>OX101784.1:17675820-17995820 GCA_944452715.1 Ophion slaviceki | reverse complement strand
GCTGCCAACTCAGCCACGAAGCTCATTGCGGATCGAGAAACATTTATGATACACGCTTATCCATGTTTACTGTTGAAAAAAAAACGCCGTAACGACCGCGGCAAAGGCTCAAGATTTCTTTTTGAACCCGTGAAAAATTTGCCGGCGCTTAACATACGGCCGACGCTTGGTACGATATTCAGCACCAACCACTAATACCCAGTCTTGGTCCTTTAGACGGGCCAATGATTTGGCCATGAATGATTCTGCCAGTGCTCATTTGAAGCATGGCAAACCAACGAACACCCAACCTTGAGCCCAATATCGATTACCAACTGTCAGCCAACTATGGGGTCCCAGTGTTGGCCCCGAACATGGGCCAATCGGTTGATCATGGGTTTGCCAGTCTCGAATTGAAGCTCGGCACACCATCGAAGAGCCAACGCTGGGCCAGTACTAATTAATGACCGTCGGCCAATTGTCGGGGCGAGCGCAGGCCCTGAGTCTGAGCCAATCGTTTGACCGTGGTTTTGCCAATGCTTATTTTTAGCATGGCAAACTGACGAATTGCCAATCCTGGCCAAAACTCTGGCTTTGAACGGTGTAGTCCATACATATATACAAGAATGCTTTTTTCCGTATTTTATTATTAAATGTTTTTTTCTTATCGCTGCATGCAATTTTTTACATCCTGTGATAATAAAAACACACAATTACTGTTACCTGAAATTCACTTTATTAAAAATAAAATTGATTTATACTAAAGTTTTGTGGTGTATTAAAAAAATGCCGAGTTATTATGATAGTATTAAGAAACGTCGAGTGTTAAAATGACGACAAAAATGAGAAGACTCTTTACAGCAGGTTAGGATCAGAGGCAACGAAACAAAAATACAAGTAGATAGTGAAACAAATTTGGAAACATGCCACGAAAAAGTGCTTGTTCATAACGATGTTAGTGAATCTAATAATTCTTTCGATGAGCAATCATCGAGCACAGAAACTTGTGAATCTGATCCATTGTTGGCTAAGCATTGGGATATTTTGACAGCCCTACACTGGGCCAACACTATCCCGAATATTGCGTCAACAATATGAAGCCGACCATAGCCCTACTATGGGCCGGTGATCAGCCAATCGTCAGCCAAAGATCGTGATCTCTTTAGCCCAATGTTGGCCCAATGCCCGGCCAACTGTTAGGATTTCCGGTAAGCCTACTATTGGCCAACCGTACATCCCAGCGTCGGGCCGAAGAGATCACTCCTACCGTGGCGCAACACTAAACCGGTAGTGCTGCCGTTCATCGGCCAATTGTAGAATGTGATTGGCGTGACGTTGGCTCGAGGTTGGGTCGGTTGCATCGTTTTTCACGGGCCCAATGTTGGGCCAATACCCGGCCAACTGTTAGGATTTCCGGGAAGCCTACTATTGGCCAACCGTACATGCCAGCGTTGGGCCGAAGAGATCACTCCTACCGTGGCGCAACACTAAGCCGGTAGTGCTGCCGTTCATCGGCCAATGGTAGAATGTGATTGGCGTGACGCTGGCTCGAGGTTGGGTCGGTTGCGTCGTTTTTCACGGGAACCTGCCACGGTCGTTTCGGCGTTTTATTTTTCAACGCGGTTCGTCGTTAATTTTTTTTTAACCCGCATTCTCGGCATAAACGGCCAACCGAGAGAAAACAATTTTCACGATACATGTTTATCTCTTTGAAATTCATTTAATGCATATTCCAATCCGCAGTACGGCCACACATATATGTCGAGCTCGATCGGACGGAAAACCTCGCTCCGTTCGCCCAGAGATTAGTAGGGAGATGGACAACGCTCCCCTTTTCGGCGTGCCTCGGAAATGGCGCTAAATCGCGGCGGCGAGTTCGGGAATATGATTTTGTGTGCATCGCGTCTGTCGAGGTTGCAGATTCCCTTGTAGCCTCGCGAGTCGTGATCACCGCTCGAGTCGATATCGCAGTCAGCGTGCACACGAATGGGTAGCTCGGCGGGGGAAAAGTCTCTGCCCCTCGCTCACTCGACAGGCGAACGGAGCGAGGTTTTCGTCCGATCGAGCTCGACATATATGTGTGGCCGTACTGCGGATTGGAATATGATGAGACGTACAGGTCCGTCTCAGAAATAAATAACCCCACCACGTAGTCAGAATAACCGATTTCGGGAGAGAGAAGGGGCTAGCGAGAGACAAATCGACGTAAAAACAAGGTCAAATAGCTCGGACCTACAGAAAAACCGGTAAAATCCGGATAAACCCGCTAATTGAATTAACGGAAGCCGAAAGAGAAGGGGAAAGAAAATCCGGTCAAAACCGGATAAGCCTACTAATTGAATTAAGGAAAAACGGAAGAGAAGGGGAAACGAAAAGGTGGTAAAATATGCATATAAAAGGACTGAATTTTTGGGGAAAGACACTCCTTCTTTGGCTGGGAAGTCGATCGGAACCAAGCACATTAATACTGACCCTAAGGGCAGGGAAGTGTGGAAGGCGAAAAATCGACAGAGCAGCTAAAAGGTGGAGTCACTAGAGTCATGGAGTACTCTCAATTAGCTAAAAACCCTGGCCGGTACTCAGCCGACGTTAATACTGACCGCAAGGGAAGGAATGCGTGGTGGATGGAGGGTCAAGGTGAAAGAAAATTGAGAAGGTTTAAAAGATTAACTTAATGCAAAGTATCAATAAAAAGATACTTAAGAGTAAGAGAAAAACATAAGCATAAGAATAAATTAGAGTTATAAACACAAGAACGGGAGTTATCGAAAATTAAATAGAACAATTGTATTAGGAAAGCATAAAGGGCGAAAAGGTATTTTAATTTGCGAGCGTCCCGATACTCATGAAAAAAAAACAACACACATCCACACACGTACACCTACACCGAAAAAACGTAACATTGAGCGAGCCTGCGCGTTACGATCCACCGCGCCGCGATCGTTAGAACGAGCGAGGGAGGGGGTAAAGATTATCCACGCATGATAATTAATGCGGGTCACGCCCGAAAGGGTTACCATCTGAGTAATCACGCGAAGTGAGCATTTACCGACGGAGAAAAACATTGCGAAAATTACAAGAACAACACAAACAACACACTACACCTACACAAGGCGGTCTTTTCTATTGTATCGAAACAAATAAAAACTGAATAAATTGTTTTTTTTATCGTAAAATACCAAAACACCCGAGTCTCAACTAATTTCTTCCCTGGTCGAGTCCCGAACCAATAAATTTATTTGTAACGAATTCCGACCCGTTACAATGCATTAAGGCGTTACCCCCACTTGTAGCGCAAAAAAGGCCTTTTTCATGAATTTTTTTAAAGAAAACTACAAAACTTTTTTAATCGATCAATATACCATCTTAAAGAACACATCTTGAAGAACTTTCAGTAATTTTTTTATTGAAAAATATTACATTGTTTAGTGGCAAATGGCCGTCAATGAAATAATGTTTTTATATACACGGTTTACGGTGACCAACGTTGCGGCGAAGTGGATCATCTGATAAAAAAATGCGGATGGATTTAGTCAAATATAAGTATAAACTAGTCTTTAATCGAAGGATTTTAAAAAATATTCATTTTTCACAAAATGGCGGACAGTCAAAGTTAATGGTTCGATTTTAACGAAAAAAAAACGGCCGTTTTTTGGCTATAAAATGGCCATTTTTTTTTCGAAAAAAAAAATCGAACGATTAAAGACTACATTTTTATGTATTAAATAAGCCTGCAAAATTTCAAGAAGATCGGTTCATTAGTGTTCGAGTAATCTTGGTCACCGACTTCAGAAATGCCATTTTGAGAAAAACGCGTTTAAAGTTTCAATTTCAGTTTACACGAAGAAAATATTTTTTTTTGTAAAATTACATAGAGTCATCTATTCCTATACTCATAGAGCCATCTATTCTCAGATACTTATACTTAAAAAAAATGCAATTAAAAAAATCGATTTTTTTCAAAATCGCAAGTGAGGGTAACCCCTTAAATGAATTTCAAAGAGAAAAACATGTATCGAGAAAATTGTTTTCTCTCGGTTGGCCGTTTATGCCGAGAATGCGGGATAAAAACATTAACGACGAACCGCGTTGAAAAATAAAACGCCGAAACGACCGTGGAAGGTTCAAAAAGAAATCATGAGCCTTTGCCGCGGTCGTTACGGCGTTTTTTTTTCAACAGTAAACATTATGGATAAGCGTGTATCATAAATGTTTCTCTATCCTCAATGAGCATCGTGGCTGAATTGGCAGCGTGACGGATTAACGATGCTTGCGGTTCGGGTTCGATCCCTGGTGAATCGACTTTTTTTTCTTCATTTTATATTCAAAAAAATTCAAACTTACTCTCCCTTTAGCTATTCTCGCCTGTCCAGGCATTATTTATGATATTTAACTCATATATGTTTAATTTAAAAAAAGACATTGGCTACCGAGGTTCGAACCCGCGTCGTCTGCCCTCAGAGCCCGCACGCAGATATATCAACCGCGAGGCTCTTGTGACTGCAAACCTGCCTTACGTATACACACTTATCCAACCTTAAAAAAAATTCGCTGCAGGACCAATTGCATGTTGTTTTTATGACTCCAAAGTATTATTGAAGACGAAAGAAAACGATTTTTCCATATTCCTAGAGTCGTGTTATCTCGTAAAGAAAAGAAATTGATTTTTTGATCTTTGTAAATGTGTATCCCCTCTTAAAGACTTTAAGGCGTTTGGCCACCTTGGCCGATCGAAAAATGGGTATATAAAAAAAAACTCGAAAGTATGGGCTGGAATATTTTTATTTTTTTACGTAACGTCAAAAAGGGCTTTTAGAATAACGTTAATAAATTTCCGTTCAAAATGTTAAAAAATGGCGCCGTTATGCACATTGCCGCGGAGGCCCTCCGCACGATACGCGCGGTCGTTGTCTCAGCTGTTACCCGGTCATATCACATCTGAAAAAAAAATCAGCTCATTCGTGAGTAGTGTCGTTACAATGTAGCGTAGCGGTTTTTTATTGACTATTAAAAAAATTATGGTGAGCCATAATTTCGGTGAAAAATACACATTTTTTTCTTCGGCTCACCATAATTTTTTTAATGGTCGAAAAAACCGCTACGCTACATTGTAGCTACACTACTGACGAATAAGCTGATTTTTTTTGCAGATGTGACATGACCGGGTAACAGCTGGGACAACGACCGCGCGTAACGTGCGGAGGGCCTCCGCGGTAATGTGCATAACAGCGCCATTTTTAAATATTTTGAACGAAAACTTATTAACCTTATTCTTAAAACCCTTTCTGACGTTGTGTAAAAAAAATAAAAATATTCCGGCCCATACTTTCAAGTTTATTGTTTTTTTTTAAATATACCCATTTTTCGATCGGCCAAGGTGGCCAGACGCCTTAAAGTCTTTAAGAGGGGATATACATTTACAACGATCAAAAAATCAGTTTCTGTTCTTTAAGGGATAACACGACTCTAGGAATATGGAAAAATCGTTTTCTTTCGTCTTCAATAATACTTTGGGGTCATAGAAACAATAAGCAATTGGTCCAGCAGCGAATTTTTTTTTTTTAGGTTGGATAAGTGTCTATACGTAAGGCAGGTTTGCAGTCACAAGAGCCTCGCGGTTGATATATCAGCATGCGGGCTCTGAGTGCAGACGACGCGGGTTTGATCCCCGGTAGCCAATGTCTTTTTTAAATTAAACATATATGAATTAAAGATCATAAAAAATGCCTGGACAGGCGAGAATAGCTAAAGCGAGAGTAAGTTGGAAATTTTTGAATATGAAATGAAGAAAAAAAATAGATAAAAGAAGTCGATTCACCAGGGATCGAACCCGGGACGCAAGCACCGTTAAACCGTCACGCTGCCAACTCAGCCACGACGCTCATTGAGGATAGAGAAACATTTATGATACACGCTTATCCACAATGTTTACTGTTGAAAAAAAAACGCCGTAACGACCGCGGCAAAGGCTCGACATTTCTTTTTGAACCTTCCACGTTCGTTTCAGCGTTTTATTTTTCAACGCGGTTCGTCATTCATTTTTTTAACCCGCATTCTCGGCATAAACTGCCAACCGAGAGAAAACAATTTTCTCGATACATATGTTTTTCTCTTTGAAAGTCATTTAATGCATATTCCAATCCGCAGTACGGCCACACATATATGTCGAGCTCGATCGGACGGAAAACCTCGCTACGTTCGCCTGTCGAGTGAGCGAGGGGCAGAGACTCTTCCCCCACCGAGCTACCCATTCGTGTGCACGCTGACTGCGATATCGACTTGAGCGGTGATCACGACTCGCGCGGCTACAGGGGAATCTGCAACCTCGACAGAGGCGATGCATACAAAATCATATTCCCGAATTCGCCCCCGCGATTTAGCGCCAATACCGAGGCACGTCGAAAAGGGGAGCGTTGTACATCTCCCTACTAATTTCTGGTCGTGATTGTACAGGGACACTTTTTCCATTTTCACTTAGGCCCGTATTCACAGTCGATTCTTTTAAAATATAAGGCGATCTTAAGACCACGTTTCCATTGACTCATCGCGAGTGTTTTCATTCACAAATCGAGTCTTAAGACTGAACTTATGACGGAATGACACCTCATCGCGGTCGGTATGGTAGAACAATTATAGATTCCCAAAAATCTCTGAAACGGCTCTTCAGATCCCGTCGAAACTTTGCCAAACGACGTCAAATAGATAGACGAATAGCTTCCAGCCCCTCAAATTTTTTGAATTTGAGAAAAAAAAACTAGATTGGCTTATGATATGCCAATCTACATTTTTTTTCTCAAATTCAGAAAATTTGAGGGGCTAGAAGCTATTCGTCTATCTATTTGACGTCGTTTGGCAAAGTTTCGACGGGATCTGAAGAGCCGTTTCAGAGATTTTTGGGAATCTATAATTGTTCTACCATACCGACCGCGATGAGGTGTCATTCCGTCTTATATTTACGATTCGGCTGTGAATACGGGCCTTCAGCTAACACGTGGGGATGAACAATGAGGCCGGCAAAACCGATCGGAAGTTTTTGAATGAAAGTCTCCCATCCCGGCCCTTTATTTGAATTGCGCATGCGCAACCGCAGGCGCGCATGCCGACCCACGATAACGGAGCTGGGTAAAGTTGGCGCCACGACTTACAAACGATTAGAACCAAAACAAATGCGAAATTCGAATGTGGTGGCGCTAACTTTACCCAGCTGATAAGCGGTGGGTCATCGTGAGTCTAGGGAGCAATTTCAAAATAGTTGTCTATTAGTTGTCCAAATGGGTACCAAATGTCCGCTTGGAAGTTATCTATAAGTTGTCATGTGTCCAACAGTTATCTTTTTGAATCGTTGTTGACTTTAAGATAACTTCCGGGCGGACATTTGGCACCCGTTTGGCCAACTTTTGGACAACTTTTTGAAAATTGCTACCTGGGAGCTCGCCGTGGTCGCGCATATCAACGCAGCCTACCAGACAGCGACCGCGGTCGTTTAGTGGACCGCGATTGCGAGCGCAGTGAGCGTTGCGGGCGTTAAGTGTACCGCACCTACAGTCTCCTTGCCTATTATGTAGTCTGCATGGACCAACCAATTCAGACGTACATAGAAGAGCAGTTCGTAAGGATATTATCAGAGATTAGTAGGGAGATGTACAACGCTCCCCTTTTCGGCGTGCCACGGAAATGGCGCTAATTCGCGGCGGCAAGTTCGGAAATATGATTTCGTGTGCATCGCCTCTGTCGAGGTTGCAGATTCCCTTGTAGCCGCGCGAGTCGTGAGCACAGCTCAAGTCGATATCGTAGTCAGCGTGCACACGAATGGGTAGCTCGGCGGGGGAAAAGTCTCTGCCCCTCACTCACTAAACAGGCGAACGGAGCGAGGTTTTCCGTCCGATCGAGCTCGACATATGTGTGGCCGTACTGCACTCAGAAAAAAGATTTATTATGTTTCAATAAATTGGCACATTAGAACATAATTTCTTAGAAATTAATAAACGTTTACTCGTATGGAGACAGTTTTTATGTGATTGTAACTACAGAATTTATTCGGCGTCACTAAATATGTTTCTTTACGTGCCGATTTTTCGCATCAATTAAAAGCCATATTTAAAATAGAAAATTTGAATAAATATTTCCTCAAATCAAATAAATACTACTTTCCAATCACGAAAACCTCTTATTTCGCGACTATGATACTAATGCGCGCATGCGCACTTTGCCCTTCAACGCGACGGGCCCGACAGCAAGCCGCTCGTCAGATGTAGCTCACGCATACGCTTACCATGTAGCTTCTTCCTATGCCAATGCTTTTGGCACAAGTGTCAGTGTTGCGTTTCGGAAGTGAGAAACTCGACAGTGAGGAATGATTTGAGTGTAAGTAAGAATATTAAGTGAGAAAAAAACGATCAAGTGAAAAAATAATGACGGACGAAATGACACAATTCCTCGAAGAAAACCAGCTGGGGGATTATGAAGAATCCTATTAGATGTTAAGAAAAACTCTATTTATCGGACATAAAAGACCTATTTCTTCTAACTTATATATCGTATTAGATGTTAAGAAAAATTCTTAGTAAATCTTAAACATAAAGTTAAATAAAAAATGTTCTTAGCTGTTAATACAATCGTAGTAGGCCGACATACGAATAAGAAAACTTATTCGCCGGGAGACAAAATTCTTTGTCCTTAATAAATCTTTTTTCTGAGTATGTGGATTGGAATATGCATTAAATGAATTGCAAAGAGAAAAACATGTATCGAGAAAATTGTTTTCTCTCGGTTGGCCGTTTATGCCGAGAATGCGGGTTGAAAAAATTAACGACGAACCGCGTTGAAAAATAAAACGCCGAAACGACCGTGGAAGGTTCAAAAAGAAATCTTGAACCTTTGCCGCGGTCATTACGGCGTTTTTTTTTTGACAGTAAACATTATGAATAACCGTTTATCATAAATGTTTTTCTATCCTCAATGAGCGTCGTGGCTGAGTTGGCAGCGGGACGGATTGACGATGCTTGCGGTCCGGGTTCGATCCCTGGTTAATCGACTTTTTTAAATCTATTCTTTTTCTTCATTTTATATTCAAAAAATTTCGAACGTACTCTCGCTTTAGCTATTCTCGCCTGTCCAGGCATTATTTATGATATTTAATTCATATATGTTTAATTTAAAAAAAGACATTGGCTACGGGGATCGAACCCGCGTCGTCTGCACTCAGAGCCCGCACGCTGACATATCAACCGCGAGGCTCTTGTGACTGCAAACCTGCCTTACGTATACACACTTGAAAAAAAAAATTCGCTGCATACCAATTGCGTATTGTTTTTATGACCCCAAAGTATTGTTGAAGACAAATGAAAACGATTTTTCCAAATTCCTAGAGTGATGTTATCCCTTAAAGAAAAGAAATTGATTTTTTGATCGTTGTAAATGTATATCCCCTCTTAAAGACTTTAAGGTGTTTGGCCACTTTGGCCGATCGAAAAATGGGTATATTTAAGAAAAAATAATAAACTCGAAAGTATGGGCCGGAATATTTTTATTCTTCTACACAACGTCAGAAAGGGCTTTAAGAATAACGTTAATAAATTTCCGTTCAAAATATTAAAAAATTACGCCGGTATGCACATTGCCGCGGAGGCCCTCCGCACGATTCGCGCGGTCGTTGTCCCAGCTGTTACACGGTCATGTCATATCTGCAAAAAAAAATCCGCTCATCCGTGAGTAGTGTCGCTACAATGTAACGTAGCGGTTTTTTTTTCGACCATTAAAAAAATTATGGCGAGCCGAAGAAAAAAATTTGTATTTTTTACCGAAATTATGGCTCACTATAATTTTTTTAATGGTCGAAAAAAAACCGCTACGCTACATTGTATCGAAAAAAATTATGGTTAGCCGAAGAAAAAAATGTGTACTTTTCACCGAAATTATGGCTCACCATAATTTTTCTAATGGTCGAAAAAAAACCGCCACGCTACATTGTAGCGACACTACTCACTAATGAGCTGATTTTTTTTCAGATGTGACATGACCGCGTAACAGCTGGGACAACGACCGCGCGTATCGTGCGGAGGGCCTCCGCGGCGATGTGTATAACGGCGCCATTTTTTAATATTTTGAACGGAAATTTATTAACGTTATTCTTAAAGCCCTTTCTGACGTTATGTAAAAAAATAAAAATATTCCGGCCCATACTTTCGAATTCATTATTATTTTTTTTTAATATGCCCATTTTGCCATCGGCCAAGGTGGCCAGACGCCTTTAAAGAATCTCGTAGTGTTAGCGAAAACCGGCAGAACATTTTGAAGCAACTCGTCCACTTCTTTGATGTTCGCTATTTCGGTGTTCGCTATTTTGGACCTTCGCTCGTTTGCCTATCTGAGATCTATACTTTCGAAGTTTGTATCCTCGATATATATGTCGTTTTGCTATAGATGGTATTACCAATATTAGATACTCACGTCTTTCCATTTCGGAGATATGGATGTTCTAGATTTTTTGAATCTGTATTTATATGACTCAAACTGCAGGCAATCTGAATACACGTTCTCGAATAAATAATCCTTTGTAATTATAATTGTAATAGTTATTCAATTTCGTCATCGGCCGAAGGATAAAATTTTGAATAATTTACAGTTCGTTACTTTGAGTTTATAATTCTGTCATTTCGAAATCTTTGTCGTTCTAAATTTGGCCTTTCAAAGTTTTGACCCCCATCCCAATGTGAAATGTGTTTTGAAAATAAAGCTGATCGAGAAAGACTCAAAGTTCTCTTCGAGCCTTTCTCGATCGTATCGGCACTTTAATTCAACAATTTTTTAAATTAATTTTCTAAGGGAAAAAGTAAAAACTCATTTCCGTATTGGGGGAAACATTAATTTTTTTGTCATATTTTCCAATACTGTTTGCACCAAAATTTGGAACGCCCGCTCATTTTGAGCAACTTCAACATGCATCCAGCGGGGCGAACGACTGCGTGTTCGGTCGCGTCGACGTTACCCGCGGCGTCCTTGCTGCGGCCGCTCCCCTCGTTTGTGCCGCTGTTCTTTCCATGGCCTGCCCTTCTCGCGCCATTGGGCTCCCTCGGGTGCCTCTTGACGCTGCGGCTGCTGCTGGCGACCACTTTTCTTTTTGTTGCGGCGCCAAAATGTAACTGTACAAAACAAATTATAAACAACTGTTCTTTGTAACTGTACAAAATAAATAATAAAATGTACACCTAAAATACATTACTCATACAAATTAAGAGATTTTAAAAAATTCCGAATTTTTGGCTGATTTTCAACAAGGGACAACTCGGAGAAAAATGGTCGTACAGAAAATTTAAAAAAAAGGAAATTATAGCTTCAAGTATCTAGTTTTCAGATCTGGACTGTACATTTTTTAGCGTGGGTGGTTTTCTTGTAATCATCCGAAAACCAACGAAATTTTTTTTCCAAATTTTTGCTCGTCTTTAAAATGGTCTGACGACTTCAAATAATTTTTTTTTATCATACGACTAAAAAAGTCTTTTAGGCAATTTAATCAGCTTTAATTTGACCTTTTAACGAGCTCTGTACGATGATTTGGCGCGGAGTAATCGTCGAGGATTTCAATGCTTATTTAGCTCTTGATTCTCTGCGTTATTAATGTATACAAAAAATGTATCGCTTATTTTTTTAGTTTATACGTTAATTTAAATATAATAATAAATCTAAATTACAACTTATTTATCTTCTAAAAAATTGTTTACGCTTTACTCACACCCGTTCTTATGCCAAATCAATTATAATTCATAAAAGTAAGCCGAAATATATTTATATTCGTATTATTATATTAATTCTCATACTTTCATCAAGCGATAAAGCATTATCCCCAATAACAATCCAATCATCCATCCGGCCGGGAATGGTAAGTACCAGAAAGTGCACATATTCTATAAGCGATGAGATGGTCCCGTTGGTAGCGTTCCTGGCTTCGGTTCGCAGGGGCAAATTTATTTTAGTTAAATAGGCAAATTTAGGCAAATATATTTAAATTAAATTCAGTACAAATTTTTCTCCAAATTTTTCATAATTTCTCATATTTTAGTAATATCTGAGATTTTCGGAGAAAAAACGATTCAAAACAGATTCAAGTACTGGTCTATTTCCAAAAAACACATTTTTTTTACTTAAAATTCATGATTTCTTATTTTTTTCCCAGAAATTTCTCTTTTTCCTATGACCTGAGTGAACGGCTGCGGAGATATTCGGAGAAAAGTTAAAGATGAAAAGAAATGAGATTTTCGTTAAACAAAACTTTTTATTATTATTATTTTTTTTCCGGAAATTTCCCTTTTTCCTATTACCTGAGTGAACGGCTGAGGAGATATTCGGAGAAAATTTAAAGATGAAAAAAATGAGATTTTCGTAAAAAAAACTTGATATTATTTTTTTTCCGGAACTTTTTCTTTTTCCTATTGAGTGAACGGCTGCGGAGATATTCGGAGAAAAGTTGTAGATGAAAAAAAATAAGATTTTCGTAAAAAAAACTTATTACATTTTTTTATCCCTCATAATTCTGAGAAATAATGAATTTCCGAAATTTTTGCAAACATTATTTTCCTTAAGGGGCAACACCACTGTAACGGCCTTCCACGAAGCGTTTGAGACAAATAATACTTGGGGTAATTATTAAGCATATATTGAAGTATGTTGCAAAAAAAATTTATGGGAAAATATTACAAAATGGCGACACTGCAGCAAATTCTTCCGAGCCATGTTGAACTTAAGGTGCTCTACGGCACGCAGTATAACTTGTGCCAATTTTGATCTGGACAAAATAATTTTTTTTAAATTAAATCTCAATGAGTGTAGCTAGTGAACCACGTAGAGGATTTTGGAAATATTGATTTTTGAGTAATTGCCGAGTATTGGACTAAAAATGTTCAATTTTTTTAAAGACGGTTATTTTTAAATAAATATTAGTAGATGTGCTAGGGGGGTTCTAACTCAAGGGGAGGTGGTGTGTCAAGAGTGGGGAAGCCGAGGTGGCGCCACTGTCGACGGGAGGTTGCCGGGCGTGACGTCACAGAGAGGCCTATGTGGAGGGGGGGGTCATGTGGTCCGTGCAGCGACTGGGGGGGGGGGGTCGATGAGTGCTTGTGTGTATGTGCGTGCGTGCATGCGTGCGTGTAGGGAAGCCAAGGTGGCGCTACGGTCGTGGGGAGGTCGGCGTGTGTGCGTGCGTGCGTGCGTGCGTGCGTGCGTGCGTGCGTGCGTGTAGGCAAGCCAAGGTGGCGCTACGGTCGTGGGGAGGTCGGCGTGCGTGCGTGCGTGCGTGCGTGTAGGGAAGCCAAGGTGGCGCTACGGTCGTGGGGAGGTTGCCGGGCGTGACGTCACAGAGAGGCCTATGTGGAGGGGGGGGTCATGTGGTCCGTGCAGCGACTGGGGGGGGGGGGTCGATGAGTTTTTTGTGTGTATGTGCGTGCGTGCATGCGTGCGTGTAGGGAAGCCAAGGTGGCGCTACGGTCGTGGGGAGGTCGGCGTGCGTGCGTGCGTGCGTGCGTGCGTGCGTGCGTGCTTGCGTGCGTGCGTGCGTGCGTGCGTGCGTGCGTGCGTGCGTGCGTGCGTGCGTGCGTGCGTGCGTGCGTGCGTGCGTGCGTGCGTGCGTGCGTGCGTGCGTGCGTGCGTGAGTGTGTGTGTGTGTGTGTGTGTGTGTGTGTGTGTGTGTGTGTGTGTGTGTGTGTGTGTGTGTGTGTGTGTGTGTGTGTGTGTGTGTGTGTGTGTGTGTGTGTGTGTGTGTGTGTGTGTGTGTGTGTGTGTGTGTGTGTGTGTGTGTGTGTGTGTGTGTGTGTGTGTGTGTGTGAAGAGCGGCCTTTCAAAGCCCAATATTTATGACATGCAGATGGTTCCATTCCGAAAGACAATGTCTATTGCATCCGCCTCGTCCCCAAGCTCGCCGACACTCGAGACAGGTCCTGACAGGTTCCTCGGAAAAAAACTATAATCTGTAGGGATCATAGAATATGACTGCGGATAGACCACTTGAGCGCAGCTCTTGAAAAGTCGCGCTCTCCATT
The DNA here is from genome assembly GCA_944452715.1 of Ophion slaviceki. Taxonomy (NCBI): domain Eukaryota; kingdom Metazoa; phylum Arthropoda; class Insecta; order Hymenoptera; family Ichneumonidae; genus Ophion; species Ophion slaviceki. Next base: position 17,981,811 of record OX101784.1, on the reverse strand, counting down.
CCAAAATATAACGTCAAGATGTTCGCATGTGCGAGTGTGTACGCAGTGCATCCGGCCAAGCACCCCCTGGACTTGACCAAAAACGAGCTCGAACAGGTTCCAAAGGTCTTGTTCTTAAAATATTGGGGTAAATATATTGGCTTATTGTGGGATCGTTTGCCAGCACATCATCGAAATGACAGTGAATTGATATCATATCTTCCATGCTTGGAGCATACGCCACAGATGAAAGATCACATTGATGGCCCTCCACCTCAACGTCGGGAGTGTACAAAATGCTGTGAAAATTCTTCACGTACGAGGTTCTTCGAACGTGTTTGAACTTGTTTTTCGGGAGCATGAAAAAATGTTGGGGGGAGGGAAGGGATTCCCACGGTTCTTCGAACGTGTTCAAACCTGCTTTTCACGATTGGAAGGGGGGGATTTGAGTGGGAGGCTTACGAGGGAGCTTATAATTTCGTGGACCACGCTCAGACTGCACGATTCCACTGCACCATCAACATCTAAAAAGAACTTTGAAAGTGCGCGGAAAATGGATCTCTCGAGTATCAACAAAGTCGGCCGGATGGCAGAATTCCTCCCAACGAAGAAGCTGTCAGAACTCTCCGTTAAGTCGGAACGACTAATCTCCGACATAAGAGCCGTACAAACCAAATTTGGGAAACGCTACATCGCAGACATCGCGGATGAGTTCTCCGTCTTCTTACCAGCGCGACTTGTGAAGGTCTTCGACCAAGATCCAACAATGTTCGAGAGTATGCTGCAACTGGCGCGCAACGGTCAACTCTACATGAAGTACATTGGTGGAAAATACAACAGCGTCGAGTTCCATCGAGTCTGAGTATGGTGGAAAAGAACGCTCGTGAAGGCCCGGTGGAAACAACGAGTTCAACAGCAGCCAACATCGTCACCATCGTAGAGTGCAACGACTGTTTGCATCACAGTCATCATCATCGTAGAGTTTTCAACGCTCGAGTCTGAGTATGGTGGAAAAAAACGCTCGTGAAGGCCCGGTGGAAACAACGAGTTCAGCGGCGGCTGGTATCGTCACCATCGTAGAGTGCAACGACTGTTTGCATCACAGTCATCATCGTAGATTTTTCAACGCTTAGTGCTATGTAAAAATGTACAAAAAAAACGTTTTCATCGAATATAATGTAAAAAAAAAATTGTCGTCAAACTGTATTCGCCGTAAATATAGGAAATAAATGGAGAACGATATTTGTTAAAAATGTTTTTATTCATTAAAAAAAAATCTCTAGCTCACGCTTCATACACAGAGAGCCAGCTTTTCAACGACTTTACATTCGCTTTGGCCCAATTGTATTCTGTATTGAAGGAATGATGGGGACATTTAACGTTTGCGATTTTCGGCAACTTCTGCAGCGATGGACAGTCCAGAGTCTCCAGATCGATGGCTTTTGTTGCTGAATGCGTGAATCTCGACAGCCATGAGCACTTCTCGAATCCCTTGGCATAGATCGTAGGAGCTCCTTCCAAGATTCCTCGAATTGTCGTTCTAGCTGCCTCGTATGGTATGCCATTGTGATCCCATCGTAATCCATGGAAATTGCGTTCCAGCCACTTGTTTGTCATTTTGTACTTGGCCGGTAGAGTCCCATGCAAATGGTGCATCGACGGCGAGCGTCAGCGGTTCAGCGTTCTTCTCATCGAGTTTGACGATAGACATCTCCTTCAGGACAAATTCGTTGACGGGTCTCTTGAAGCCCTGCACATCGACGAAAAGCTCCATGTTGACCGAAGTGGATGAGAATCATCGGCATGATTTTACACCATTTTTTAACTCCATCACTAATTGGATTGTACTCTTGGTGAGACGTTCCAGAGACTTCCGAAGACATTCATAAGACGTTCGAAAACATTCATAAGGCGTTTCAAGACATGCATGAGGGGTTCAAAGAGTTTCAAAAGACTTTCTACAACGTCATGAGACGTTTGAAGATGTTCGTGAGACCTTCAAGAGACTTTCGAAAACGTTTAAAGACTTTCATGAGGGGTTCGAAGACGTTCAAAAGATCTGTGACGATATTCATAATATGTTTGAAGACATCGATGAGGGGTTCGAAGACGTTTAAGAGACTTTCAAAGACATTCACGCGGGGGTTGGAAGATGTTCAAAAAACTTTGGAATTCGTTCAATAGACATTTGACGACATTCATAATACGTTTGAAGACATTCAAGAGACGTTCGAAAACATTCATAAGGCGTTTGAAGACATGCATGAGGGGTTCAAAGAGTTTCAAGAGACTTTCTACGACGTTCATGAGACGCTTGAAGATGTTCGTGAGACATTCAAGAGATCTTTAACGATATTCATAATACGTTTGAAGACATCGATGAGGGGTTCGAAGATGTTTTAGAGACTATCAAAGACATTCACGAGGGGTTTGAAGACGTTCAAGAAACTTTCGAATCCGTTCAAGAGCCTTTTGACGACATTCATAATACGTTTGAAGACATTCTTGTGGGGTTCGAAGACGCTTGAGAGACTTTCAAAGGCATCCACGAGGGTTTCGAATACGTCCAAGAGACTTTTGAATACGTTCAAGAGACTTTTAGAGACATTCGCGAGAGGTGCGAAGACGTTCAGAGACTTTCGAAGACATTCAAGAGATCTTTGACAATATTCATAATACGTTTGAAGACATCGATGAGGGGATCGACGACGTTGTAGAGACTTTCAAAGACATTCACGAGGGGCTTGAAGACGTTCAAGAGACATCCGACGACATTCATGATACGTTTGAAGACATTCATAAGGGGTTCCAAGACACTTGAGAGACTTTCAAAGACATTCACGAGGCGTTCGAAGACGTTCAAACGAATTTCGATAGCATTCATAATACGGTTGAAGACATTCATAAGGGGTTCGAAGACGCTTAAGAGAGACTTTCAAAGACATTCACGGGGGTTCGAAGACGTTTAAAAGACTTTCGACGACACTCATAATACGTTTGAAGACGTTAAAGAGACTTTCGAATACGTTCAAGAGACTTTCAGAGACATTCGCGAGAGGTGCGAAGACGTTCAGAAACCTTCGAAGACATTCAAGAGATCTTTGACAATATTCATAATACGTTTGAAGACATCGATGAGGGGATCGACGACGTTGTAGAGACTTTCAAAGACATTCACGAGGGGCTTGAAGACGTTCAAGAGACATCCGACGACATTCATGATACGTTTGAAGACATTCATAAGGGGTTCCAAGACACTTGAGAGACTTTCAAAGACATTCACGAGGCGTTCGAAGACGTTCAAACGAATTTCGATAGCATTCATAATACGGTTGAAGACATTCATAAGGGGTTCGAAGACGCTTAAGAGAGACTTTCAAAGACATTCACGGGGGTTCGAAGACGTTTAAAAGACTTTCGACGACACTCATAATACGTTTGAAGACGTTAAAGAGACTTTCGAATACGTTCAAGAGACTTTCAGAGACATTCGCGAGAGGTGCGAAGACGTTCAGAAACCTTCGAAGACATTCAAGAGATCTTTGACAATATTCATAATACGTTTGAAGACATCGATGAGGGGTTCGAAGACACTTGAGAGACTTTCAAAGACATTAACGAGGGGTTTGAAGACGTTTAAAAGACTTTCAAATACGTTCGAGAGACTTTCAGAGACATTCGCGAGAGGTGCGAAGACGTTCAGAGACTTCCGAAGACATTCACAAGACTTTCGAATACGTTCAAGAGACTTTCAGAGACATTCATGAGGGGTTCGAAGGCGCTTGAGAGACTTTCAAAGGCATTCACGAGGGTTTCGAAGACGTTCAAGAGACTTTCGATGACATTCATGATACGTTTGAGCACATTCATGAGGGGTTCGAAAACGCTTAAGAGAGACTTTCAAAGACATTCAGGAGTGGTTTTAAGACGTTTAGAGGACTTCTGACGACACTCATAATACGTCTGAAGACGTTCAAGAGACTTTCGAATACGTTCAAGAGACTTTCAGAGACATTCATGAGGGGTTCGAAGACGCTTGAGAGACTTTCAAAGGCATTCACGAGAGTTTCGAATACGTTCAAGAGACTTTCAGAGACATTCGCGAGAGGTTCGAAGACGTTCAAGAGATCTGTGACGATATTCGGAATGTGATTGAACACATCGATGAGGGGTTCGAATACGTGTAAGAGACTTTCAAAGACATTCACGAGGGGTTGGAAGATGTTCAAAAACTTTCGAATTCGTTCATAATACGTTTGAAGACATTCATGAGGGGTTCGAAGACGTTTAAGATATTTTCAAAGACATTCACGAGAGGTGCGAAGACGTTCAGAGACCTTCGAAGACATTCAACAGATCTTCGACAATATTCATAATACGTTCGAAGACATGGATGAGAGGTTCGACAATGTTATAGAGACTTTCAAAGACATTCACGAAGAGTTTGAAGACGTTCAGAGACTTTCGAAGACATTCAAGAGATCTTTGACAATATTCATAATACGTTTGAAGACATCGATGAGGGGTTCGAAGACGCTTGAGAGACTTTCAAAGGCATTCACGAGAGTTTCGAAGACGTTCAAGAGACGTTCGACGACTTTCATGATACGTTTAAAGACATTCATAAGGGGTTCAAAGACAAGTGTCTTTGAAGACTTGAGAGACTTTCAAAGACATTCACGAGGGGTTCGAAGACGTTCAAAAGACTTTCGACGACACTCATAATACGTTTAAAGACATTCATGAGGGGTTCGAAGACGCTTGAGAGACTTTCAAAATATTCACGAGAGGTGCGAAGACCTTCAGAGACCTTCGAAGACATTCAAGAGATCTTTGACAATATTCTTAATACGTTCGAAGACATCGATGAGGGGTTCGACGATGTTTTAGAGACTTTCAAAGACATTCACGAGGGGTTTGAAGACGTTCAGAGACTTTCGAAGACATTCAAGAGATCTTTGACCATATTCACAATACGTTTGAAGACATTCATGAGGGGTTCGAAGACGCTTGGGAGACTTTCAAAGGCATTCGCGAGGGTTTCGAAGACGTTCGAGAGACTTTCGAATGCGTTCAAGAGACTTTCAGAGACATTCGCGCGAGGTGCGAAGACGTTCAGAGACTTTCGAAGACATTCAAGAGACCTTTGACAATATTCATAATACGTTTGAAGACATTCATGAGGGGTTCGAAGACGCTCGAGAGACTTTCAAAGGCATTCACGAGGGTTTCGAAGACGTTCAAGTGACTTTCGAATACGTTCAAGAGACTTTCATAGACATTCGCGAGAGGTGCGAAGACGTTCAGAGACTTTCGAAGACATTCAAGAGATCTTTGACAATATTCATAATACGGTTGAAGACATCGATGAGTGGTTCGACGATGTTTTAGAGACATTCGACGACATTCATAATACGTTTGAAGACATTCATGCGCGTTTCGAAGACGCTTAACAGACTTTCAAAGACATTCGCGAGCGGTTTGAAGACGTTCAAGAGATTTTCAAAGACATTCACGAGGCGTTCGAAGACGTTCAAGAGACTTTTGGCGACATTCACAATACGTTTGAGGACATTCATGAGCATTTCGACGACGCGTAAGAGACTTTCCGAGACATTCGCGAACGGTTTGAAGCCGTTCAAGAGACTTTTGACGACATTCATAATACGATATTCGACGACATCCATAAACCAAAGATATTCATGACGTTTGAGTTTCGCTGGAATTGTTTGGGTTTGTTTGGGATTTTCATAGTTTTGGTAAAATGTGTTTGGGTTTGTTTGGGATTTTCACAGTTTTGGTAAAATGTGTTTGGGTATGTGTTTTGGGCATTTACGAGGGTTTCGTGAAACCCAAACACAATTTACCAAAACTGTGACGTATTGTCACAGTAAAACAAACGTATTGTCGAAGATCTGTTGAATGTCTTCGAAGGTCTCTGAACGTCTTCGCACCTCTCGTGAATGTCTTTGAAAATATCTTAAGCGTCTTCGAACCCCTCATGAATGTCTTCAAACATATTATGAACGAATTCGAAAGTTTTTGAACATCTTCCAACCCCTCGTGAATGTCTTTGAAAGTCTCTTACACGTATTCGAACCCCTCATCGATGTGTTCAATCACATTCCGAATATTGTCACAGATCTCTTGAACGTCTTCGAACCTCTCGCGAATGTCTCTGAAAGTCTCTTGAACGTATTCGAAACTCTCGTGAATGCCTTTGAAAGTCTCTCAAAGCGTCTTCGAACCCCTCATGAATGTCTCTGAAAGTCTCTTGAACGTATTCGAAAGTCTCTCGAACGTCTTCAGACGTATTATGAGTGTCGTGGTGATCCGGGCATTAATCCATTGGATACGGCTTGCAAACAACACGATATTGCGTATTCGAAAAATCCAGATAATCTCGAGGCGAGACATTTGGCGGATAAAGTGTTGGCTGAACAAGCTAGGCAACGTGTTACCGCGAGAGACGCTAGTATCGGTGAAAAAGCCAGTGCTTGGGGTGTGGCAAATATTATGAAGACAAAGAGAAAATTTGGCATGGGAATGAAGGCGCGCAAGGGTGGCGTTTGTTTGAAAAAGATAATTGGCGCTGCAAAGAAGACAATGATTGAAAGTAATGATCCGCATAAGATTATCAAATCAGCTCTAAAGGGTGCTCGTGCAGCGGTAAAGTTGCAAGGTGGTAAAGTGCGCACACCTCGCGTTTTACCTGTACCCCATAAAATTGGTGGTTTATTGCCCTTCCTCGTGCCCATTTTTGCGGGTCTTAGCGCTGCGGGTGCTTTGTCGGGTGGTGCGGCTAGTATAGCTAAAGCTGTAAATGCTGCTCAAGCAGCTAAGCGTGAATTGGATGAAAGTAAGCGTCATAATCGAACAATTGAAGCGATTGCATTAGGTCGGGGTCTACATCTGAAACCGTATAAGCAGGGATTGGGCCTTCATATTAAGCCAAAAAACTAGAAGTAACGCTACCACACCGACCCCTCACCGACCGTGACCTACTCAAATATGCAAAAATCCTAAAGATTCCACATTTTCGTGGAGTTTACATGTGCGATACATTGCCAGCGAGTGGACCTCTCAAATGTGAAGCAGCAATTGTAAATTTGGATGAAAATGTCGGTCCTGGAACACACTGGGTCGCTTACAAAAAGACCGGATTGAAAGTCATATACTTTGATAGTTTCGGCAATCTACCACCACCATCCGAACTCATGAGATATTTCCGTGTCGGTAGCGTTAATTATAATTATACTAGATATCAGGAATATGATACGATTGAATGTGGACATTTGTGCCTCAAGTTTCTTTGTCGGCAGCTGCAGCACAAAGACAAATATACACTATATATAGGGGGGAAATGATGGGGGGAATTCAGTTGTCAATTTACCAGCATCATGGACGAAAGTTTAACATTGACCATATCTGGCTCATCGTCCATACTCGAGGCGCAATACTTTCCCCCCATCGAACTCTCACCACACAAAAATTATACTCTCGGCCTCGTGGAATTGTTAACCTTCAACTCTATTCCCAATATCGACGTTGACCACGATAAACTTTACGTGGGAGATGAGGTGTTGACGATACCTACGGGCAGTTATGAAATAGAGGATATTGAGACGTTTGTACAAGCAGAGCTCTCGCGTAAAAACATCAGCATCAGCATTAAACCCAACAATAACACGCTACGCAGTGAGATCGAGTGTGATCGTGATGTCAATTTTGAGCCAAAAGATTCTATTGGGCATCTACTGGGCTTCACCGCACGCAAATTGGAAGGCAATAAAAGACACGAATCCGATCGTCCAGTAGCCATTCTCAAAGTGAACGCCCTACGCGTTGAGTGCAACATTACCGCTGGTGCCTATATTAACGGACAAAAAGTACACACAATTCATGAATTTTTTCCATCTGTGCCACCGGGCTATAAGATCATTGAAGTTCCCTCCCACGTAATTTATCTGCCAATCACGAGCCGAACGATTGACACGATACAGCTTCGCATAGTGGATCAAGACGGTGATTTGGTAAATTTCCGCGGTGAAGTAATCACCATACGCCTGCATATAAAGTCATGATGGGCATTGTTTTCAACAGATCTTCCAATAACAATAAACGGCCATGGATAAAAACAATCAGTCGTCGACCAGCACCCAAAGCGCTAACACCTCAAAACGTGCTACTCTTGAAGAGTTTGGGTCTCAAAGTTCGTGGCGAAAGCGTGTAAAAAATTATTTAGTCTGTGCTCTGTGCATCTGTTGTGTGAAATGGAAGAAGAAATTGTAAACATTCAGGCGCCCGTGGTCTTTGATGAATCCATCGTCCATTGTGAGATTCACGCTCATCAACCATATGCATCTTCAACCTTCAATAACAGCGATGAAGTCCGTATTGCCATCCAACATCAAGACCTCTCCATCCTGCCGAGCAAGAGTTCCCTACACATATGTGGGAAATTATCAAAGCGTGACGGGACGCCAACCACTGCTACAAGTCTCGTCAACAATGCCATTTGTCATTTGTTTGAGGAAGTGCGATATGAGTTGAACGCCATAGAAATCGATCGTAATAAGAATGTCGGCATTACGAGTGTAATTAAGGGATATTCATCTCTCTCACCGGCCAAAAGTTCTATGCTCGAGAACACTGGATGGCTCGATGTTGAAGAGACCAAGCAGATTGTCGATGTATCGGGAAACTTTGATGTCTGTATACCGCTCAGCATGCTGCTCGGGTTTGCCGAAGATTATCGGAAAATTGTCGTAAACGCCAAGCACGAGTTGATTCTCACGAGATCAAAGACCGACGACAATGCCATTGTACAAACAGCGCCCGAAGGCTACAAACTCGCATTGCATAAAATAGAATGGCTCGTGCCGTATGTGACAGTCTCGGATCAGCGAAAAATTCAACTGTTAAAATTTCTCGCCAAAGACGCACCAATCTCCATGAGTTTCCGAACATGGGAACTGTATGAATATCCATTGCTGCCTGCCGGACGGAAAAATAAGAAACAACACAATGCGAGCCACTTTGATCATTGTAACCTGAGCGACGTCAAACTATACCTCAACTCGCAATGTTATCCATATGGAAATTTGAATTTGAACATTGATCAAAATCAATATGCTCTTCTCTACGAGATGTATGCAAACTTTCAACCGACCTATTACAACAAAGAGGCTGAACCATGGCTGAGTAGGGTGGAATTTTTAGAAAAAGCCCCCCTCGTTGTCATTGACTGCTCAAAACAAAACGATTCGCTCAAGTCCGGTCGTGTTGATGTGCGCCTTGAGTTTGAATTGAAAAACAATATTCCGCCACAAACTTCAGCGTACTGTATGATCCTCCATGATCGTATTGTCGAGTACAATCCAATCAGTGGTGGAGTTAAAAAATTGGTATAAAATCATGCCAATGATCCGCGCCCACTTCAGTCAACATGGAGCTTATCATCGATGTGCAGGGCTTCAAGAGACCCGTCAACGAATTTGTCCTAAAGGAGATGTCCATCGTCAAACTCCATGAGAAGAACGCTGAACCGCTGACATTCTTCTTCGATGCACCATTCGCCTGGGACGCTTTACCGGCCAAGTACAAAATGACAAACAAGTGGCTGGAACGCAATTATCATGGAATACGATGGGAACACAGCGGCATACCATACGAGGCAGCTAGAACGGCAATTCGAGGAATATTGGAAGGAGCTCCTACGATCTATGCCAAGGGATTCGAGAAGTGCTCATGGCTATCGAGATTCGCGGATTCAGCAACAAAAGTCATCGATCTGGAGACTCTGGACTGTCTATCGCTGCAGAAGTTGCCGAAAATCGCAAACGTTAAATGTCCCCATCATTCCTTCAATACAAAATACAATTGCGCCAAAGCGAATGTAAAGTCGTTGAAAAGATGGCTCTCTGTGTACGAAGCGTGAGCGAGGGATTTTTTTTAATGAATAAAAAAACATTTTGATGAAAATATATGTCATTTGTATTCTTTATTCTACGGCGAAAACACCCATTATTTACAATTCGACCAAACATATACATTTTTACATAGTCAGCACTTTGAAAAAAAAAACATCAAACAACCGCTCAACGATGGTGCTCAATTTTGTGTCCACGCTTGGGGACGATGCAGCTCGACGCGGTTGTAGTTCCCATCACTGAGTTGGCCAGTTGCAGCATACTCTCGATGACGCGGACAGCCGTTCGACGATGGTGTTCCAACGAATTTTTCCCCGTCCACCATGTTCAGAGACGACGGAACTCGACACTATTGAATTTTCCACCAATATACTGCATGCAGAGTTGACCATCGCGTATCACTTGCAGCATACTCTCGAACATTTCCGGATCCTGATCGAAGGCCTTTACAAGTCGCGCCGGTAAGAAGACAGAGAACTCATCCGCGATGTCCACGATGTAGCGTTTCCCAAATTTGGTTTGTATGGCCCTCATGTCGGAGATTAGTCGTTCCGACTTAACGGGGAGTTCTGACAGCTTCTTCGTTGGGAGGAATTCCGCCATCCGGCCGACCTTGTTGATACTCGAGAGATCCATTTTCCCCGCACTTTCAAAGTTCTTTTTAGATGTTGATGGTGCAGTGGAGTAGTACAGTCTGAGCTTGGCCCACGAAATTATAAGCTCCCTCGTAAGCCTCCCACTCAAATTTTCGACCCCCCCCCCCCCAATCGTGGAAAACAGGTTTGAACACGTTCGAAGAACCATGGAGAGCGCAAGAGTGCAGCTGTGCTCAAGTGGCCCATCCGCGGTCCCTTTGATCCCTAAAGATTATAGTTTTTCCAAGAAACCTGTCAGAACCTGTCTCGAGTGTCGGCGAGCTTTGAGATGGGGTGGATGCAGACATCTTGACATTATCTTTCGGAATTGAAACAGCTGCATGTCATAAATAATGGGCTTTGAAAGGCCGCTCTTCACACACACACACACACACACACACACACACACACACACACACACACACACACACACACACACACACACACACACACACACACACACACACACACACACACACACACACACACACACACACACACACACACACACACACACACACACACACACACACACACACACACACACACACACACACACACACACACACACACACACACACACACACACACACACACACACACACACACACACACACACACACACACACACACACACACACACACACACACACACACACACACACACACACACACACACACACACACACACACACACACACACACACACACACACACACACACACACACACACACACACACACACACACACACACACACACACACACACACACACACACACACACACACACACACACACACACACACACACACACACACACACACACACACACACACACACACACACACACACACACACACACACACACACACACACACACACACACACACACACACACACACACACACACACACACACACACACACACACACACACACACACACACACACACACACACACACACACACACACACACACACACACACACACACACACACACACACACACACACACACACACACACACACACACACACACACACACACACACACACACACACACACACACACACACACACACACACACACACACACACACACACACACACACACACACACACACACACACACACACACACACACACACACACACACACACACACACACACACACACACACACACACACACACACACACACACACACACACACACACACACACACACACACACACACACACACACACACACACACACACACACACACACACACACACACACACACACACACACACACACACACACACACACACACACACACACACACACACACACACACACACACACACACACACACACACACACACACACACACACACACACACACACACACACACACACACACACACACACACACACACACACACACACACACACACACACACACACACACACACACACACACACACACACACACACACACACACACACACACACACACACACACACACACACACACACACACACACACACACACACACACACACACACACACACACACACACACACACACACACACACACACACACACACACACACACACACACACACACACACACACACACACACACACACACACACACACACACACACACACACACACACACACACACACACACACACACACACACACACACACACACACACACACACACACACACACACACACACACACACACACACACACACACACACACACACACACACACACACACACACACACACACACACACACACACACACACACACACACACACACACACACACACACACACACACACACACACACACCGCGGTAATACGACTCATGGTGCCTGCTGCCCGGAAACTTCTGGATACAGGAATCATCCGAGTCGGCTGGTGTAGTTGCAGAATCCGAGAGGTGGTGAGACCACTAAAGTGTTTCAAGTGCTGGAAATTTGGACACTTATCACGGAACTGCAAGAGCAACGTCGATCGGGCTAAAGACTGCATCAAGTGCGGTAACACTGGCCACAAAGTTGCCGAATGCACAGCAAGCGCAAAGTGTGTCATATGTGCAGAAGCGGGAGATGGGGCACCCACAGCCCACATCGCAGGTAGCAGCCGGTGTCCAGCGTATACGCGGGCTCTCCAGGCTCTTCAGGCACTCCAAAAACGATGCAAATGAGAGTACTCCAGCTGAACCTCAACCATTGTGAAGCAGCACAGGACCTTCTCATGCAGACTGTGCGCGAGCTGAAGCCTGACTTGGCGATACTCTCGGAACCATATAGACATCTAGACACGCAACCTTGGGAATCTGACGCAAGTGGGAAGGCCGCAATTTGGTCCTGCGGAAAACTTCCATTTCAGGATCTTGCGAGTCGGATGGAAACTGGTTTTGTGAGAATAAAAGCCAAAGGAGTTCATTTCTACAGTTGTTACGCACCGCCTAGTCTGACGACTTATGAGTTTGAGAATTTTCTCGACAACTTAGTCGCAGACGCTAAACAACGCTTCCCGGTAGCCATAGCCGGAGATTACAACGCGTGGGCTGTGGAATGGGGTAGTAAAGTGACGAACAGGAAGGGCCAAGCTCTGCTTGAGGCTATGTCCTTATTGGATGTAGTACTACTTAATGCAGGTACAAAGCCCACTTTTGTTAAAGGTGAAGCCTCCTCTATAGTGGACCTCACTTTTGTGAGTAGTAGCCTGGCAAGAGGAAACCAGTGCCACTGGGTAGTCAGTGATATCTACACTCACAGTGATCATCAAGCGATTCTCTGGGAGATTCGCGGTAACTTCAGCGGAACAGCGAAGGCACCGAAGACAAACGGGAAGGGCTGGAAAGCGAAAATGTTTGACGCGGACTTGTTTCGTGAAACTTTTGACACCAGCCCCCTCGCAGCGGAAAGTGCAACCGAGAAGGTCGAGGTGGTCATGCAGAGGGTCACCGAAGCATGCGATGCCACAATGCCACGGAAACGTAATGTCGACTTCCGACCGGCGGTACACTGGTGGAGCGAACAAATTGCCGGCCTCCGAAGGGAGTGTCATCGAACTCGCCGCCTAGCGCAACGAGCTCGAGGCAAACGCTCGTTTCCCGATTTGGAAGAACAGCACAGGAAGGCGCGCTTGAACCTTAAAAAGGCTATCAAGCAGAGTAAAGCTGAAAGCTGGGGCGAACTGCTCAGCGAGGTGGAAGATGCTCCCTGGGGCAGGCCGTACAAAGTCGTAATGACTCGGCTGAAAAGCCAGCCAATGCCATCGCCTGTGGACGCAGCCCTGCTGGAAAAGATTGTTTCACATCTGTTCCCTGAGCAACCCGAGGAGGACTACCAACTCGAGGAGGACGTCGATGAGGTCATCCCAGCCATTACTGAAGAAGAGCTTCTTACGGCGACTGCCAGGGTGGGCAACAATAAAGCCCCCGGCATGGATGGGATACCCAACATCGCACTCAAGGCAGCGATCAAGTTGGCACCGGCAATATTCCTGGGCATGTACAATGCGTGTCTCAAGGAAGGAATCTTCCCGGACAAGTGGAAGTGGCAGAAGCTAGTGCTCCTCCCGAAAGGGAAGAAGCCACCGGACGAACCTTCATCCTATCGTCCGCTCTGTATGCTGGATACCGCCGGAAAGATCTTCGAGCGCATCATCCATAACAGGATTGAGAAAGTCGTGGACCCTCTACTGGCGGAAGGCCAGTTTGGCTTCAGAAAGGAGCGCTCTACTCTGGATGCCATTAACACAGTGGTGAAGCAGGCGCAGGAGTCGACTGCGGGGAAACGATGGGCAAGAGGGTCCAAGAAGTACTGCGCAGTTGTCGCTCTCGACGTCAAAAACGCTTTCAACTCGGCGATATGGAAGTGTATCATGGATGCCCTAAAAACATTAGGTGTACCATGGTACCTACGGAGAATAGTGGCGAGTTACCTATGTAATAGGTGGCTCATGTACGACACAGAGGATGGACCAAAGACGTATAGGGTGACTGGAGGAGTTCCTCAGGGCTCTGTACTTGGGCCGCTTCTGTGGATCATCATGTACAATGATCTGCTGCTATTAAAATTGCCGAAAGGAGTGTCCATCGTAGCGTTCGCAGATGACGCGGCGCTGATTGTCATCGCCAAATTCCTGGAGCAAATCACCGCACTCTTCGGCGAAGCTTTCGCCAAGATAAAGGAATGGATGTCTTCTGTTGGACTGCATCTTGCAGCCCACAAAACAGAAGTACTCCTCGTATCCAGCAGGAAGGTGATGGAAACGGTGACGCTCAGGGTTGGAAACTCCGAAATCACATCCCAACCGTTCATTCGGTACCTGGGTGTGATTCTCGACGCGAGGCTGAACTTCAAAGAGCAAACCGAGCAGATCAGCAGAAAGGCTGCTGGGGTGGCTACCACACTGGCGCGACTCATGCCTAATGTTGGTGGCCCTAGACAGAAGAGGAGGAAACTGCTGTCATCAGTGACGACCTCAGTGCTCACCTATGGCATACCCATATGGGCTGATGCACTGAAAATCCAGGAGTACCGCAGGAAGGCTGCAGCAACGTATCGCGTCAGCGCCTTGAGGGTAGCCTGTGCGTTTCGCACTGTCTCCGAGGACGCTATCAACGTTATCGCGGGAATGCTGCCCATTGAGGTGCTTGCCGAGGAGCGTAGATCGATGTACCAGCAGAAGGGAGCTAGAAACCCCAGTTATGCAAGAACAGAAGCGAGAGCAACCAGTCTCAACCAGTGGCAGACGATGTGGGATGCTTCTCCCAAGGGAAGGTGGACACATCGACTAATCCCGAAGGTGGAGATATGGGTGAACCGTCTACACGGGGAGCTCAACTATTATCTCACTCAAGTGATCTCAGGACACGGCTGTTTTCGGGCTTATCTCTATAAGTTTAATTATGAAGATTCCCCGGACTGCCCAGCATGTGTAGCAGTCGAGGAGAACGCTGAACATGCATTGTTCCAATGCCCACGTTTTAGTGCCTCCCGCGCGATAGTCGAGGATCAGCTGGAGACACGCATCACCCCGGACAACCTGGTTGAGTTGATGCTGAAGTCAGCAGACGCATGGACAGCGGTATCGGCTTATGCTGCCGCAGTGATGAAGGAGTTGCGACGTGCAGAACGTGCGAGGAAGAAGACGACGCCGGAAGACCAGGCAGTCATAGATTAAATCAGCGACACGAACCCCTAAACCACTCATAACATCTAGAGTGGAACGGGGGATGTAAGGTCGTCTGACAACACTGCAGGAAGAGCTACGGCTAAGGCCTCTCCCGCGATGTAATACCTAGCGGTCGTCCCGCGGGAGAATTTGTAAGGCCACAGAGGAATGGGGGTTTTTAGTCGGTGCAAGCCCGACACACGGCAATTATTTGCTACGGTGCGGAGGCATTTTCCCGCTAAACCTCTTAAAAAAAAAAAAAAAAAAAAAAAAAAAAAAAAAAAAAAAAAAAAAAAAAAAAAACACACACACACACACACACACACACACACACACACACACACGCACACACACACACACACACGCACGCACGCACGCACGCACGCACGCGCACGCACGCACGCACGCACGCCGACCTCCCCACGACCGTAGCGCCACCTTGGCTTCCCTACACGCACGCACGCACGGCGACCTCCCCACGACCGTAGCGCCACCTTGGCTTGCCTACACGCACGCACGCACGCACACACGCCGACCTCCCCACGACCGTAGCGCCACCTTGGCTTCCCTACACGCACGCACGCACGCCGACCTCCCCACGACCGTAGCGCCACCTTGGCTTCCCTACACGCACGCACGCACGCCGACCTCCCCACGACCGTAGCGCCACCTTGGCTTCCCTACACGCACGCATGCACGCACGCACATACACACAAAACACTCATCGACCCCCCCCCCCCCAGTCGCTGCACGGACCACATGACCCCCCCTCCACATAGGTCTCTCTGTGACGTCACGCCCGGCAACCTCCCGTCGACAGTGGCGCCACCTCGGCTTCCCCACTCTTGACACACCACCTCCCCTTGAGTTAGAACCCCCCTAGTACATCTACTAATATTGTTTAAATTAACTTATCGAAAATCCCCTACGGGATACGTAGCTATACTCATTTAGACTTAATTTAAAAAAATTCTTTTTTTTAGATTAAAATTGTCACAGTTATACTCCGTGCCGCAGAGGTTCGACATACTTCGGAAGAATTACTGCAGTGTCGCCATTTTGTAATATTTTCGGATACAAATTCATAGCCATATATTTAAATATATGCTCAATAAATACCGCAAGTATTGTTTGTTTATCACATTTTCTTCCGCCAAAAAACATACAAAAAAATACGCTTCCTGTAAGGCCGTTACAGTGGTCTTTCCCCTTTGAAGTATTCATATAATTTCCAAGATTTTCCCGTGATCGTGATTAAAATGATGAAATATTCGGAAAAATTCGGAGAAACTCGGATGTTTGCGTAAAAATAATCGTCCGCAAAACTCCGAATTCTTCATATTTGTTCCAATTCATAGAAAAAATCGGAAAAATTTTCCGGAAAAAATCCGAGTTTTTCAGAAAAAAATGTGCACTAGGGGCGCGGGATCGTACCCCGCGCTCAGTGCTTTTTTAAAAATTATTATTACTATTAATTCTTATTTGATTAGTTATTTTTATTAGTTATCATTATTATTTTAATTAGTTATCTTTTAGCGCGAACGGGTGTGAGTAAAGCGCAAACAATTTTTTAGAAGATGAATAAGTTGTAATTTGGATTTATTATTGTATTTAAATTAACGTACAAACTAATAAAATAAGCGGTCAGAGTGCGCGATAAATTTGTCGACACTAAAAGATAACTAATTTAAATAATAATGATAACTAATAAAAATAACTAATCAAATAAGAATTAATAGTAATAATAATTTTTAAAAAAGCACTGAGCGCGGGGAACGATCCCGCGCCCCTAGTGCAAATATTTTCCGAAAAACTCCATTTTTTTCCGAAAATTTTTTCAGACTTTTTCCGAATTTTTCTATGAATTGGAACAAATATGAAAAATTTGGAGTTTTGCGGACAATTATTTTTACGCAAACATCCGAGTTTCTCCGAATTTCTCCGAATATTTCATTATTTTAATTACGATCACGGGAAAATCTCGGAAATTATATGAAGACTTTAAGGGGTTACACCACTGTAACGGCCTTACAAGAAGTGGATTGTTTGAAATTTTTTTTTGGCGGAAGAAAATGTGATCAACAAATAATACTTGCGGTATTTATTGATCACATATTTAAGTACATTGCTAGAAATTTTTATCCGAAAATATTACAAAATGGCGACACTGCAGCAATTGTTCCGAAGCATGTCGAACCTCTGCGGCACGCAGTATAACGGTGCCAATTTTAATTAAAAAAAAGAATTTTGCCTTATTAAGTCTAAATGAACATTTTTAGTCAAATACTCGGCAATTATTCAAAAATCAATAGTTGCAAAATCTCCTACTAGTTTTGCTAGAGTGTAGCTAGAGTGTAGCTAGTTCACTAGCTACACTCATCTAGATTTAATTTTAAAAAATTATTTTGTCCAGATTAAAATTGGCACAAGTTATACTACGTGCCGTAGAGCACCTTAAGTTCAACATGCCTCGGAAGAATTTTCTGCGCTGTCGCCATTTTGTAATATTTTCCCATAAAATTTTTTTGCAATATACTTCAATATATGCTTAATAATTACCCCAAGTATTATTTGTCTGAAACGCTTCGTGGCAGGCCGTTACAGTGGTGTTACCCCTTAAGGAAAATAATGTTTGCAAAAATTTCGGAAATTCATTATTTCTCAGAATTATGAGGGATAAAAAAATGTAATAAGATTTTTTTACAAAAATCTTTTTTTTTCATCTACAACTTTTCTCCGGATATCTCCGCAGCCGTTCACTCAATAGGAAAAAGAAAAAGTTCCGGAAAAAAAATTATATCAAGTTTTTTTACGAAAATTTCATTTTTTTCATCTTTAAATTTTCTCCGAATATCTTCGCAACCGTTTACTCAGGTAATAGGAAAAAGGGAAATTTCCGGAAAAAAATAATAATAAAAAGTTTTTTTTAACGGAAATCTCATTTTCTTTTCATCTTTAACTTTTCTCCGAATATCTCCGCAGCCGTTCACTCAGGTCATAGGAAAAAGAGAAATTTCCGGGAAAAAAATGAGAAATCATGAATTTTCAGTAAAAAAAAATGAGTTTTTGGGTAATAGACCAGTACTTGAAACTGTTTTAAATCACTTTTTCTCCGAAAATCTCAAATGTGACTAAAATATGAGAAATTATGAAAAATTTGGAGAAAAATTTGCACTGGGGGGTCCCTGCGGACCAAAGCCAGGAACGCTACCAACGGGACCGTCTCATCGGTTGTAGAATACGTGCACTTTCTGGTACTTACGATTCGCGGCCGGATGAATGATTGGTTTGTTTTTGGGGATAATGCTTTATCGCTTGATGAAAGTATGAGAATTAATATAATAATACGAATATCAATATATTTCCGCTTACTTTTATGAATTATAACTTATTTGGCATGAGGACGGATGTAAATAAAGCGTGAACAATTTTATATAAGATAAATAAGTTGTGATTTAGATTTATTATTATATTTAAATTAACGTATAAACTAAAAAAATAAGCGACACATTTTTTTGTATACATTAATAACGCAGAGAATCAAGAGTTAAATAAGCATTGAAATCATCTAAAAGTCTCGCGCGTGCCGATGGGTGACGTCACGCGCGAGTCGTGCTCAGATTGCTTTTTCCCTCGAAGCCTTCGTTTCGGCTTGGCCGCACATGAACGTGTTCAGCGTCCATGTATTGGTGTAGTTGCCGAAGGCGCGTTGGGACACTTCGACCATGCTCGACTCTTTCCGAAGATGTCCGAGCATCGCTCGCTCACGGACACGCGCTACGACGATTATGTGACGGGCGCGTAAGAAACTAGAGAGGGGGTAACTTTTACGCGCGATCTGGCTGCACTAGAGCGAGGGGCAGAGACTTTTCCCCCTCCGAGCTACCCATTCGTGTGCACGCTGCTGCGATATCGACTTGAGCGGTGCTCACGACTCGCACGGCTACAAGGGACTTTGCAACCTCGACAGAGGTGATGCACAGAAAATCATATTCCCGAACTCGCCGCCGTGATTTAGCGCCGTTTCCGAGGCACGCCGAAAAGGGGAGCGTTGTACATCTCCCTACTAATCTCTGATATTATGTGCCGATTTTATTAGGGGAATATTCCCCATCGTTGGTTCTCAATTAGCGGCGCTGACGGCAGTTTTCATTCTCGCTCTCGCTTCCGCTCGTAGGCTTAAACGATGGGGACATAACAACATCCTGCTTACTCTTATAGATGTTATGCGTTGGGGGAATCGTTCTCGCTGACAAACGCTCGCTCTCTCTTGCATTTTTTCGTTTCGCTAGCGCTCTCTTTTTGTTCCACTACCGCACGGTTCCCCAAGACCCCTCTTTCCGCTATTGCGTCAAATATACGCTGAGTTCGAGTTCGTTGTGTCAGGCCGCCGGGCTCTTTAACTTTTTGATTTTTAAATAAGTTTTGAAAATGCCAACTAACGATTTATGTGTCTACGGGGGATGCCGTAACACAAAGCGGAGAAATCCTAATTCGTCATTTCATCGTTTTCCAGGACATGATGACACGTAAGTATTTTTTTTGTTATTAGGAAATATAATGAAACATTGTATGATGTACGGTGAATTCTCGGATCACAAATGACAAAATCGCTTCAAGAAGCGAAAAAATAATATTATGCGCAAATTCTTTAAAAACATTATTAAACTTAATTAAAAATATTTAGGTGAATAATTATTAATTCCACGAATAATGGTTAGTGCAGGGATAACCAATAATCTATGATAACAACAAGTGCGAACGGTTGTAATTATATTTCGTAGCCAAAATATTTTTTCAGAATTATTTAGTGCTGTAGGTGTAAAAAATTATTCATTAATTGAAAATATTCTTAAAAAGTAAGGCTTGAATAGAAGTCCGCTTACATGTTGTATACAGTTGTATCATTACCACTTTCACATGAGCACAAATAGCCATACCAGTAGCGTCGACGGATTTGGAACTCCGAAGGGCGAGAGACCAAGTCTCCAGAATGTGCTTTTTTTGAAGGTGATTCGTTGTACAATTCTTGATCATCCTGGTTAATAAATAAATGATTTCCGTCGTTCTTTTTATATATTTTTTTCAATAAACACACACACACACACACACACACACACACACACACACACACACACACACACGCGCGCGCGCGCGCGCACGCGCGCGCGTACGCACACACACACATATATATATGTAGATATAATACTACCGATCAAAAGTTTGAATACACCAGACGATGTTTCTTCCCGCGCTAAAAGTTAGATAGTTCCGTAAAAAAAACGATAGCCAAATTTAATAAACGGTGTTTTAAAGGGAACATATCCAGCTTTATTTCGCTTCTTTGAAATGTTTTTTATGATTTTTTTTTCGACTCGGCACGGCCTTTTGTAAGTGACGGTGTCTCGGCTATTTTTCGACCTTCGAAAATTGCGCAGATAAATTATGGAATTTTTTAAAATAATTTTTATCCATAATAAACGTGGAAGGGGTAGAAAAAGCTTCATTTCTTGTTTTTCAAAAAGCTCGCATGATTTTTTTCCCGCAAAGTAGTTTCATTTTTTTGCTAAAAAAGGCTAATTTCGAAAATGCAACGCAACTCAAGAACTGTAGGGTTTGAGAGGAAATGTCAAAAAAAATAAGAAGTTGAGTAAGCTTATCGATGATCGCTTGGAATTTTTTCCGAATTTTCCTTTGAGATTTGTTTACGTACGCCAATCAATTGCTTGGACGATTCTACGAGTTTTGGCAACAAAAAAAACCGAAAAGAATAAAAAAGAAATGCTGAAAAATGTCATGCGTCTTTTAAACCGAAAATTAAAACAGCTTTTCCTCGTGATATTTGATCGTAAACACCATACTTTTCGAGTTAAAGAATCCTATTAATTAAAGTTTCGAGCAAAAATGGCAAAAAAAAATCTCAAAGGACAATTCTGAAACGATTCCAAGCGTATTTTCGCTCCGCAATGTGTAGAGAGAGATAGGTGTCTCATTCCGCCCCCCCCCCTGCCCTGACAGCTGTTCACCCGTCATGCCGCCGCGCGGCAGTTTGGGTCGCAGAATACTTGTATTCAGGCCACCCATAAGAGGTGTTCTTCTATGGACGTCGGAATTCGTTGGCATGGACCGTGTCATGGAGGCTAGAGTGGGAGGAGGCCGATCTGTGCATTTCAAAGTGGCTACAAAAATGTGGTCCTACCGGGATGGCGCCACTATCTCTAAAATCTCGAGCAGGAAACAGTGCAGCCAGACAATGCAGCCAGATCGCGCGCAAAAGTTACCCCCTCTCTAGTCTCTTGCGCGCCCATCACCCAATCATAGTAGCGCGTGTCCGTGAGCGAGCGACGCTCGGACGTCTTCGGAAAGAGCCGAGCGCCATCGAAGTTTCCCGACCGCGCCTTCGGCAGCTACACCAATACATGGACGCTGAGCACGTTCATGTGCGGCCAAACCGAAACGAAGGCTTCGAGGGAAAAAGCAATCTGAGCACGACTCGCGCGTGACGTCACCCGACGGCACGAGCGAGGCTTTTAGATGATTTCAATGCTTATTTAGCTCTTGATTCTCTGCGTTATTAATGTATACAAAAAAATGTATCGCACACTCTGATCGCTTATTTTTTTAGTTTATCCGTTAATTTAAATATAATAATAAATCTAAATTACAACTTATTTATCTTCTAAAATATTGTTTACGCTTTACTCACACCCGTCCTTACGCCAAATCAATTATAATTCATAAAAGTAAGCGGAAATATATTTATATTCGTATTATTATATTAATTCTCATAGCTCTCATATGAAAACTCTCATATGAAAAACTTCAAAACCTTAGATTTCAACGAACCAAGAACATACATCTTCACATTTTCAATCATGACGAATTTTTAAGAACAATATCATCACAAACACATCTGAACCAAAACAATATACATCACCTAAATTATCAAAACATAAATCAAACAACACAAAATCACAACATCTTATACTCAACTCTTACTAATAGACAACAGGACACAAATAATAATCTTTCTACTGATCCTCTGAATAATATAAATTCGACAATCACATTAAATAAAACGAAAGAATGGCTTATAAATCTCTCCAACATTGATATTCCGCTACACATTTCCACATTCTTGTCTCTAGGTGAAAAGTTTTGTTTTCCTTACCTCAAACTCTCAAACATAAAAATTCATATCCACAAATCGATCTCCGAACTTGAGTCCAAATTAGATTTTTTACTCGACAAACCTAGACAAATCGAAATTAGAACCAGATTCACTAAAATCTTAAACAATATAAATATTCCAACATCATTTTCCAACACTAATCAAATTATAAAACACACGTCCTCATTCTTAAAAAACAACCCTCAACTTTTAGTTACACGAGCTGACAAAGGAAATTCAATAGTCATTCTTAACAAATCAGATTACATTACAAAAACTCATAATTTACTCGCAGATTCCTCAACTTACAAATTAACAAATAGAAATCCCATCAACACTCTACAAAAAGGCATTAACAATATTCTCTCCAGATGGAAAACCCTAAAATTCATTGATGAAACAAAATACAAATACTCAAAAGCTGAAAATTGCAACCTATCTCGTCTTTATTGTCTGCCAAAAATTCATAAAAATTATTATCCACTTCGTCCAATAGTATCATCAATAAATAGTCCAACACATAAACTAGCTGAATTTATACAATCTAAACTTTCTAAATTAATCAATACGACTAATTCACACGTCAAAAATAGTTTCCACCTAAAACATTCACATTCTAACATCTCAATTCCACTCAACTACAAATTGGTCTCATTTGAAGTTGTTTCTCTCTATACCAACATCCCATTACAACTTGTTATTCAAAGCCTTCAAAGAAGATCAAATCTATTTTCAAAAACATTTCCTTTAAACGAAATAATTAAAGCCATAGAATACATCATGTTCTCAACTTTCTTTATATTTCAAAATAAAATTTACCAACAAATCTCAGGGTTACCAATGGGCTCACCTCTGGCTCCAATACTATCTAACATCGTTATGATTGATCTTCAAACAAATTGTCTGGAAAATCGCACATCTTCAAACAAATTGTCTGGAATATGTGCACTTTCTGGTACTGACGATTCGCGGCCGGATGGATGATTGGTTGTTTTTGGGGATAATGCTTTATCGCTTGATGAAAGTATGAGAATTAATGATTCAAAGATGTGTGCGGCCGTGTTGATGACAAGTTGCTAGTTGAAGATTCGACTTCAGTCCGGCCAATAGAGGTTTTCCAAGGTCAGCGATGGAAATAAATTATGCTTTCTTACGTTTCGACCCTTTGGTTCGGGTCCTCTCCAGAAATTATATTTTTCTCTATACATTTTAATACACAAATTTTACAAATCAAGTTTGAAGGAATTAAATACACGAATGTTTTATATTATGATTGTGTTATAAAATTGTTGTGTCGAAGCTGGTTCAAAGGATGATTTGGATCATTTCTAAGATTAGTCTTTTTTGAGCCAACTTTCATTGTTTAAAATTTTTACATTGTCGAATTGAAAGTCATGTTTTTGTTCTATTGCATGTTGTGCTAAGGCTGTGTGTTTTGTGGTAGTATGTTTTAGGCTATTTTTATGTTCTTTTATTCTGGTTTCAAGGTATCTTTTGGTTTGGCCGATGTATGTGGCATTGCAATCCTTACAATCGATTTTGTAAACTATGTTGGATTTTTGGGTGTTATTTATTTTGTCTTTGGTGGATCCAGTAATCGATGAAATGTTGTGTTTATCGTTTGTGACTAATGTTATGTTGTATTGTTGGAAAAGATGCATTGGTTGATGATGGATGTTTTTTGTATAAGGAACATTTATTAGTCTGGAAGAATCAAAATTGTTGTTATTCTTTTTTTGAATGTTGATTGTGGAAAGCCGATGTTTTATTACTTTTTCTGTGAAAGAGATCGGATAGCAATTTTGTGTCATCGTGTTACTAATAAGTTTGAGGTTTTCTTTGTGAAATGAAGGATGAGATCATTTAATTGCTCTGTCAACTAGCATGTAAATTATGGCTTTTTTGGGAAAGTGGGTGGTGTGAAAAGAAATTTATGAATCTGCCTGACCAGGTTGGTTTCCTATACCAATTTGTGATAATTGAATTTTTTTTATGGATTAAAAGTGTATCAAGAAACGGGATTTTTTATCTACTTCATTTTCTGATGTAAATTGTAATTTTGAGTTATATGAGTTAAAAATCTTTTTGGTGGATTCAATTTTGTCTGTTGGTAGAGCAATAATAATATCATCAACATATCTTTTATATAGGGGTAACGAAAATTTTAATTTTTCCAGACAATTTGTTTGAAGATCAATCATGAAGATGTTAGATAGTATTGGAGCCAGAGGTGAGCCCATTGGTAACCCTGAGATTTGTTTGTAAATTTTATTTTGAAATATAAAGAAAGTTGAGAACATGATGTATTC
This sequence comes from Ophion slaviceki, assembly GCA_944452715.1. Classification (NCBI taxonomy): domain Eukaryota; kingdom Metazoa; phylum Arthropoda; class Insecta; order Hymenoptera; family Ichneumonidae; genus Ophion; species Ophion slaviceki. The sequence goes on along the minus strand of OX101784.1, from coordinate 17,956,594 downwards.
TATGGCTTTAATTATTTCGTTTAAAGGAAATGTTTTTGAAAATAGATTTGATCTTCTTTGAAAGCTTTGAATAACAAGTTGTAATGGGATGTTGGTATAGAGAGAAACAACATCAAACGAGACCAATTTGTAGTTAAGTGGAATTGAGATGTTAGAACGTGAATGTTTTAGGTGGAAACTATTTTTGATGTGTGAATTAGTCGTATTGATTAATTTAGAAAGTTTAGATTGTATAAATTCAGCTAGTTTATGTGTTGGACTATTTATTGATGATACTATTGGACGAAGTGGATAATTATTTTTATGAATTTTTGGCAGACAATAAAGACGAGATAGGTTGCAATTTTCAGCTTTTGAGTATTTGTATTTTGTTTCATCAATGAATTTTAGGGTTTTCTATCTGGAGAGAATATTGTTAATGCCTTTTTGTAGAGTGTTGATGGGATTTCTATTTGTTAATTTGTAAGTTGAGGAATCTGCGAGTAAATTATGAGTTTTTGTAACGTAATCTGATTTGTTAAGAATGACTGTTGAAGTTCCTTTGTCAGCTCGTGTAACTAAAAGTTGAGGGTTGTTTTTTAAGAATGAGGACGTGTGTTTTATAATTTGATTAGTGTTGGAAAATGATGTTGGAATATTTATTTTGTTTAAGATTTTAGTGAATCTGGTTCTAATTTCGATTTGTCTAGGTTTGTCGAGTAAAAAATCTAATTTGGACTCAAGTTCGGAGATCGATTTGTGGATATGAATTTTTATGTTTGAGAGTTTGAGGTAAGGAAAACAAAACTTTTCACCTAGAGACAAGAATGTGGAAATGTGTAGCGGAATATCAATGTTGGAGAGATTTATAAGCCATTCTTTCGTTTTATTTAATGTGATTGTCGAATTTATATTATTCAGAGGATCAGTGGAAAGATTATTATTTGTGTCCTGTTGTCTATTAGTAAGAGTTGAGTATAAGATGTTGTGATTTTGTGTTGTTTGATTTATGTTTTGATAATTTAGGTGATGTATATTGTTTTGGTTCAGATGTGTTTGTGATGATATTGTTCTTAAAAATTCGTCATGATTGAAAATGTGAAGATGTATGTTCTTGGTTCGTTGAAATCTAAGGTTTTGAAGTTTTTTTTTGTGTTTTTCATATGAGAGTTTTCATATGAGAGCTATGAGAATTAATATAATAATACGAATATAAATATATTTCCGCTTACTTTTATGAATTATAATTGATTTGGCGTAAGGACGGGTGTGAGTAAAGCGTAAACAATGTTTTAGAAGATAAATAAGTTGTAATTTAGATTTATTATTATATTTAAATTAACGGATAAACTAAAAAAATAAGCGATCAGAGTGTGCGATACATTTTTTTGTATACATTAATAACGCAGAGAATCAAGAGCTAAATAAGCATTGAAATCATCTAAAAGCCTCGCTCGTGCCGTCGGGTGACGTCACGCGCGAGTCGTGCTCAGATTGCTTTTTCCCTCGAAGCCTTCGTTTCGGCTTGGCCGCACATGAACGTGCTCAGCGTCCATGTATTGGTGTAGCTGCCGAAGGCGCGGTCGGGAAACTTCGATGGCGCTCGGCTCTTTTCGAAGACATCCGAGCGTCGCTCGCTCACGGACACGCGCTACTATGATTGGGTGATGGGCGCGCAAGAGACTAGAGAGGGGGTAACTTTTGCGCGCGATCTGGCTGCACTGCAGCTCACTTCTCATTATTTACTTGTTCCGTCTCTGTCACACCCAGCTCGTGTCTCGAGATTTTAGAGATAGTGGCGCCATCCCGGTAGGACCACATTTTTGTAGACACTTTTTTCAAGTCTCTCCATAAGAGATCGGACTCCTCCCACTCTAGCCTCCCTGGACCGTGTCATGGAGACTAGCAGGGAGACTAGAGAGAAGGAGTGGACACACAGTGCTTACGAAACGTCCGCAAAAACGCAGCAAACAAGGAGGCGCTGCGATCGTCTATGTCCGATCGGATATCTCCGCCACTACCCTCGTACTCTTGGCGTGCTCTCGGTTGCTGTTGACAGCACATTCGTGATGGGGGACCTAACTATTGCGTCTACCTCTCCTATTTCGCTGTCTTTCTTATCGTTGCAAACTCATAATAGCAACTAATAATTAATTAAATTAAGCGGTGAACCAACAATGTCGGTACACGTATAAGCCAAAAGTTTCGGTCGAAGCGTATAGTAACATCCAATGCCTATACGACGCCGTCGGTTGTAAATTGTTGACAGAGCTTGTACCCTCTATATGTCCCACACATTTGCACCTCATGCATAGATAGGTCTCATAATCGTATAGAGAGCGGCGCTGAGCTTCCTACGATCCGTCTTTCGCGAAATGTTTTATATAAATTTTTAAAAAGCGTGAAAATGTCAACCAGAAAGCGATACAAAGGAAAGTTTACAAAAAAAAGGCGCTTGCTAAAAGACTGAAAGCTGCGGCAGCCATGTGTCAAGCAAATGCGGCTAAACGCGATGAGAATGACTATAACCTCAACGATCAGCAACAAAAATTCGCTGTCGAAGGACGTCGGATCGTGGATTTCCAACATCTCACCGACAGTTTAAATTGCATTCGCTGTAATAAAGGCAAATACATGCATAAATTGAACAAATTAAATTTGTTTGCAGAATAAATTTATTTCACAACCGTCTCAGAATTACTAGAACTCGGGAAAAAAACACGCTTCGAGTTCTCAGACCACGCGCCGATCAGCTTGCTGCAGCGTACACTGTTGCTATTCCGTTACAAATGACCGGGCCCGAGTTCGGTGTGGGGAATCGGCATGATGTGATTAAAAATGAGCCTCAACGCAGAGCACACAACACATTTGTGCGCATGCGTTAAGTTTGGACTATTATAATTATTTGAGACGTTTTCGTCAGGAGAGCTGCTAGTGGCACAATCTGGAACTATTGAGGGTCGGACTTTTTGAGACGCTGGAACTACGTATTGGCCTATGCTGTGTCCACTCCTTCTCTCTAGTCTCCCTGGAGACTAGAGTAAAGGAGTCCGAACGCATATGGCGGAATGGGTGAAAAAGTGACATGTAAAAGCGATGATATTTCCTAGTTTGAAATTCAGCCACAGTAGCGCTCTTGTTCCAAAGATACCGCTGTGAAGTTTCGCGTTGGTCATACAACGAAGTGAGCTCAGAGTTTTATTTCCGTTTTATACGTCTTTATTCGCGGTGTATTTCTTTCGCGTGTGTATAAAGTGTGTATAAAGTGAAAAAAGTGCTCCTGCAAAATATTGTGACTCGTTACCTCGTAAAAGATAACGTACTGGTAAGGAGAAGGCATTTTTTTACATATTTAATGACATTTGGGGTAATATTTTGTTATTATAGGTTGCCGGTTAAATAAATTGAGGTTATGGCGCCATATGTGAAATCGAATAAGCGATTAGGATTTGGTTGGGTTGCATTGGGGGTTCGGTTGCGTTATGGTTATTTAATCGTTCATGTCACCGAATAAAAATAAAACATTTGCAGTATCGATCGGCTCCAAGTCGACAAATGACGGATATTTTGACATTTCATAACTATGAACAAAAGCATATCAATATAACTCATCAATTTTATAGAAAAAATGTACGACAAACCATTTCGAATCACCGCGTTTCCCCGCGTTTCCCGGCGTTTCCGGTATCGCTGCACTAGAGGTGCCGCCACGCGGTAGGTGGTGTAAGTCGTTGCCGTCATCGCTTTTTCCATATATGTAATACTTTACATATATGGCTTTTTCAGACCATTTCTCCAACACTGCGTTCGGGCTCCTTTACCTCTAGCAAGGAGACTAGAGAGGAGTCGACACTCCCGCCTCAAACAGTTCTTTCAATCGGTCGCAGAGGTGTAATGCTCAGTTCCGCCGCAGGCGTCGCTAGTGTTCCCCAGAGCCCATAATATATAGTAATACAAAACTGCATAAGGTGAAACTGACCGTGTTATGGCAGCAAACTTGTTTGCGCCTGTCAAACACAAACATATCTGTCGTGTACACCAGCACAGCAGCTATCGAACTATGTGTATAATAATAGAGATGGCTCCTCGCGAGTCAATGTGATAAAGGGAAAAACTAAACACTCTAGGTAGGAATTATAAAACAAATTTCAACTATTGATGGCAGTAAATGAAAAAATATATTCTTCCATGTTATTTTTGTTCGAGTTCTTTTGCAATCGGACGAGTTCTTTGATTGGTTGAAACTGTTTCAATTCGCTCGTACAACCAGATACCTGTACGAATGCAAAAGAAAAAAAATTAAAACTACCGAGGCTCGAACTCAGGACCTTCAATACAGTAATCTAGCGTTCTACCAACTTCACTACATAATCATTTGCCAATAAATATAATCTTCTAATATTTAAGTGATTGCCGCGCTTATGGTTCAATTAGGCTTGACGGCTTATTCGGTTGGTTCATCGCTTAATTTAATTCATATTTAGCTTCATTTTTAAACGTAACTAGCAAATAACGAGTTTTCATGGGTATACATATAATAAGCACGTATTGAAAAGACAACCCCAGCATGTAAAGCCAACATTCCCGCGTTCGCCCGGTTTCTTGCATGTACATGTTATTATTATTATTATTTATTATTATTATTGTACAGGAAAACAGAGTAACGCGCATCCGAATAATAAATACATTACGGTTGGTTTATCGCTTTATTCGCGTTTCATTATAATTATATATTATAATAGAAGGAATCCCCACTTGGGTGTATTATCGTTCGGGTGTGCGAGAGAGAACGCACCATGACTGTTCCAAGTGAGTACGAGAGAGAAACACGATCACCCCACTTTTGTGATTGGTCGTTGAAGCGAAGCTCGGACCTTATGCAGTTTTGTATTACTATATATTATGGGCTCTGGGGAACACTAGCGACGCCTGCGGCGGAACTGAGCACTACATCTCTGCGACCGATTGAAAGAACTTCGTACATACATTCTAGGAGAGGGAGTTTAGATTCCTTTACTCTAGTCTCCAGGGAGGGAGTGGGAGGAGTCCGATCTCTTATGGAGAGACTTGAAAAAAGTGGCTACAAAAATGTGGTCAAACAGGGATGGCGCCACTATATTGCTAAGACGTCGAGAAGTGAGCTGCGTGTGACAGAGACGGAACAAGTAAATAATGAGAAGTGAACTGTGCATCAGGCAGCATGATACTTGAGAAGTAGGCTGCGTGCGAGAGAGAAGCAAAATGATATATAATCAGATCGCGCGCAAAAGTTACCCCCTCGCTGGTCTCTTACGCGCCCATCACACAATCATAGTAGCGCGTGTCCGTAGCGAGCGACGCTCGGACATCTTCGGAAAGAGCCAAGCGCGCCGAAGTTTCCCGACCGCGCCTTCGGCTGCTACACCAACACATGGACGCTGAGCACGTTCCTGTGCGGCCAAGCCGAAACGAAGGCTTCGAGGGAAAAAGCAATCTGAGCACGACTCGCGCGTGACGTCACCCGACGGAACGCGCGAGGCTTTTAGACGATTTCAATGCTTATTTAGCTCTTGATTCTCTGCGTTATCAATGTATACAAAAAAATGTATCGGGCACCCTGATCGCTTATTTTTTTAGTTTACACGTTAATTTAAAAATAATAATAAATCCAAATTACAACTTATTTATCTTCTAAAAAATTGTTCACGCTTTTCTCACACCCGTCCTTATGCCAAATAAATTATAATTCATAAAAGTAAGCGGAAATATATTTATATTCGTATTATTATATTAATTCTCATACTTTCATCAAGCGATAAAGCATTATCCCCAAAAACAAGCGAATCATCCATCCGGCCGCGAATCGTCAGTACCAGAAAGTGCATATTCTACAAGCATTTTCTACAAGCAATAATAGCGTTCCTGGCTTCGGTCCGCAGGGGCGCGGGATCGTTCCCCGCGCTCAGTGCTTTTTTTTAAATTATGATTACCATTAATTCTTATTTGATTAGTTATTTTTATTAGTTATCATTATTATTTTAATTAGTTATCTTTTAGTGTCGAAAAATTTATCGCGCACTCCGACCGCTTATTTGATTAGTTTGTACTTTAATTTAAATGTAATAATAAATCTAAATTACAACTTATTTATCTTCTAAAAAAATGTTTGCGCTTTACTCACACCCGTCCCTATGCCAAATAAATTGTAATTCATAAAAGTAAGCGGAAACAAATTTATATTCGCATTATTATATTCATTTTCATAGACTATCATCAAGCGATAAAGCATTATTCCCAAAAACAAGCCACATCCATCCGGCCGCGAATCGTAACTTACGAGAATGAATATAATAATACGACTATAAATATATTTCCGCTTTTATGAATTACAATTTATTTGGCATGGAGACGGGCGTGAATAAAGCGCAAACAATTTTTTAGAAGATACTTGAGTTGTAATTTAGATTTATTATTACATTCAAATTAACGTACAAACTAATAAAATAACCGGTCGGAGTGCGCGATAAATTTTTCGACACTAAAAGATAACTAATTAAAATAATAATGATAACTAATAAAAATAACTAATCAAACAAGAATTAATAGTAACAATAATTTAAAAAAAAAGTACTGAGCGCGGGGAACGATCCTGCGCTCCTGCGGACCGAAGCCAGGAACGCTACCAACGGGACCATCCCATCGCTTGTAGAATATGCACTTTCTGGTACTGACGATTCGCGGCCGGATGGTTGATTGGCTTGTTTTTGAGGATAATGCTTTATCGCTTGATGAAAGTATGAGAATTAATATAATACTACAAATATAAAAATATTTCCGCTTACTTTTATTAATTATAATTTATTTGGCATAAGGACGGGTGTGAGTAAAGCGTAAACAATTTTTTAGAAGATAAAAAGATGTAATTTGGATTCATAATTATATTTAAATTAACGTATAAACTAAAAAAATAAGCGATCAGGGTGCGCGATACATTTTTTTGTATACATTGATAACACAGAGAATCAAGAGCTAAATAAGCATTGAAATCATCTAAAAGCCTCGCGCGTTCCGTCGGGTGACGTCTCGCGCGAGTCGTGCTGAGATTGATTTTTTCCTCGAAGCCTTCGTTTCGGCTTGGCCGCACATGAACGTGCTCAGCGTCCATGTGTCGGTGTAGCTGCCGAAGGCGCGGTCGGGAAACTTCGGCGCGCTCGGCTCTTTCCGAACATGTCCGAGCGTCGCTCGCTCACGGACACGCGCTATTATGATTGTGTGATGGACGCTAAGCGACCAGAGAGGGGGTAACTTTTGCGCGCGATCTCGTTGCACTGCTTGCTGGGATGCGTATTCGATCCTCTTCCATCCCTCTTACACAACATCGATACTCAGCTTACTTCTCGAGGTCTTAGAGATAGTGGCGCTATCCCTGTTTGACCACATTTTTGTAGCCACTTTGAAATGCACAGGTCGGCCTCCTCCCACTCTAGCCTCCATGCTAGTCTCCTTGGCCTCTAGTCTCCATGGACCGTGTCCTCGGCGTCGGGTTTTCGAATAATGGCGAATGCTAAAGCTGAGGAAAAGGAGGAAGTATCCGTGCAGCAATTTGGAGATTTGGTGACCGGTTGCGTGGCATCCGCTTCGTCGATTGCGTTTCTCACCTTCGTGTTAGGTACGCTCACTTTTTGAATGCAATTGCGCGAGTGAAAGAGACGAAGAGTGTCATTGGAGGTTCTGTTCTTGCTGGCCGGCGGTCTTTCACGAAAAACATGTTTCAGGCCCTTCGCAATGAACGGGAACACGGCCTTAGACTTCTTGAACAGTCGATATTATAGCCGTTCCCGACAATTTTTCGTCGGAAATCTTTTGAGATTACGCTCTCCGTGATCCGTGAAAATTCGCTTAAACCGGAAGTTTTAGGTCCTGTGGGACAGTCCGACCAATGTCTCGGCTTAATTCAAATGCAGAAATTTTTAAAGCTCCATCCAACTATGCGTCGCAAACTGCTGAAGTGGCTTCTCAATCTGTTGATCTTGGTCCCAGGTGGACTGGGCACTAACTTCTCCTTAAGGTACGCAAGGCCTCTGGTTGTGACACGTGACCTCCGCTTCCTCACTTCTCTGATAAGCGGTGTTAGCCTCGGCATCTGGGCCGCCAAGAGAGCAAGAATCAGTTGTGAGCAAGGCATCGACGACAAGTACACAGTAGTGCGCCTTCCCTACTAATTCGATAAGGATGCTAAGGCCGATCCTGGCAACGTCTTGGTTGCCTCAGCTTCGAGTCACCAAGGTCATCAGGTAGAGATGCACTGCCCCATGGAATATTTCTCTTACAAAAAAATGTAGATTCCTTTATATAAAATCATGCATTTTCATACGCAAATGTGAAGGTCATATACAGGGTGTCTCAGTCTTACAAGCTCGTATGTCAGAAAATACGGTTTATAACAAAAAATGTTTCAACCAATACTTGTTTTGTCCCAAAAGGGTAAAAACATGGGAATGCCAACCTTGAAGTTTTCAATGAGAATCCTCATTTTTTATTGAATATTCTTGTAGCATTTTTTTTAGTACTTTTTCAGTCATGAGACTCATAAGCTGCAATACTGTCGGTGTTGCAACTGCAAATATACTCGACAAAAAAAAATACCTATCCACAGTGTTTTTAGAATCTCTTGCGGCCAACTATGAAAATATCCAATAGAAAATGAGGGTCCTAATGAAAGAAAAATCGAAGCTAACCTTGATATAACCTTGGAGGTTATCACCAAGGTCCAATTGACATGGCCATCTTGTCCTCCTTTTTAAACCAAGCAACTTTTGTTCAAAACATTGTACATGATAGTCTGTACTTTCTAAGATACAAGCTTGTCAAACCTCATCTGGAAAACCCTCCATATATGTTTCAGATTCAGTGTTCCATGCTCATATCTCAGTAAGAATGGATAATAATAAAGAATGTTTTGAATGAAAATTGTTTTGTTTTAAGCAAATTGAATGCGACTTGAATAAGATTAACAATATTTAAGGCAAAATATAATGGTTGTGCTATGAAAAAGCTGTGGTCGAAAATTTGTGAGGTTATGTTGACCTTGGCCATCGCCTTAAGGGGAACTACTGGTGTGGAGCCCGGCGAAAGGTACATTTCGACAATTTTTTATGGAACCAGTCGATAGAATGAACATTTCGTTGAGTTGCTTACAGGTCTTCGAGTATCTCACAAATTTTCTCACAATATTTTGTAACCAAATTGTGGTGCTGATGCTTGTGACAAAACAAATCACTTTTGTCTGATAGTGCCCTGCAGCCGCCACCAGTTTTCCAATTGTTTATCTGGAATGAAAGTTGGACATAATCGGAGTTCTAGATCAGATTTGTCTTCAAAGTACATAGAGAAATGGAAAAAAATGGTTTTTTGATTAAATCCAGCATGTTCGAAGATACATCAATTGTTTTCCGTAAAAAAAAATTGACGAGAGGCGTTGTTTTTGAAAAAAGGTTTTCAACACATCACAAATCCCTTACGTACTTCGATGCAATATGTCGTTATGAGGTTGCAAGAAAACTGTCAAGTGAACTGGTGAAAAGCTGGCGATGTAATGTTGCCAGCCGAGGACACTATCGGCCAGAGGTGAATTGCTGCATCCAGATTCAATGCAGCCCTTTTGTTAAAAAATTTGCAAAGATACTCAACGATATGTAGAATAAAGGCCACTGAGCGGAAGTTTTATTCTTTCAACTGCGCATCCATTGAAAATGGTAAAAATTCACCTTTCGTCAGACTCCAGACTGGCAGTCTCTCTCAAAATCAAAACTGGTAAAGGTTGAAGTCGACCTACACCGAGGATCCTGATCCGAGTCCAGAGGACTCGGAGTACGAGGAGCTGAGCTCGGCCTACTTGGGGGTGAGCGAGCCGGACGGTGCACGTACCTTTATCCTGCAGCCTTACGTTAAGTGGGGTGAGAACAAGCGGCGCAACACAACGCCGGAGTTGCAGCTCGAGGAGGCGGAGGCGCTCGCGCGGAGTCTCGCCTCCTGGCGCGTCATCGACCGGGTGTGTCTTCCGCTGCTGAGCCTGGACAGGAACCGCCTTGTCGGCAAGGGTAACCTGGAGAAGTTGCAGACGATATTCCGCTCCGATCCCCGAATAAACACGCTCTTCGTGAGCAAGAACATCTTGCGCCCAATCCAGGTAAGCGAACTCCAGGAAGCGCTTGGTGTCCCGGTTCTGGACAGGTACGCGGTAGTGATGAGGATCCTGCGCGAGCGCGCGAAGACTCCGGAGGCGCGTCTCCAGGTGGCGCTGGCCGAGCTGCCCTACATCTCGAAAAAGCTCCACCTGGCGGCCGAGGACGGAAGGATCAATCTGGCCGAGAGCCAGCGGCGGCTGCTGCAAGCCCGTGAGGCGAAGCTGCGCCGCGCCCTGGTCAAGATCCAGGAGCACCGAAAGCGGCAGCACCAGAGTCGCAAGACGAGCCAGGTGCCGAGCGTCGCGGTTGTCGGCTACACGAACGCCGGCAAGACGAGCCTTGTCAAGGCTCTCACCGGCGACGCGAGCCTTGAGCCGAAGGACTATTTGTTTGCGACCCTGGACACGACGGCGCATCTGGGTGTGCTGCCGTGTAGCCTCAAGGTCGTCTACATGGACACGATAGGCTTCATACAGGACGTGCCTGAATCGCTGGTCGCGCCGTTTATCGCCACGTTCGAGGACACGATGATGGCGGTAATCTTCTTTTTCCATATGATCTCTTTTTCTCGGAATACTTTGATGTTTGTAGATAATGGCGGAAAAGGTGAACGGGGGCGCTCGAAAAAACGGGACAATGAGGCACTTGAACGAAGTCGAACAAATTAGTAGGGCACTCGAACGAGTTAAAGAAGCACTCGAACAGATCCGAACAAATACCTGAAGCACTCAAACAAACTCAAATTACCGAGGTACCCGAACGACCCCAAACAAACTACTGTGGCAATCAAACAAACTCAAACTTTTGTGGCACCTAGACAAACCCAAACAAATTACTGAGAGACTAAAACAAACTCAAATTGATCATGCACTTAAAAAACCTCAAACAACTGACGCACTCAAACAACCTAAATTACTGATCCCCTTAAACAAACCCAAATAAATGACTGAGGCACTCAAACAAACTCAAATTACCGAGGCACTCAAACAAGTTTCAAAATTTACTAAGACACTCAAACAGGCCCAAATATTTACTGGGTCACTCAATCAGGCCCAAATAGCAGAAAATATATTTAACAGTGAAGAAATGAATTGGAGACGATTGATCGTTTGTTCGTTGTAAAATGGGCAGGACGTTATTGTACACGTGTGGGACGCGAGTCACCCGGACAGGCAGGCGCAGATCGCACATGTGCAGAAAACTCTTGAGGGACTGAAACGAGATGAGACAGAAATAATAAACGTGGCCAACAAGTTCGACCGCGCCCCGAAGGGAAGCATTCCGGATAACGTCATGGCAGTGTCCTCAATCGATTTCACGGGTTGGTGTTTGTTTTTTTAATTTGAATATATTTTTTGTTGCTTTGACTATATCACGAGGTTATTCCACATGTATACCCTTGCGGGTTTTTTCACAACCTCCCGTCTGTACTCCAGTTTCGTTTTAACATTATATTAATACCGTCTACAACGATCCATCTGCGTTTTACCTCTTTTTACTTTCCATGCTTCCACTTATTCCCATTCTTATTTTCTATTTCTTATTACTAGCAGTTTTCTCGCCCTCTCTCCTCTACCTTCTTCCTTGTTAGCTTCTGTCTCACTACCTCACACATTATTTCCACTACTTCTTTCCCTTACAGAGCCCCGATTCATCCCGTTGCTATCCCGCCCTCTTGTTGTTTCGCCCATCGTTGAAATTTCTTCATGGCTTCGTCCTCAATTTGTGAGTTTGCCTCCTCACATTCCCTAACGCCACAAATGTTTCTCCTTCTCCTTCCGCATGGTCATCCTTACCCATTTTTTTCTGATTTCGTCCATCATAGCTCCTTTCGACTAGTACTTCTTCATACCCACCTCTTTCTTCCTGTCCTTATATTCTACGCAGTATCCTGATCTTTTAATTTGCTCCTAGTTTCTCTGTATTTCCTGATCTGTCATGTGTTACACAGCCCTTTTTGTCTTCCTTGTCCATTCCTCTTTCTTACTCGTCCTTAGTGTGTTCTCCCGCGTTCCCGTTATGCATCCCTCTCGCCTCTTCCCTCAGACATTCCTTGCGTCAACGTTCCTCTCTCATTCCCACGACTCCTCCTATGTAATCCGCCGCCCTTAATTTCATCACAATCCCTATTCCCTTGCATCCTGCTTCCGTTTTCCGAATACTTGTCAGGTCTGCTCCTCCTTAGTCCCACCCTGCCTGCATCCTTTTCATTTTCTCCCTTATTTCCACCCTCAAACATCTACCCTGTATAGCAGTCCGCTTTTCGCTATCGTTTCATATCATCACTATATTTGCGATTCCCCATGCCCATTTATCGCCTTCCTGGTCTTTTCCTCTATCTGTCTGATGTACTTTTCAAGGGTGTTGTTTGACAAGAACCACGCTCTTAGGTATTTGTGTTTCGGTGCTACCTTGAGCCTTATTCCGTTGATCTCCCACTCTGTCTCCTTTTCTTCCCTTTCTCCTTGAATATGTATGTGTATATACACGTATGCATGACTTTTGTATTTTCTGTGTTCACCTCAACCTTCTTTTTCACATATCTCTCCAAAACTTTCAGCATCTCCCTCAAAACTTCTCCTCTTCAGTGCGTACATTTTCTCTCCTATTACCGTCGCTGCTTCCTGTTTTCGCTCCCATTCGAACTTCATGTCCTCAATGTGCCAATTAAAGAGTGTTACGCTCAGCGCGCATCCCTGCCGCACTCCTCCCGTCGACTTGATTTTTTTTTAAATTCCTTCTTCCGTTTCTATCTCGTACTGTGTTTCCGTATCGATTTCTTTTATAATTCCCAACAGCTTCCCCTTTAGCCCTGCCTTTACCAGCTTCCTTAGGGGCGTACCCAAATTACGTAACGCCAAATTTCCCAATTTTTATCCCCCCCACCCCTCTATTCCGTTACGTAACGGATGCTTTGTCGCCAATAATTGCGATTTTTTTTTTCATAGGCATAACTAATTATGAAAGGATCGGGTTTATGGGGACGTCCGCAAATTACGAAACGCAAAATTTCCCAATTTTTGACCCTCCCCCCACGTAACGGGACCGTAACGCTTGGCCAGAATCCCCCCCCCCTTCCTATTCAATTACGTAACGGGTGCTTTGTCGTCAATAATTGCGATTTTTTTCATAGACATAACTAATTATGAAGGGATCGGGTTTTTATGACGTATACATTGATCTAGCTTTATACCAACTTTTATGACAAAATTTTGAAAATTAACCGAGAAATATGCCTTGATATGGCGACGAAAAAAAAAATGTCTCTTCATGTCCCATCGATATTTTTATGAAAGGTTATCTGTAAATTGAAAGTCAACAATTCATCGATATCTATACAACTATAGCTGTCGTTATGCGTAGCCGTTTTTTATTTTGTTTTTTTTTTTTTACAAAATGCCGACAGTTTGAACATTTTTTTCTATTTTCAAGGCCTTTTTTCTGTATTCAAGCAGTCTTTAAAAATAGTAATTATCAAATGTAAAAAACGCGGATACGTACAGCCTTAGTCACTGCGATTACAAACATGTTTTTTAAAAAATTGAAAATCGGTTGATAAGTTTTTAAGTATTCGCTCGGACAAAGGCGAAAAAACTAGTTTCGAGAAAAACGCGTTTAAAGTTTTCGTTCCGTGTTTCTTGATATAACGTTACGATTTTTTCTAGAATATCGATACTTGCATTGACGTATCTAGTCGCGGCCGATATGACTGTTTTTCATTTTCATGATAGTTCACAAAATAATAAGAGCCTGTACTTTATCTATTCTAAATGATGCCACGCCTGTATGGACTGAGGCCACTAACCGGTCGCGGTACCTGTTCTCACTTAAGTGACCATAACTCCGTCAATTTTCGGACTTGTGAATAAAAATGTTGCCAACATATTTTCAATACATGTACTTTCGAGAAGTGTAAAAAAAATGTCCTTCAAATTTTGCTTGGAGGATGTGGGAAAGCCACTGTGCAAGTTCTTGCATAGTGATTTTTCCCCTTAATTGACATTGCGTATAGAAAGCTGTGAGCTGTCCACGGTAAAATTGCACTCGAGGTTTAAATTAAAAACATGAACATGCAGAAATTTTACTATTTCTGGCAGTTTTAGAATCGTGACGTAACGCAAACCTTGACCCCCCCCCCCCTCCCTACGTACGTAGACCGTAACGCCTGGCCGACCCCCCCCCCCCCCCCCCAATTGCGTTACGTCATTTATGGACGACCCCTATACTCGTTTTATGAAGTATATATTCATCTAATTTTATACCAATTTTTATGAAAAAATATTTAAGGTAATCCTATCGCTTCATACTAGTCATACCATTGATCATACTTGAGACTTGTACAATTTATATTTTTAACGTTTGAAAAAGAAAAAGAAGAATAAGAAAATGTAATAACTAATGATTTCCATGTGTAAACTGTTTATTGAATGTTCAAATTTAATTTTAAAAATGAAAAAATAGTTATTCCAACGATTCGCGCAGTATTTCTAGGTTTGATATTTGGTAACATTGGTTCTATGTCCGTCTCTTTTCACTCAACCAGGCAAGTTTAACCTCCATGCTTTTCAACGTCAAACTATCAAAACAATGTCAGGTGCGGGAAATATAACGCATTTTATTCGGGCCACGACTGGTAAAAAGCGTGTAAAATTTGTGTCGGCAAAATATGTCGGTTAAAAATGAAATATGTGTGAAAATTCGAATGAGTGAGATGAGGTCAGCCCCCTGACACTGGTAGATAAATGCTGTTCGCAAAATGTTCTTGCCGCACTGTGGCGCTAGTATTCGTGTGACAAGCATGCATATATATGGGATATTCCATGCGTAGCGAGACAGGTTTTGGCCGAGGGTTTCAAAAGTTTTCGTCCGTTAATATATCGTTTTCTTATATGATATAAAAATATTTCCATATAGTTATTAACCCCAATTAAGACTTGGTTTTTGTTAAGTCCTAAACGAAAAATAAAAAAATTAAATACTTTTCATACCTTTAATTGTGTCCCTCAAGTGTCAATACAGCAAAAATTAAATCTGACCAGCGCTTTTTAATCGACCAAAAACGCTCTTTTCAATAAAACTAATGGAATATTAATCTGATTTGTAAAGAAAAATTTATATCCAAAAAACAGAGAGAAAACCCGTTTTTATTTTTTTTCCGCCTTTAGGGTCTACTACATTTTATCAAAAATTTTACTGAACATAGTTCAACACGTGAGAAACATTCGGTAAAAGTATCAGCTTGCCTTTATTTCTTGTTCACTGGCAATTCAATGTGTAGTTACTCCGTAAATAGTCGACGCTTCCTTTCCATAGGAACTCGTTTCATCAGAACTGGACACCGCTTATCGGTGCTTATTTGGAAGAATCTCATGGCATTTGATTGGTGCGTTGGTTGGGACACAATACTCGCACATGATTGGGCGAAGCACCCCGTTCGGATGGTCTGGTCGACGGAACTGCCTCTCTCCATGGTCCGCGTGAACCGTGATAACCAGCTGGTTCATCACAGCTACGGTCTATTTAATGAACAACTCGAAAAAGTCTACATTTTACAAACATAGACGGTTCACTTGGTTCATTTGCGATGATGAGAAACTACTGCCACAATCCGTTCAACAAAAAAAATCACATAAACAAGCGTGCGCGCGTGAAACTGGTGACTATGTACGAAATCGAGAGGGAGCCATCATTGACATTAGGACTTTATCTTTGTAAACAATGTCGAATGACAATACAATGTCAACCTCTGGTCTCTCATGGACTTCCAGTACCGAATGAAGAAATTGAAAACAATCGATGTGGACCGGAACCGGAAAGTGCATTTGGATCTTCAGATAAATCGAATTGCATCGAATTTTCCATAAGTCAACCTGAACCTTCTAACAAATCGGATATTATTGATGTCGCTATGAATCAACTTGATCCTGAACATTCAGCAAAATGCGATGCTGGTAATCTCGCTACAAATCAACTCAGATCGGTATCTCGAGATGAGATAGTGACGCGGAAAATCACACAAGTCAACCTGAAGGTTATTCTCAATATTCGTCAGTTAGTGAAGGAAAGTCTGAAGCAACTTGATCATATCAAAGTTTCGCAATTTCCAGTCACAATAGTGGACTTCAAAGATTGCTCGAAGTCGTAGATGAGTCGCCAGAAATTGGCGACTCACCTACGACTGGCAGAAAACTGGTTTGAATGAATCTGCAAAGACAGTTGAGGAAAAGAAATGTCGGCTGTACGATGAGATGATGCAGCAAATTCACGACAAATTTGATAAAGAAACGACTTCTCGTCGAGATAAAATACAGCTTCTCACTGTTTTGCCGCAAACTCTGTCGATAAACGTCTGAGTTTAATATAAGGAGTACAACTTTGCAGTGACCGTTTTTTTCAAAAGTTTAAGGCTTTATTATAAAAAAGTGGCTACATATTTTTTAATCAAAGTACTGCCCGTCACTAGCTACGACCTCGGCCCATCTTTCAGGTAGCATTCGAATCCCGCGTCGATAAAAGTCTTGGTCCTTGGAGGCAATCCAGGAATCGACCCAATTTTTGACTTCTTCTTAAGTATTGAAGTGCTGGTCAGCCAAATCGTGTGCCATTGACCGGAACAAGTGATAGTCGGAAGGGGCTATGTCTGGAGAGTACGGCGGGTGGGATAAAACCTCCCATTTCAGCGTTTCAAAGTACTTTTTCACGACATTTGCAACATGGGGTCGGGTATTGTCATGCTGCAGTATCACCTTGTCATGTCTTTCGTTGAATTGTGGCCGTTTCTCTTTGAGTGCCTTACTCAAGCGCATCAACTGACGTCGGTAGAGTTCCCCTGTGATGGTTTCGGATGGTTTGAGCAGCTCATAGTACACAACGCCCAGCTGTCAGCCCGTCTTCAAAAACTTTCTGCCTTCCGCCACCATGCTTGTTCTCGACCTCAAAATCTCCACTTTTGAAGCGTTGAAACCACCGCCGACACGTTTTCTCACTTATAGAATCCTCCCCGTAAGCATCTACAAGCAAACGGTGGGTCTCAGCCGCAGATTTCTTGATGTTGAAGAAGTAAATCATAACCCCCCGCAAATGCTGAGAATTCGGTTCGTAGGTTGCCATGTTTGAGTGCCTATAACTTTATAATGCATACACGTATCCGTTAGCTTTTTTAAATTGTTTACATTGGCAGAGCCTCTAGTTTAAAATGCCACTTTTTTATTGAGCTAGGGCCACTACTTCGGCCGCAGTGGCTCTCTAAGTAAAACGGTCACTGCAAAGTTGTACTCCTAATACAAGTAAACGGATGGTACAAATCGCTAAACAGCTATACTCTGAAACGGGAGTGTTATCGACGCCTACTGCCAAAGCTGGAAATGTACTTGATTCAACCACTTCGACAACAGTACAAGCATTTTATCTCGACGACGAGAATAGTCGTATCCTAGCAGGAAAAAGATTTCGTCTCTGTTGAGTAACCTTCTGGCTTGCGCGAAAGAATGCAGAAGAGATTAGTTCTCTGCAATCTGAAAGAGTTGTATCGGAATTTTCGAGACAAGCATCCAGACATGAAAATTGGATTTTCACGATTCGCTACTTTACGACCACCGTTCTGCGTTTTAGCGGAGCAGAGTGGTACGCATACTGTGTGCGTTTGTACTTCACACCACAATGTTAAACGGAAACTCGATGCTTGCAGAATCGGACAGCTCACTTCAGACTGGATCGTCCCGTTGAATGATTACAAGGATTGCTTGAAGTTTATAGTATGCAAAGACCCCACGGTAGAATGTTTTTCAAGTACGTGCAAACAATGTTCCGGCACCGAACCATTGACCGAGATGCTCAAAATGAAATTTGATGACGCGATGATTGACACAATCAAATTTTCTCATTGGATTTCAGTAGACAGATCAACGTTAGAAACTGTGCAGATGTCTGCGGATGACTTCGTAGATACTTTATGTTCTGAGTTAGCAACGTTGCTTCTTCACGATTTTATCGCAAAGCAACAAGCGTCGTACCACCGCACGATCAAGGAAAATCTTCAAGAAGGAGAATTCGTCGTCGATTTGGATTTTGCCCAGAATTAGGCATTCGTTGCACAGGACGCTGCTCAGGGATTCCACTGGAATAATGACCAGGCAACGATTCACCCGTTCGTGATTTATTATAGGTCCGAAAATGGAATTGCCAACAAAAACCTGACGATCATCTCTGATTGTCTTGATCACGTAACGAGTTCAGTGTATGCCTTTCAACGGATTCTCGTTCAATACTCAAAAGTCCAATTTTCGGTAAAAAAAATATATTATTTTTCCGATGGAGCCCCACAGCAATACAAGAATTGTAAAAACTTCATCAACTTGGTTCATCACAAAGAAGACCGGTGTGGATGCCGAATGGCATTTCTTTGCCACCGCGCATGGAAAAGGTGCTTGTGACGGAATATTAGGCACAGTAAAGAGACTTGCCGCACGTGCGAAGCAGAATATCAAAGGGATCGACTTTTGCTTTAGCGCGGTAAGCGAGTATGATTCAACAGTGACAATTTTGAAGGAACGGTACGCGAAGGCTGAGACCGTACCCGGAACACTGAAGTTTCACGCAGCCATACCAACTGAAGATAAAAAGATTCATTTCAAAACGTATTCCTCTTCTACAGCACCGGTCACGAAAGTTATCGTGAAGCGTTAAAAACGCTGCAAAAAACTACCCTTTTCAGGGCCACCATATACTAACGAAGAGAATATTTCATGTCGGAATAATAGATTTCATACATTTTCCTAATGCTAAACTGGTACAGTATTAGTATTCACATTGAGTCACATTTTCACTTCATTGGAGTTCTCGCAACATCATATTGATGCAATTTAATTGTTTGAGACAACTTATTAATTTTATTGCCGGTAAACAAGAAATAAAGGCAAGGTGAAAATTTTACCGAACGTTTCTCACGTGTTAAACTATGTTCAGTAAAATTTTTGATAAAATTCAGTAGATCCTAAGGGCCGAAAAAAATAAAAACGGGTTTTTTCTCCGTTTTTTGGCTATACATTTTTCTTTACAAATCGGATTAATATTCCATTAGCTTTATTAAAAAGAGCTCTTTTTTCGGTTAAAAAGCGCTGGTCAGATTTAATTTTTGCTGTATTGACACCTAAGGGACACACAATTGAAGGTATGTAAAATATTTTATTTTTTTATTTTTCGATTAGGACTTAGCAAAAACCAACTCTTGATTGGGGTTAATAACTATATGGAAATGTTTTTATATGATATAAGAAAACGATATATTAACGGACGAAAAATGTTGAAACCCGTGGCCAAAACCTGTCTCGCTACGCATGGAATACCCCATATGTATGTTGCGCCGGTGTTTCGAATATTTTACATGAATAAAAGTCTATTGATATACGAGGGGGGACCCATAAGTTCCGGGAATTACGCTGTGGTGGGGAGGGAGAGTGGGGGAACCTATTCTTTGACCACATGTCCGTTAGTGTCACGCCACCTGCGTCAGTGTGCAAAGTTGTGTCGCTGTGAGTGCATCGGTTCGGCTGTAAGATTTTTTTTAGTAAAACAACTGTTTACATTTCGGCGAAAACGTAATGGCAGATTGTCGAGAACAACGCGCGGCTGTGAAATTTTGTTTCCTGTTGGGGAAATCGGCCGCGGAAACTATTGTTTCCGCCGCCATGACACCGATTGTCCACCCCCCATACTCACCGGATCTAGCCCCCTGTGACTTCTTTTTGTTCCCCAGACTCAAAAGGAATATTAAAGGAAAGCGTTTTGCCACTGTGGAGGAGGTGAAACAAAAATCGCTAGAAGGCTTAAAGGACATCCCGATGAGTGAATTTAAAAACTGTTTTGAACAATGGAAGAATCGTTTGGAGAAGTGCGTTGTGGTCAATGGCGAATACTTTGAAGGTGATCAAAATTTGGTGTAAAAATATTGAGAAATAAAGAAGTTATGACGAAATTCCCGTTTTTTTTGGGTCCCCCCTCGTATTTGGAATGATTTTCTGTTCTAATGATTTTCCATTCGAACACAATAAATAACGTCGCCATAACGATAACAGGCAAAAGCCACGAAAGTATCGAATCGTTTAGCTGATCGGAGTATTTAGAGCCGAAGGCTGTCACACAACAGCCAACGCTAGGTGGTGGCGATTTCAAGAACTAAAAAGCCGGGACAAATCGCGTTTTCGTTTATCGTATAGGAATAGTAGGCCAGTGTCAGGGGGCTGGATGAGGTTAGGACTATAGTCAGCCGTTGCCTTGATGTCACATGTCTTTATCGTAGCAAGTGGTAATAAATCCACTACCGGAAGTTCAAATTAAACTTGATATTACATCAAAATTAGGTCAATAAGCGTAATTTTTTCTGAGAGCATTGGATTCCTACAAGTGTTAAGTATGTAAATCTGATTATTTTAAAAAATCTGAAGGATTCCCACTATTATATACACTTTTGTAGCGACCGGAAATTGGGTTTTTGTATGTCGTCTCGGAACTCCTTTACAAAAACACGTGATTTTAATTTTTTTTCTATGCAATTAGGTCGACAACCGACCCTGAAAATTGACAAAGACAATTATTAATACGATCAGTGAAGCTCAAAAAAAAATTATGAAAATTTTATGAATCGAAGCCTGGCGACATGATTACCTTAAAATGAACCGAGATATATGCCTTGATTTGACGACGAAAAAAAATTCTCTTCATTGTCCCATCGATATCTTTATAAAAGGTTATCTGTAAATAAAAAGTCAACAATTTATCGATATCTACACAAATGGAGCTATCGTTATGCGTAGCCGGTTTTTTTTTTTTTTTTACAAAATGCCGCCGGTTTGGACATTTTTACTATTTTCAAGGCCCTTTTTGTATTAAAGCAGTCTCTAAAAATAGTAATGATCAAAATTTAAAAAATCGGCTTCGTACAACCTTAGTCACTGCAATTACAAAAATGCCAACAAAAAAACTTGAAAATCGGTTGATAAATTTTTGAGCATTCGCTGGGGAAGGTCGAAAAAAAGTAGTTTCGAGAAAAATGCGTTCAAAGTTCTCGTTCCGTTTTTCTTGATATAAAGTTATGTTTTTCTAGAATATTGATACGTACATTAAAGTATCTAGTCGCGGGCGATATGACGGTTCATTATCTTCATTATATTTCACAAAATAATAAGAGCCTGCACTTCATCTATTGTGAACGATGCCACACCTGTAGGCACTAACCGGTCGCGCTACCTGTTCTCACTAAACCGACTGTAACTCCGTCAATTTTCGAACTTGTGAATAAAAATGTTGCCAACATATTTTGAATACATGTACTTTCAAGAATTATAAAAAACAAAAATTATTTCACCTTTTGCTTTGGGAAAATGGGAAAGCTACTGTGCAAGTTCTTTCACAGTGGCTTCCCCCCTCAGCTGACATTTCGTATCGAAAACTGTCAACTTTCCGCGGTAAAATTGCGCGCGAGTGTTAAATTCAAAATCTGAACATGGAGAAATTTTGCTATTTCTGGCAGTTTTAAAATCGACGTAACGGAAACCTTGAGCCCCCCCACGTACGTTGACCGTAACGCCTGCGCGGACCCCCCCCCCCCCCCGAATTGCGTACGCCCCCTTATCATTATCTGCCTTTCCACTGAGTCGACGCTGTTTTAAAGTCCACAACCGCTGCGTATAGCTGGCAAGCAGGTTTCCTGTCTGAACCTGCTTGTCTATTCCTTAGCAGCCTTTGTTTTTCTATCATGTACCTTAGCCTTTTGTTCGCTATGTTCGTCAATATCTTGTATCCGACATCGATTAACGTTATACCTCTGTGGTTTTTCGCTATTACCATGTCGCCAGCTTTATGGATGGTGTATATTCTTCTTGTTTCCCGCCCTCTTGCCATTTATCTGTGTCTCCTAACTCCACAATTATTGCGCTCAGCTGTTCCCTTTCTTCTTTCGGTAGCCATGGGAAAATTTCCGTTCGCAGTCCGTTTTACCCCGCTGCCTTCTCTTTCTTCATTCTTTTTAACACTTGTTCTACTTCTTCCGGTTCTATATCCCTATTTCCTCTTTCCCCCATCAGTCTCTCTGGATCCCTTATGCTGTTAGTTCTCTCTTTGCTTTCACCCTCCGTATTCTCGTCCCTTCTGTTAATATTCGCCTCTTCCCCGTTCCCCCCGCTCCCGAGCAACCCTCGAAAGTACTTTACCCATGCTCTTGTTTACTGCCTCCCATTGTTCCTTCCGGCGTTCCTCCTTCCCCTTCTTGATTTTTTCAGCGCTCTTCTCGCCTTATAGTCTTTCTCTTTCCTCTTCCCCTATTCTTTCCAAGTATTCTTTGAACCTCTTCTATACTATCCCCTTCTGTTCTCCGACTTTTCTACTTCTGGACGTTTCCCTTACTCTTTCACCCAGAGTGTCCCATCGGTCTCTCCCTTCTCTCGTTTTTTTCTTTTGTTCTTCATATCTCTCCATTCTTACTTTTCGTTTCGCCCTTCCCGGTTGCTTCTCTTATTCCTACAGTCAGTCCTTCCTCTCACTCGTTAAAACGATTGCGAGGTAAACCGACTCCGCACTCTGTTTTATCCTTCATTGCCTAACTAGTCGTTCTGCTTGCATATTTATCAATACGTAGTCGATTACCGACCCTCCTTCCCCCTGATCCTCTACGTATGTTAAGTTGCCCTCCGTGATCGTCCAATCTTTCATTCGCTACCTCCAGTCCATTCCTTCTATAAAAGTTTAATAATGTCGCCCCCTCTGCGTTCCTTGCCTTGTCCTTGGATCTTCTCTCGTTGCCTTGTTGATTTGTACCTATTGATTCTACCTGTTGCTCCTCGATACTTGCATTGAAGTCTCCCATTATTGCTATACCTTCCTCCCGCTCTTCTGTCTCTTCTAATATCCTTTCTAATTCCTCTTCGATATCGTTCAGGTTCCTGTTGTATATTGTGACTATCGTTCCTTTCTCCTACCTGTCCCTCCTTAGTTTGTTTTTCATATGGCTATTTGTTGCCCTCCTCTCTCCTGCATCGCCTCTTCACTCTCGCCGCCGCTTTTGTGACCCATACAAAGTCCCTGTCTAAATTATTTAACACTTTCCCCGTTCCTTGCTCCTCTAGCCTAGGTCTCCTGCACCGCGGTGGCGTCCTTTTTCTTTAGCCACTCCCAGGCCTCGAACATCTTCCTCACTCCTGTCACGTTCCAGTTTACTGGAAGTATCCCGCGCCGTCTCACTTCACTCTCCGACAGTGGTTCCGATTTTTAAACCCCGGCTGCGGTTCTGTTGTCTTCCGGTCCCCTTGTCGCTCGCTGTCTCCAGTTCGCTTTTTTTGCGTTCCAATTTCTTCAGCTTCCGTCTACCTGCACCTTAAGGTATCTCACTCGCCCTTCTCTCTCTTTTCGTCTTAGGATTCTCGCGTACTGCTCAATCCAGCTTTGCACCTCTCTCTCTCTCTCTCTCTCTCTCTCTCTCTCTCTCTGTCTTGTCGTCTCTTATTATTTGTTTTCCTGTCGCCCTAAAATACTGCCTTTTCGATGTCCCACACTGGTCTGTGTTCTGATCTATGGACTCCTTGTATCACTATGTTCTTTTTCTTTATTCTCTTCTGGCTTTCATTTTCTCATTCTCCCTGGTTCAGTCCTCTTGGTTTTTCTCTTGTTTGTCTCTTTCTTCCGTAGTCCTCTTAGTTGGCGCTTGTTCTTCTTGTTGCTTCTTTTCACGCCTCCTTTCCTGTTCGATGTCTTTCCGGGAGCTTTTGAGTACATTTCCTCCATACTACTTTTTCGTCTCTATTTCGTTTTGATTTTCGTCCGATCGCAGTCTTTGTTTGCTCCTTTGCCCCTCCCCTGTTCTTGTCTCCACCTTCCTCTTTTTTGGACGCTCCAGGCTTTGTAGTCCCTTACTCATTTTCCCATTTTTCTGAACGTGCTTTCCAATCAATTCTTCATGTTCTTTGAATCTGTCGTTCCATCTTTCCTGTTCATCTTTGAACATCTTTTCCACTTTGCTCCTTGGAATTTTGTCCTCTTCCTCCCCATCTCTGTCCTGTGCCTGTCTTCTTTCGTCTATTTTTCTCATAACCTTTCTTACGCTTTCCTTTATCATAATCATTGTTTTTGGCTCCCATTCCTCGTCCCTTTTATCTGCCGATCCTTGAATTGCTGCCTCCATCTTTTCTTCTACTCTATCAGTTGTCCTTTGTACTTCCCGTTTCGCCAGTCGCTCTCTTCTTCTGTTGCCGCGCTTTGTGCTCCTTCCTCTGTCTGTTCTCTTCCTCTTTTCCTTCGTCCGCCTCCCCAGTACTCCAGTAGCGATCTTGCTCATTGCACTTTCTTCTTTTTGACTCTTAGTACCCATGCCGGTCGTCCTTTTCTTCTCTTCTCTGTTAATGTCGCTTTTGAGGTTTCTCCGTCTGCTTCTGTCATACGCCTTCGGCGTCTAGTTGTCATCTGCTACCGGGTACTCCTCTCGGTCGATAATTTCCGTGCCTATCATGCCTGCATAGTCCTTCTCCCTCGCCCGCGTGGCTCCTATATCCTATTCCGTCGCTGCCATGGTCACCTCTCCGAAGTTGACGCTTCCGCTGTTTCAGCCTCAGCGCAGATATCGCTCTCTCCGTGGCAGTTTTCCCTACTTCCGTAGCCTTCTTCTATACTTTCCATCTCTAATCGCTCCCTCTTCCCTAACCGCACTTCCTTCCGCTCTTTATCTTTCATTTTATCTCCCTTCTTCAGCCTTTTCTAACTTTTCCTATTGTCCCTTCGTATTTCACCGACTCTTCTTTCCTCTCCTTCACTCCTTCCCGAATCCTATGCATCCCACGCACTCTCAACGTCTTAAGGGGTTTTAAGACCAAAATCGAAATGCTTGTAGACATTTAAAATTTATGTCACCGAGAGATTAATTCCGGATGCATTACCGATCCAAAAATCAATCAGTTTCACAACATAGTTTCGGAGGTTTTCAATATTCAAGTTAAACCTTTATCCATTTAATAATGGATAATGCCCCCTCCGAAACACTAGTTACAGGGCTGTAGACACTAAGATAATACCGAGATTTAGATTTTTTTAACTCAGTAAACCGTGATTATAGTATTGGAAATATCGTGGCAAACAATTAAGTGGTTCCTCTACATCATTCATTAATAATACTCGAAAAATATATGTGAATTTCGCTCCGGGGCGGTTTGTTTTCGGAAATTTACGAAACTTGTAGGTTATACCTGCGAACACCGCGTTTACTGACTCTGCCGCGTGAGCCAAGGCGGTGCGTGCGGCTTGGGCGCTTACACGCTTACAGCGCTTCGGGTTGAACTGTGCGCGCTTCCCACATGCGCGGTTGCCATTGTAAGTATCAAGATGGCGGACGCAGCAGAATCTTTCGTTGGTTTTCAAATTATTGACGAGTTGTTTAACATAATTAACAATGAAACTGATAGTGATAAAAATTACGGTTCAATAGGAAATAGTAGTGATGAAGAGATGAAATGGGAAAATGTTTCCCAATTTTGGGATATCTCCCTTAAAAGAATTCTCCTAACTCAGATGCAGAACTATGTTTAAGAGGTTATTTGATTAGAAATATGGTTCCCCAAATGAACTGACAATAGTTTGCGTGAAGCTGTTTACGTCATTTTTGATAAGATCTCACAAAGAACTGGTAACCCGAGTAGCCATTTTTAAAAAGTTGACTAAAAGTGTACCAAGTGCTCGACTTTCGAAATGACGTCACGCCTCACGTCATAAAAGCTTTTGAGCGCGCACAGCGCCAAGTCAAACGACATGAGCGATGTTCACTAATGCTGAAAGTGTGTAAGCGCCCGAGTTGAACGCACCCTCGTAATCAAGCATTAACTGGCGGGTATTTCACAATCGGCGGATGTTTAAGACGTACATAGTGTTACAGCATTTGAACTTTATAATCAAATGTATTTATTCGTCCTCGACATTTTTAACGTTTTCTCGACTTTGTCGAATAAAAAATTCTTCATCAAGCGTTGAACGTTGAATATTTTTCGCCTTGTAAATAATCTGCAGCCGACGATACTTTGAAAATAGTCAGTCGTGCCAATGGCAGAAACGGCCGTCTATAAGTTATTTTTCCTTGAATAAAATTGCAACATGTTCATATTTCATTGCAAAAAAAGATAACTATTGATATCACTTCCCGGCTTGGAAATATTTTTCAACAATATTATGAGTTTGAAATAACCCAATAATAATGTATTTTTACATGAAATTTCGGTCGCAAGATGATAGCAGCCTGCCGAAAACTCATTGTATTTTCGTCGCACTCTTGCAACCAAGGGACGATATCGAAACTCCTTGATGTTTATTATTTGTAGGACACACACGTGTTGTTGCTCGCCATTCCAACGCCATTTTTCTGCTGCTTTTACTTATTTCTCAACAAATTTTTACTAATGTTTCAATTAATTATTCATCCATTTTTACCAGTTTTTAAAAATGAATGTTTACAAATTTTTCAGTAATTTTTCTACCATTTTTCCAAATGACTTTTTTCTACTTTTGCAAATAAATGTTTTTTAAAATCATTTTACACCTTTTTTAAATATAAGTTGCATTTGTTTACGATAAGGTTTTCTTTTTTTTCAATAATTTGAAATAGTTTAATGAAACATTTTTCCCAATATTTAATATGTTTTATTGATTAAAGAATTTTTTTTCGATTATATAATAAATTTCCGCGTTTTTTCATAATAGATTCTATTCATTTTATAATTAGGCGACATTACTTCTATTTATTTTCCAGTTATCTATGACTATAGATCTTTTAAAATTGTAATTCTGAAGTTCAACTCCAACACACCCGCACTTCGTCAATCTCACCTAATTTCCGTTGCATCCACAGCCGCCTTGAGGCAGTTCTGTACTTTAGTTCAAATCTTAGGAATTGGCTGAAATTTAAGTATGGTGTAGATATGACCTTCATGGACTGATCCCCAAAAATTCAGTTCGATTCACCGTTTAGTTCATGAGATAATTGCAGTTGAATATGGGTATTGTTGTACGCGATTCCCATACCTAACACGTAAACTGATGGGAGTTTGCTCGCATTTCTCGATATAGGTTCCAAACGGATCTTAGGA
The DNA here is from genome assembly GCA_944452715.1 of Ophion slaviceki. Classification (NCBI taxonomy): domain Eukaryota; kingdom Metazoa; phylum Arthropoda; class Insecta; order Hymenoptera; family Ichneumonidae; genus Ophion; species Ophion slaviceki. The sequence continues at coordinate 17,929,338 of OX101784.1, read as the reverse complement.
TTAAAAAAAAACACACGTGTACGCAGTACCATTGTGGAATTGTTTTTAAAAGAAATGACAAACTTTGACCGTTTAGTTTCGGAGATATCGACTTATGAAAAGTGGTAATTTTATTCCACACCGAACTCGGACCCAACCATGTGTAACGGAATGGCAACAGTGTACGCTGCAACCAGCTGATCGGCGCGTGGTCTGGCAACTCGAAAGACACGTTTCGAGTTGCCAGACCACGCGCCGATCAGCTGGCTGCAGCGTACACTGTTGCCATTCCGTTACACATGGTTGAGTCCGAGTTATACATATATATATATATATATATAAGAGTGTGTGTGTGTATGTAGATACATTATATTTTTTAATTTATTAGTTTTCACAGCATAACGGTACCGCTTTTTACAACAAACTTTTTAGACCTATAACTAAATTATTTGGTTTCGTTTTGAACATCTCTTAAAGTACGCAGTCAACTTATCAATATATATTCATTAGGGGTCGTCCATTAATCACGTGAGGCTCAAATAGGGGGGGGGGTTGGATAACATCACGATTGATCACGCTGGGGGGGGGGGGTGTTGTGACATATCACGTGTATTTTTTTTTGCAACTGCGCGGGCAATGCCATTTAAATATGCTGACAATACTTATATATTATTTCGTTTTTATAATAAAATACTGCACTCTCTATCGCTTGTGTCAGATGTTTCTTAACAAAAAAATACACGTGATGTGGGGGGGGGGGGGGGGGCTGGCTAGAAACCTCACCACATATCACCATTGGGGAGGGGGGGTTCAAAAAGTGGCCTAAAAACCTCACGTGATTAATGGACGACCCCTTATGAATGTTATCCTCGATAATATTCAAGACGCTCAGAAAACAACAAGAATAAACTTTTTTATAAAAATAGTAACAAATTGCAAATTCTTTATGAAAAAATTGGAGCTTGCTTCTTAGGGGTTCAACTACCTTATCGATAATTTTTTTGGTCTGGGTGACTTGGTTCTTTTGAGATCGTTTTCTCGGATAATACCTTTTTATTCCGATTTCACCCTCTTCTAAATATACTTTTTAGAACTACGTAATGGATTCCGGCTTCTGCTATTTTTTTAACTATCGCATTGGAAATCACGCCTTTCAAATCTTTTAGAGATGGTTAAAGAAGCTTCACCCTTATCAATTGTTTATAAGGCTTACAAACTACAAGGAAATCTTATTTTTTGGCAAAAGCCTTGCACAACTTCTCTAGGGTCTCGACATCGAATGATGCTTCGTGGAATTGATTGGACAATTCAAAGTTCAATAAGTCGCGGGCTAGAGCTTGTAAATTGAAACTTTTTTCTCTGCTTTTCGTTCTGGTATTTTTTATCACAACCAAGCTATCTATTAATAATGTAACGCAGTAGATGAGAGGAATCGAATGATGCATTATCAGCAACAAGAACGCATGGCTTCGATGAACGTCGAAGAAACTCTTGGAAAGAAACTAGAGCTTCGCGAGGAACAATTGTCGGTACTTCTTTGCCATGTAAATACAGTTTTCCGCCAACATATTTCAACCCTGTATCCTTGGAAACATCGGCATCAATCGGCTTAGAAGAATGAAGATAAACGTTGAATGTGAAATTTTCATATTTCGCTGCTGTTTGTAAAATCTCGGAATCTTTCGAAAACCCAGACGTTTCCAAATCGAAAAAGACGATATTGCAATTATCCACCGATAGCGAATGGTTTGCCAATATATTTGAAAAACGTTGAAAATCGACAATTTCGGTGTTATCTACAGAAGAGTTGATGCCATAATTGGTTTCATACTGAATCCCGTCAGATCGCTCCATCGATTTCCTGGAAGCTTCCTTCTTGCGCGCTAGTAAATTTCTTCGAGCTTTTGCTAATGGCAATTTTGACTTGATCGGTCGTTTTTTCCTTTTGGCGTCCGATAACTTAGTGAAAGATGCAGTGTTTCCCCGGTCATACATTCAATCTCGAGTCCGCGTCCAAAATATGTTTTTCTCCATCGTTTTTAGCACATACAGTACTGGCTAACCGGTAGTCTGCAGATTCACTAAGACTGTAGCAGCAGTTCTTAGGGGCTTTGTGAGCCATGATGTTGTTGATACTTTCATTCGTTTGACTCGACGCAACCACAGAAAATTTTGGAGCATTCGTAGCATAGTTTCCAAGTATCTCTGATAGCTTATCGTATAGTTGCTGATCTTTTAGTACGACTTTAACAGTACCTTTACACCAAGGTCCACAAATTTCACGTTTACCGAAGATGTGTTCGGGAATGTTGCGAATATTGTTAGCCAGCTCAACGCTACGCCTTTAATTTTGTACGAGTGCGTAGGCAAAACATTTTTTCAAATGTGCAATAACTTCCTTGCCTCTCGTTTCTTTGTAGTTCTTGGTTTCCTTGTCGTACTGCTGCAATCGTCGAACTATCTTCGTCACCAATCAAAACTCTAACGTTGAGCGCAGCTTCTTTGTGAATAACTTTCGTGGACTAGAGTAGCTCCAACGTCAGGCTCCATCGCCTTTGCACTGCCGGAAAAATTCTGTCTGCAGTCGTGATCTGATTTGCTATAGCCATTGATACAAGGCTTACATCGTCGATTTCGAGCTGCAAAGTCAAGTACTTTGCCACTCAGAAAACCAACGATTGTACCATAGCCATTCAAGCTGTTGTAGCTCCTTCCAATTCCCCGCTTGCTCCAGCCCATGTCATACGACACAACAATGGTCACCATGTTTCCTATTGCTGTATCGAATATCTGTCTTCTGTCCACATCATATCCTACAGTCCCAGGGTGAGGATTAGAATTACAGGAGGGATGGAGGGTCCGTATGAAAGGATAAATCTTGTTGACTATACCTTGCGGCCTAATAGTGGAAAAAACGAAAATCATAGTGTCCGTAATTAATAGAATTCAATTTTATTTCAAATCATTATTTTTTATTGATCATACGTGAAAAATATAAATATTTGCTGGAAAAAACGTCGTTTCCAATTTTGAAAAATCATTACATACTAAATCGTTGAATAACTATCGTCATCTATAAAACATCTTTATCGGCGAAAAATGATGTACAACTTTCCACTTTATAACCTACGTCTGAAAATATATACAATTTATCGCCATACTTCTTATTGTCAAAACCATTAATCTAAAAAATAGATCTGATTCTTAATAAATATACAGATGAGTACATTACAATTGAACCATGACATTACAGCAAAAAAAAAGGATAAAGTGTAACATCTGTCATCGCAGTGAAAATTTATCATGACACTGTGAAGAATGTTTACTGCGCAGAAGGCTTATGGCGATGGATGTCCACTGCGATGATACTGGATATTTGTTGTTTCTCCTAACGAAGTAGCAACATTTATTTTTATGAATGTGCTACCGCCTTGAGCGACATGATAACAATTTTCAATATGCTGGCTGACATGATCAACTTGGTTATTAAGAAAAGTAGCTGTAGAAGTAATTGGATTTATCCATGATTTTTTTCAATTACGATATTAATTAATGACAAATCTAAAGCCGCAACTGCAGCCCAGCACCAAGGATTCTAATAACCCAGCAAGAGCTCTTTCGCTGTCTCATCCCTGTACACTGGAATGTGAAATTTTTTCTGAATTTTTGGTAGCGAACTTACAATTCATGACACAACTATTCCATTTTTTCTATAACTAATTCCCTTTCTTCTCCAGCATCTCTCTGACATGAATCTTTGCCAGTAGCTTTTAACGCCGGAACAATTTCGCGTTTATTTTTTTTGAAAACATGTGAACCGATGGTCGTGATTTTTAAACAGCTCAACAATTTGTTGAGCGCAATTTCTCCAATGCCAAAATTAACTGCACCTGTAAAATGCATTCCAAAGTTGTACTTATGCTACACTCATCGCTTGTCAAATTCATTTGTATATTTAGTATAATGTAAAAAATAACTTACCCTGACCGGTGCGATGGTCTAGTGGTTAGCGTGCTCGCTACTGAGCCAGCGGACCGGGAGGTCGCGGGTTCGAATCCCAGTCGCGTACATTTCGTCGTGAAATGTTTTTCTTCGGCATTTCGCGGCGAAATAAGACTAGTTCCACGACTGGGGGGCGAACTCGATGACCGGCTGTATTTGGTATAGGTTTTCCGCAGTTTCCCTATACCCATGACAGAAATGTCATGATGAATATGATACAGAGGGGGAAGTCGGCTGCGGCCGCAAGGGGGAGAACAGGGGAAAGATGGAGAAGAAAGGAAGTAAACAGTAGAGGAAATAACGGTCATAATGATGGGAAAGAATAGGTAACAAACGCGACAAGCGTGTACCTAAGGAAAAAACTAATAAAAAAAAAAAATAATAACTTACCCAATACAGTTTTGGTGTTAACATCTGCATGTCTTGTATTCTGGGATATAATGTGTTTTTCCTGTACATAGTTGAGTTATTGCAGAGCACTCGTCGCAGGAAATATGTCAAATGGAATTTAATCCCATTCGGGTTTCCTCAAAAAAATGTCTTTGTTACAGCGAATACAATTTAAACTGTCGGCAAGATGTAAATCCACGATCCGACGTCCTTCGACAGCGAATTTTTGTTACTGATCGTTGAGGTTATGGGTGTTCTCATCGTGCTTAGCCGCATTTGCTTGACACATGGCTGCTACTGCTTTCAGTCTTTTAGCAAGCGCCTTTTTCCTCGTAAACTTTCCTTTGTATCGCATTTGGGTTGACATTTTCACGCTTTGTTATATATATAAAATATGTCGCGAAAGACGGATCGTAGGAAGCTCAACGCTATGACTGCAGGAAAATCGCGCTGTTGCCACGTTTACAGCTCCGCTCTCTATACGAGTATGAGACCTATCTATGCACGAGGTGCGAATGTGTGGGACATTCGCACCTCGAATGTCCCACACAAAGAGGGTACAAGCTCTGTCAAAAATTTACAACCAACAGCATCGTATAGGCATTGGATGTTACTATACGCTTCGACCAAAACTTTTGGCTCATACGTGTACGTACAGAACCTGTCATTTATACGGGGAAACTGTCGAAAACCCGTACCGCTATAGACGGCCCTACATTTTTTTGATTCTGTGGTGCACAGACTTTAGCTCAAATATCTACACCAAGGAATCAGAAATATTGGCCTTCCGTTCACTGGTTGACGCGCCAGCATGCGGTGCACGGCTAAGCGGTCACCGCTCTAAGTATTTGCCAGGCCCAATGTTGCTTAACTCGAAGTGCCGCTGGAGCTGAAACCCGTCCTCCAGTGTCGGTTTTACCTTACTTCTTTTAATATTTCGTTATTCGGTTTTTGTTCCTTATTTTACTTATTTATTTATTATTTGCTGTACTGTCATAATTTTCTTCATTTCTTTCAAATCTTCTTATGTCCTTAACTTTCTTAATTCTCTTTATTTTTCTTATTTCCGAAATTAAATAACTTCCAATTTATTCGGTTAAAACAAAATTATTGTTATTTATTTATCGCCTCCGTATCAGGTATCGATCTGTTGCGGGCCAAGATCGAGAAGGAATTGTTGGCGGCGACTGGGCGCAGTACCGTGAAGATACGTGTCCGCTCGGGGAGCCCCGCATACGCCTGGCTGTACAAGGAAACTGCGGTCCAGGTTGTCCAACCAGATCCTCAAGACCCGCAGTACTTGATGATGGACATCATCGCGACACCCCAACATCTTTACCGATTTCGCCGATTTCTCAAACAATAATTGGAAAAATAAGAGGGCAAAAGCGCTTGTAGCACATACGATTTTTTTCTCTCGAAATTAGATACCAATTTTCTATCTATTGATTAATTGTAATTAGTAATTAAAAAATACTCTATATATCATATAGAGTATCATATAGAGTATATATCATATTATATAAATATACTATAATATCAATTTCAATGAGCAATAACAGAAATGGCCGTAAATTTTTATAAATAGAATTATTACTATATCATTTTCCTGCACTACTTAGGCAAATTACGGTATTATTTCTATTGATAATTGAAAGTTAGCAATCAAATTCAGTAAATTAATCAGTCAAATTACCCACGCATTTTCATCCGTACGAAAAATTCCTAAATAATTTCAGTAAGTTACGTGGTAAAATTAACGACTTAATATACTTCATTGTTAAAATTACTAATTGAACTTACTAATTAATTTTAGTGAATTAATCAGTCGAATTCCCTATGCATTTTCATTGGTAATAAAATTACTAATATTTTAAATGTAATCATTCAATAGAAGCACCTATTCATTTAAATCAGTAATAAAATTACTAATCATTTCCAGTGAATTGTTTATTAAAATTACCAATTCGTCAAAGTTCGTCAAACTACTGACACTTTTTATTCGGCACTCGAAATGATTAATTAATTTTGGTAAATTAGTCTGTTAAATTACCGACTTATTGAAATCCGTGATCAAAATGAGAAACTAATCTCAGCAAATTACTCGGGTGAAATAACCAACTCGTTTTAATCGATAACAAAACTCACTAATCGATTTCAGTGCATTACGCGGTAAAATGATCGGCTCATTCAAATCACTTATAAACATTAATAATTGAATTCAGCAAATTAGTCGGTGTGTACCGACTTATTCAAATCGATAAAAAAGTAAATAAACCCAGTTAATTACGCAGTAACATAAACGACGTGTTCTAATCGGTAATAAAAATTAATAATCATTTTTAGTAAATTACTCGATAAAAGTACCGACTCATTTGAATCGGTAATAAAAATGATTAAGTACCGTCAGTAAATTACTCAGTAAGATTACCAACTCATTTAAATTGGTTATCAAATTACTAATTAGTTTTAATTACTAATTACCAATAAAAATGACGAGTTATTGTTAAAATAGTCTGCGAAATTACCGTCTCCTTTAAATAAATGATAAAAAGGATCAATTGTTTTCAGCAAATTACTAAACCGATATAATCGACACACTTTAATGGGTAATAACACTGATCAATCAATTTCAGTAAAGTACTCCTTAACGTTATCGGCTCATTTAAATCGCTGATAAAGTTACTAATCAAGTGCAGTTAATTACTTGGTGCAATTACTAATTTTTTCTAATCGATAATAAAATGACCAATTCGTTTCAGTAAATGACCTGGTAAACAATAAACTTGATTAATTCGGTAATTACAATTACTAATTAATTCTGGTAAACTAGGCAGTGAAATTACACCCATTTAAATAGACAATATAAATTAGTAATAAATTTCAGCAAATTAGTCAAGTGAAATTACCGACTCATTCAAATCGGCAACAAAAATGACTAATTTAATTCAGTAAATTACTGAGTGAATTTACCGACTCGTGAAAATTTACAATACAAATTACTAATCAATTTCAGCAAATTACTCGGCAAGAGTATATACTTCTGCAAAACGGTAACAAAAATTACTGATTAAATTCAGTAAATACTCGGACAAAGGACGGTTGGTTCAAATCGGTGATAAGCATTACTAATTACATTCAGTAAATTACTCGGTAAAACTATCGGCTCATTCAGATCGGTAATTAAAATTCCTCATTAAATTTAGTAAATACTCAGTCAAATTACCGACCCGCGCATATCGGTAATAAAAATCACTAATGAACGTGAGTAAAATTACCGACGGTAGTTTCAAATCGGTAGTTGAAATTCCTAATTCAGTTCAGTAAATTACTCAGTACAATTATCGGCTCATTCAAATCGGCAATAAACATTACTGAACAAGTTTCGTAAAGTTCTTATTAAAATTACCGACTCATTCCAATCATTTCAAAATTTACCAATAAGTTTTAGTAATTTTGTAAAATGACTGATTCATTTTGGTCAGTAAATGTGAGAAAGAAAGAATATTTAATTTCACCCGTGAATGATCTAGCGATCAATGCATGTGGTTTTTTTTATTTTCGAAAGTATGAGCATGGTCTCTTCTATCTATTATCTTCTTCTCTCTATTATCTGAGCATGGTCTCTTCAACGCCCAATGATCCAATTGTTTCGCGTTCCCGGCTGTCCACCCCCCCTCCTCGTTGACCCCCCCCCCCCCGTTTTCCGGACCAATGCGAAGCTCGCGTAGGCATTTTACATTTTTTCCTAGACTTTGATCTTTGTCTATATCGAGAATTACTTTTACTTATTTTTCTTCGATTTTTTTTTCTCGAACTTTCAACAAAAATGAAAAAAAAATCGAAATAATTTTAATAAGTACTGAATAATAATATGCCAAACAATAATCATAATAGTTTTCAGGGTAGTTGTAATAATATTAATAACAATAATAATGAACGAACAAAACAATATTAATAATGATAGTAATAATATTAATGTCAATCACGGCCGCTTTGTTTAATATGTATGAGCTATCGCTAAGTGACGCGGATTTTCAAATTCTCAAAGTTTTGTAATATTTTTTGTGTTCGTAATTCCTGCTCTTTTCCCCTACTCGGGCCACATCGCCGAAAGTGGTACGACCAAGCGGTGAGGTAAGTAACTACTTCGGCCCGGGATTTTTCATTGGTTTCACGATTTCGCGCGCGGAATCGCGTCGAGTTTCGAGAAACAACTTTCGGCTCCGTTATTTTATAAATCCGATCGATTTGATCCACTCCCGGTGGACGAAGCAACTTCTGGCAAATAAGGGGATTTCTGATTACCGGTAAACGAAAACGCTTGAGGTGTGGCTTCTTTCCGTCGATGCGACACTTCTGGTACATGAAGATCATTTGGGTGAATGGAGCTATTAACGGTAAGCGAAGTCTTCTGGGAGACGACCGCACTTCCGGTGGACGAAGTCCTCCCGGTAAACGGCGCTACTTCTGGTATGCAATGAACATAGTGAATTCAGCTACTTCCGGTAATACGAAGCCACTTCTGGTATGCATAGCTAGATTGCCTCAGTCGAAAGTACTCTGTACTTCCGGTAAACAAAAATGCAGCGCTTCCCGTGTGGCAAGTCCCTACCGATGATGCAAAGCTATTTTCGGTTCTGCAATTATTCTGATTATCTTCGGGAGGAATTGCCGGGACAACACAGCCTATTGTTCGATCGCGAGCTCATTTTCCCGAAATTTCTTCGAAAATATTCCCGATGTTTGTCGCATTGTGTTGCGTGAGCGAAAGCCTCACCGGCGGGGGGGGGAGGGCGAGCGAGCGAGAGTTGCATTCCAAGATGGCCGTGGCCAGGATAGTAGCGGCCGCCAGGGGGCAGGAGCGCCGCGAGTGAGCCAGCTAGACAGAGACGGAGTTCAGCCCAGCCGCAAATCCCAGTCGTGTCCCGCGAGTCGTCCGGGCAAGCATAGCACGTCATAAAACGAGGGCGCGCGAGCCCGTTCGCAGTGAAAGAGCCATCGAGCGTCGACGGCTGCGCGGCAGCGAGGGTGTGTGTGCCGCGAGCGAAAGAGAAAGAGAGGGACAGACGTATCTCCAGTGAGTGAGAGCGAATCCAAATTTCTCTCCGAATCCATCGTCTCTTTTTTTCACTCGCACATTGGAAAACCAGACGTTCGTGGATCCCAGGCAGAGAGAGAGAGGCAGAGCTGTCACTTCGATCGCCATTTTAGCGCCGAGAGAGAGCGGCCACGGGAATGCGCGCCGCCGGCAAGCACAAGCGAAATTTCGAGTAGCAGAAATCAAAGTGTTTTTTCCGCCACTTCCGGTCAAAGATCGGCGGAAGGTTAGGAGGGATAGACGCGGATCGCAGAGTTCACAAAGAATTGTGAGGACGAGGCGAGCTGGCCACTTGTGTTGGGCTGTTACACCCCCCCCCCCCCCCGCGCGTCGTGCGAGACAAAGAGTGTAATTTAGTGGAGTGTGCAGTTTTCTGGTGTTTCTTTCGATTTTTTTTCGTGCACGAAAGCTTCGTTTTGAGGTTAGGTCTCGCGTTCTTCCGCGTGCGCGACCCTATTCGCCTCGTACTTCCGGCGGACATCCGGGCAAAAGAGGATCTCAACCGAAAGAGAAATTTTAGAAATTATCGTATTGATGGAATTTCGTTACGGTTCCTCGTGATTTTTGGAGGACGTGCGAGGAACGGTATTGTGGCGGTCGTATGACACGGAGGGATCGCGTTATTGTTTTTCCTGGCCGCCATCTTTGTTTCGAAGGCGCGTGTTTTCCGCGACCCGGTAAAGTATCGGGGCGCGCTTGTAGCGAGTGCATATTGGGGAGCCTGCGAGACGGCGAGTGAGCGAGACGGAGCGCATGAGCGAGTGAGAAGGAGTGCGCGCGGGTGAAACAGAGTCAGCGGCCGAAAGGTGGAGCCAGCGACGCAGAGGGGAAAGGGAAAGATCGAAGCGTACACGAATCGCGAGAAATGATTCTGCGCGTCCGCTGAGAGTCGCGCACGGTAAATACACTTCGTATTTTACTTTTTGAAAAATTTCTTTCCTTTTTTCCGATTTTCTATTTTTGTGAGAGTCACGCGGATCCTACAAAAAAAAGATTCCCCCGTTTTGAGGTTAGAAAATTGATCGCATGGATGTGCAAACATTTTGCGAAACGCAACATCTGTAATCTTTTCCTTTCACTTCCCTACTTGATACCAAAAATTACGAAAATATTAGATTATTAGATTTTGCAATACTAATGTTTGAAATTAACAACCACGAGGAATTTTATTCGACGATTGTTGCGAAAATTAATACAACCTATTATTCTATGAATTCATTACTATGGAAATCGATGACTATTCGTATGGATGTTCTTAAAAGATGGAAAAAATCAATATTGTAACGGAATGGAAATAATTGTTACGAAAGTCCTTTGTTACGATAAACAATTAATGCAAAAATTTACCATTGCACAGATTGTTACAAAATATATTATTATGAAATTCGAATATTTTACGAAAGTTGATTATCGCTGAAGTTAATATAAAGAAACTAGGTTTGCAAATTGGTATGATGGTAAGGGCTGATACAAAAGACTGCTCCGTTCCCCTGAGCGCAACGATGATTAGGATGAAGGCAGTAACCCTAAATCCCTGATGCAGATGACCTTGAAGTTTGCATCCTTGGAATGCAACCCAACTGATTTTCTCCATTTCGAAAATATCCTTCTGCAGATTCAAGCTACGAAAATCACTGAAATTTATTTTTATGATTCTTATTCAACGATCTACAACAGAGGAACAAAATATGAATTTGGATAATAATGAAAATAAGAAATTAAAAAGAATTTTCGTTGTATTCCAACCAGACAAACTTCAACCTCGTTCTTACATACAGGTCTTGAAACGAAGGCAAATTTCAGTGGTGGGGGTAGGCACCCTTAGTGTCCAAGGCGCTGCTGTAGAGGGGTGTTGTCCCTCTGGCTCCTTACCCTGCTGGGTCCATGATAGTTAAACAGAACTTATAACCTAACATAACCAAAACTTCAGCGTCAAGAACGTGTTCGTGTGTTATGAGTACCGAAATCACCTGAATGAAACATCAAAAGAACAAAAATGATTTCCTCGAGATTCAAATCACTCATGAGGTTTATAGAGAAACAAAATCGCCGAGTGGGGATCAATCGCAAAATATCACGGTTTCGAATTTGGAAATAATCTCGGCCAAACTGTTTTCTATAGATTAGATAATGAATATCGTTTATATTTATGGAGGTTAGTTAGATTTTGAAACTTTCCATGGTTTGGAAGCCGATGCAATTACCATTATTGGAAAAGTTTTCAAAAAACTTTAAAAAATTTTCTTTCGTATCAACCATATACAACGTTACGATTATTAAATATGGTTAGGGTCCACGGCGCCTGCGCCACTTTCGAGAAAAAAGGACAAAATTCCTATATTCCCTCTCAGACACACACGACACCTTGACATTACGAGCAAACCTTGCAGCGTGAATAGGAATTTACGAACCTTGGACACTAAGAGGGCTTATCTTGCCACCACCGTCGTTTCAAGACCTGTATGTACGACCGCGGCTTCCACCCCATCGATGCAGAGGATGCAGCTCGGCCAGGAGGGGTTGATACTTGAGCCGTTTATCCACTTTCTTCCACGACATGTCTGTCTTGGCCGGGGTGGAGAACTCATTGACATATATTATCTTGTCGAATTCAAAGAGGGAAACATTAGGCTTCGTCGCTTAAAGCAGCCCGATGGTCGCGGACGAGTAGTTCCAATAAATCTTCCATCTCTCGCCCACGACAATGTGCTAAGTCCCCCCCCCCCCCCCAATACTAGAAAAAAAAAATCCGTTCTAGTTCTCCCCCCCCCCCCCCGCCACATAGTCCTGGAGTTCTTTGCACTTTATACCGGTGTTCTGTTGTTAGTAAGGGAAAAAATCCCTTTGATAGGGAAGTTAGTAAGGGGAAAATCCCTTGATAGGGAAACCAGTGTTCTGTTGTTAGTAAGGGAAAAGGGAAGAAGAGAAGGTGCTGTACTCGATAATGTATCAGTGCTATTTGCCGCTAACATAGTTCTGATCTTCCATGCACTCTGTATCGACAGTTCTAGTGCTTGTAACGTAGTGTTTTTTTTCGTTCTTTAGGGCCAACTTCACAAAATTTGCTCGAGTGTACAGTTGTAAATATTCATCTGATGAGTAAAAGTTGTAACGATATTTTGCACAACGCTTAAGGGGGAAATGAGAACTCTAAAAACATTATTTAAAAAAAAAGCGTTAATTATATAATTGAATTATTTTTTTTTCGCTGGTGGCGGCCTACGTTGCTTTTTTATGACACTGAAACTGGCCTACAGATCTAGCAGACGCGACCTGGCCGAGCACGGTAGGATTTAAGTGTGACTGTACGCGCTCTGCTACCGCAGCACAGTATAGCAGGCTAGGCTCTGTCCCAACCAATCGGTCTCTCGTGAATGAGCGGAATCTGCCCGACTAGGGGAATTTTTTGTTGTTGTTAAGTAACACAAGCTGTCACTGGAATAAAAAGAGGTCTTTAATGGCTTAGGCTTTCAAAATTTTCGCGTGCGCATTACTCACGCTCACGGTCATTGCACGCTGTGCTGTGCTGTCATTCAGTCGTTAGGTCGAAGAATTACGTACGTTGAGGCGTTATTTACGGGAAAAAACATAACCTCATTTTCACGTGACACCCCGACAAAGCATCGTCGAACGGTGATCGGTAAACGCCTTGTTATAAATTATTAATAAGATAGTATCTTAAAATATGCTAAAACATTTCAAAATTAAGTTTCGTGTCTAAGGGGGGTGGAGGATCGCCATCTATCCCCCCCCCTTGGCGCGCGCGATATAGCGTCCATGTGCGCTACAGCTTTCGTATGCAATTCATTTTTTGCACGTGCTTGCAGCCATATGGATTTAACAATACAAAAGCCCGGAAAACATGGTTTTGTTATATAAATACTCGTTTGCATCGTGGAGACAGGGGCTTTTTCGTCTCGCGCGATGTTTTCAGTACTCATCTTCGCCTCGCGCGCTCGCTTACGACTCGTACTGAAAACATCGCGCTCGGCGTGAAAGTCCCACTTTGTCTCCTTGGTACACAATTTACTATTATCGTGCGAGCGACGAGTCCGATTCGCGAATAACATTTTTTTTTTGTTAATTTAAAAAAGTCGTTGCCCGGGTAAATCATGGGTCGAACGATTCGTCTAGTCATATGGAGTTAGCATATAAATGGAAGTCACTATTGTGATGGGAGTTGACAGCAGACGGCCTGAAACGAATTTTATCGTGCGGGTAGCGAGGTCGGATTCTCGGATAACATTTTTTGTTTTTAATTTAACAAAAACTGGCACCGGGATAAATCATGGGTCGATCGAATCGTCTAGCCATATAGAATAAGCATATGCGTCAAGAAGTCGCTATTGTCATGCGTTTTGACAACAGACGGCCTTAAATGAATTTTATCGTGCGGGTAGCGATGTCCGATTCGCGGATAACGTTATTTTTGTTACTTAACAAAAGCCGGTACCGGGGTAAATTATAGGTGAATCGATTTGTCTCGGCATAAAGGAGAAAGCACAAAAGTCGAGCAGTCGCCAATGTCATGCGTGTTGAAAACCTTAAATGAATTTTGTCGTGCGGGCAGTGAGTCCGGTTGGCGAATAACATTTTTTCTGGTGAATAACGAATGCCGTCACCAGGCATGGGTCGATCGATCCGCCTAGTCAACTAGAGTAAGCATTTAAGTGGAAACGTCGCTATTTTCATGCGTGTTGACAGCAGATGGTATGAAATTAATTTTATGGTGTGCGTAGTGAAGTTCGGTTCGCGGATAACATTATTTTTGTTCATTAACAAAAGTCGTCACCGGGACAAATCATAGGTCAATCAATTCATCACGGGATAATGGAGAGAGCGTAAAAATCGCCGAGTCGCTTTTGTTAGGCGTGTTCACGGCAGACAACTTCAAATGTATTATATCACATGTATAAAACATGTAATAAGTTCAAACTCATGACGCTGAAGCTGGCAGACGCGCGCCGCCCGAATCCAGTACATTTTTAGCGTGACTGTACGCGTTCGGGTCGTAGCGCAGCAAGGCAGCATAGGGCCTACCCCCACCACTTACTTGCTCGTGAATGAGCCGAATATATCTGACGGGCGGAAACAATGTTTTTTTGTTGCTTAACAAATGCCGTCACCGGAATGAAACATAGGGGAATCGATTCGGCCAATTATATCGAATAAGCACGTAAATAGAAAAAGTCGCTGCTGTCATGCACGTTGGCAGCAGACGACCTTTTGTGAATTTAGTCATGCGGTCTGCACGACCCTTTTCGCGGAGAATTATTTATTTTTGTTAATCAACAAATGCCGTCACCGGGATGGAACATAGGGGGATCGATTCGGCCAATTACATAGAATAAGCACGTAAATAGAAAAAGTCGCCACTGTCATGCGTGTTGGCAGCAGACGGCCTTTTTTTGAATTTTTTCGTGCGAGGGAGGCGGCGCAATTCGGGAATAACAATTCTTTAATTAATGAAAGAAAGTCGTCACCGGGATAAATTGTAGGTACCGACAGAGATGGGCGCGCGGTCGGTGTGCGGGCTCGGCGGTCACTGAAGTTAAGCAGCATTGGAGGCTGCCAATACTTGGAGCGGTGACCGCTTGCCCGTGCACTGGTTTGCGCGTCAACCTCTGAGTGAGAGGCAGTTTGTCTGAGTTTCTGATGGTAATACAACTGAAACTCAGCCAAATATAGCCGCCTGTATCGGCCCAGGTTTTTCGCAGTTTCCCTGGGCCCTCGTGCAAATGCGATACAGTAGTGCATTAGGAAAGAGTGGCTCCGGTCAACACTCTGGGGGGGGGGGGATGTAGGGAACTCTGGAAGAATTGTGAATGTCGGAAGGAATGGAAGGAATAAAGGAGGGGATGGTAAAAGGGGAAGGATATATTGTAGGTCCATCGATCCGTCTCATCATAAAGAATAGGCAGCTAAATCGAAAAAGTTGCTGCTGTCATGCAGGTTGGCAGCAGACGGTCTTTTATGAGTTTAATCGTACGAGCAGTGCGTCCCGTTTGACGGATAACTTTTTTTTTTAATTAACAATAGCCGTCACTGTGACGGAACGTAGGGGGATCGATTCGGCTAATTATATAAAATAAGCACGCGAATATAAAAAGACGCTGTTGTCATGCGTGTTGGCAGCAGACGACCTTTTATGAGATTTCTCATGCGAGTAGAGAGGCTTTCTTTGCGAATAACAATTTTTTAATTAATTAAGAGAAGTCGTTAATGCCATAAATCGTAGATTGATGGACTTGTCTATTTGTAAAGAATAACCTTGTAAATAGTACAAGTCACTAATGCCATGCGTGATGGCAGCGGACAACCTTTTATGAGATATTTCGTGCAAGTAGAGTGGCCCGTTATGCGGATAGATTTTTTTACAATTAATTTATGTTCATTGCCTTATCATGCGTCTGCACCTTTGGGGCCAGAGGTGAAGCTCTTTATTATTTTATTTTATGAGTGACGATCCATTAAAGAATCGAATCTCAAACGCTCATTATCTTCGAGAGAAAATATTGCAAGTGTACTACATCATTGAGAATTTGCGCTTTGCCCAATTATTGAATTAATATAAATGAACACCAATTTACTTGATTTAAGAAGTACGGTTCGCTAGAATGATACTCACTTAGCCGCGCCGAATGTAATCCATTGATACAACAGTTTCGACAGTAGCTCACTAATGCATTTCACTTTATCACAATATAGAACGTTCAACAAAATTCATAATATTGTGAAACATTTTTGCGTTAATAGAAATACGAAAAGAAACGACATGGTTTCAACGAAGCGTTCAAATATCGTAGACAAGGCTATTTCATATAATAACGCGCAGCAAGTCGCATCTATGACTGGTGTGACTATTTCTTTACCATTAACAGACACCCTTCTCGCCCTTATTTCGCTACCCCCACCATTACAAATGAACATTGTCTACATTATTTTCCGGCTACGGGTGTAGACAGATGAGCAGTATATACGCACGTAAAAAAATCAAACAGAGCACACTTTCTCGGTTTTCGCGTTTTTGAACCTAGGGCATGGGCCATACGTCCTTTACATTTATGGCCCACCGACCATAAATGTATTCATGATTAACCCTTACAGTGGAACACGCACTCTTATATCGATGTACCTCACGTATAAAGACAATGTACACGACGTAGAAAATGTTTGTTTGCAGAGGTAGGGATAGAATCATAAGAGCAGTAAAGGCTTCTGTTAATACCAACAACGTAGTTGAACCAGTCATAGCTGCGACTTGCTGCCCATTGTGATTGAAGGTAGTCTTGTCTTTCTTCGTCGAATGCTTTGTGAAAACATGGTGTTTCTTGTCGTGCATAGGTCGAGGATACAATAACTTATCGCATATCATACATTCTTTAACAAACATTGTTGTGCAGTAAACGACATAAGTGAGCTACTTTCGAAACTGTTGTATTAATGGATTACTTGCAACGTTGATGAGTGAGTAACATTGCATTGAACAATTTTGTATTCGCAAAAAAAATATATTGATCTTAATTCATCGCGAATCGGGTCGCGTTACCGGCACGATAAAATTCATAAAGGGCCGGCTGCTGCCAACACGCAATACAACAGCGACCTCTTCTTTTTACATGGTCATTCTTTATGATACGTTGAACCGATCGCTCTATGTTTCATCCCGGGGAAAACTTTCTGAATTACCTGAAAAATTGTCATTCGCGAATCGGTCCTTCTAACTGGCACGAAATATCTCACAAAACCTCGTCCGCTGCCAACACGCATGACAGCAGTTACTTTTTCGATTTAGCTGTTTATTTATTATAATAAGACGAATCGATCGACCTATGATTTATCCCGGTGACGACTTTTTTTCATTCATTAAAAATTGTTATTCGCAAATCGCGTCTCCTCCCTCGCATGAAAATCTCGAAAAGCCGTCTGCTGCCAACACGCATGACAGTAGCGACTTTTTCTATTTACATGCTAATTCTATATAATTGGCCGAAGTGATCCACCTACGTTTCATTCCGGTGACGCCTTTTGTTTATTAACACAAATAAATAGTTGTCCGCGAATCGGGCTGCACGATTGAATTTACAAAAGTTTGCCGGCTGCCAACCTGCATGACAGCAGCTACTTTTACGATTCAGCTTCTTATTGTTTATAATAAGACGAATCGATTGGCCTATGATTTGTCCCGATGACGACTTTTTTAAATTAATAAAAAAATTGTTATCCACGAATCGCGCCTCCTTACTCGCGTGAAAAATCTCAAAAAGGGGCGTCTGCTGCCAACACGCATGACAGTAGCGACTTTTGCTATTTATGTGCTTATTCTATATAATTAACCAAATCGATCGTAAGTGGTGGGGGTAGGCCCTATGCTGCTTTGCTGCGCTACGACCCGAGCGCGTACAGTCGCGCCAAAAATGTGCTGGATTCGAGCGGCGCGCATCTGCTAGATCTGTCTGCCAGCTTCAGCGTCATCAGTTTTGCCTTATTATCATGTGCATAACCCTATAGTTTACTATGGTTCTGTCTCTTGAAGATAGGGCTTCGCCGGAGTTCAATACTCCAATCAATCCAAGGAGTCTCTCTGACCTCTGACCTCCGTGACCAATTCTTTTGTGCACTGGAAACCATATGGACGAAGTGTAGGAGAGTCCGGAACATAACCTTGAAGACTCTTGCGTCGCGGGTCCGAGTGGTGAATGTCCACGGGAGCCACACACACCCGTTGTCCTTTGTAAAAATCCGATCTCTCCTTTTCTTGGGTCTCCTTACGAAGACACGAAGACGTAAAGTCCCGCGGAGATGAGACAAATGTTTTTCACACTCACCCATGCTCCAGGTTACGGCCGGCTTTATCGCTTTTTTATTAAGTCAATCCGTCCGAGTCACTGACGCATCAGGATCGCACCATCGTGTTCACGAGTGTGATCGTCTTCATTTCGGTATTCTGTAATTAAAATCCCAGCGATTTGGAAAATTACCGCCGAAACGGGGCGGGACTGGAATGCGATGAGAGGATCCTATTCGTAGACAATCGGTAATGATAGCGCGCACATAGCTGACGTGGCGAAAAGATCGGTAGACCGGAGTAAAAAAAATCCAACGGGAAAGATTGATTGTTCGGCGGGTTGAAATTCACTGTTGAATGACGGTTGTAGTATTATTGGAGTTGCTTCACATGGGGGTACAAGCTTAATATCCCGACATCTTCATTCTCCTGCGTTATACTCAATCTCTGTACCCTTCTCCATTTTTTTGACAGATCTTCCAAATTGTTCAAGCGTGTGGAAGAGTATTCCGATAGTCTTTTCTGGACTATAAGGAGCGGGTAGAGTGTACAATTCCTAAGTGAAAAGTCTGCGCGTGTTTTTCTCGCCGATAGCCCTGTGGTTAAATTCTAATTCATCATTAACGACTAATCGGATGCGAGTGGGCGGGGCTCACGCGCTCTCGCCGGACGCGCGTGACCTCCCACTCAGTACGCTTAACCTCGCCGGTACACCGGATTCGCTGTCGCTAACGGGTTGGTATCTAATCAACAGTGTATGCTACAATAAATGGATAAGGGCTTTTCTCTTCAGAATTTTGTGATCTATCTACCGATAGGTTTCATACGTTCGGCCTGTGTTCTTTTCACACTGCTCGGAGTCTTTTATCTTTTTTTATTTATTTTTATTTCTGCCTACAAGCGTACGAACTCACTTTCTTTTTCTCATGCGCTTTTAGATGAATTGTAAACATTATCTCTCTCGTGGTTCGGACGCAGTTATCCTCTCGACGGACGTTCTCATTACGCGCTTATCGCACCGGAAGCCGTCTATCGGATGGACCAAACAACTCTTCATTTACCGTCATTCTCTCTCCACAAATTTGTATAAACGGAAAAGAGCGGGAGGGAGAGAGAGAGAGAGAGAGAGAGAGAGAGAGAGAGAGAGAGAGAGAGAGAGAGAGAGAGAACGATTCGTATCTTACTTCGTCCTCGTCACCGCAAATCCTGGTCGGCCGACGGTCACCAGACAGAAAATGAAAATGTGACCGCAGCTGAATTTTGTCATCATTGTAGCATTGTCTGATTCGTAGCCGTGGTAGTTTGCTGCACATTGGGTTAACTGTCGAGTCCTCTTGCGATTTGCAGTCATAATCATTTCAGGGCCGATATTTATTCATCAAGAACCACCATTGTCAATCTCGGGGCGAAAAATCACATTTCGTAATGGTACAAATAATTGTTGCCTTGAATTATTTGTCTGACGTTGAAGTTGGCATCGTCGGGATGCAACGAAAATGATTTCTTTATTATTTTACAAATTTGCTAACGTAAATTCGAGCTACAAAAATCGCGCAATCATTCTTTCCGATTCTTATTTAGCGATCTACATCAAATTTGCAACATATGATTTTTTAATAATAATGATAAATTGAAAAGAATTTTCGTTGCATTACAACGATGTAAACTTCAACCCCATTTTGTGCCATGGTGCCATTTCATGGCGACCGAAAAATGATTCATTCATGGCCATTGTCACATCCGGACGGGATAAGAGCATAATATTTTCGTTTCCCTCTTTGTTGCCTACGTCTAGCGCAATAGCACGGGATGAGGGTAAAAGGGGGTAGTGCGTGGGAAAGAGTAGAATTAAGGGATTGACACGATGTTTCGAAAGTGAGAGATAATTCGACAGACTTGGTGTATGATTGACACTATGTTATTTATTTTAAGATTACTAGACGGTTTGAAGCGATCAGGTCTACGATGAATGATACAAAAAGAAAAGGTAAAGTTAGCCTACATTGGTTGTGTTTGACACTCGGTCTTTCACTCGCCCGCTCGCGTGGATGTTTGTTGTCGCTCGCGTTACAAGAGCCTTCGCTCTTGGCCTGGTGTGCTCGCTGGTACAATTGCTGGTAAGACGCTCGCAGGATTTTAGGCTGGTCGTGTGTATACTCGACGTGTTTACTACGACGGCACTACGCGTGGATATAAATATGAACGGCGCGCGAGGTTGATGAATTGAGACTAATATTCACGGAAAAATGAAGACTGTTCATATGAAGGTTAATTGGAGATATTCGTTTGGCTTCTGAAATAAGACTTGATAGAAGAAGTTGATTCGATGTTGGTTGACGGGAGACTGGGATTGAGACTTGATAGAAGAACTTGAGTCGATGGAAGTTGACGGGAGACTAACTTCAGGAAGGAAGTCTTTCTTGATATAAAAATTAAGAGGGGTTCAATAGTGGGAGACGGAACCTTAGGGAGAGTGCGGTTTTGGTCATCTAGTTCTGCATGGATTGGACGATTGGTCGTGAAGATATCGGTTGATTGGCGTGATTGGTCGGGGAATGGTGTGCGAATACTTTACAGATTCGTTAGGCACGTGCGTGGCCTTATTCCAGAGCATCGGTTCTAGGTATTACGCGTATAAAATCTTCGTCCCGTATTTCGGCGAAAAAGTACGTGGGATATAGAGTTCGATATCAGAGACCTAAGCATTCGCATGGTTTGTGTTATGTCAATTTATGGCTATGGTGACTTCTCATATCGAGAAGTTTGTATATCGGACTACGCTGCGAGACCAGATGTCTTATTATTAAGTCGGAGTTATAAGTTCGTCGGAGCCGTCGAGTCTATGTTATGTTTAAATCATCTAGGGTCGAGGCTTCTCTTGGTCCTCATGCGGTTGGGACGGCGTAGAGTTTTTGGAGTCGGTTGATCGAGTTGATGGTTGATTTTTCGTTCGACACCTCTTCTTGTAATATGTGCCTGAGATCGAGTTCTTGTTGACAGCCAATGGGATAGTAAAAGTCGATGATTGTGGCGGTGCGGTGAGTTGAATATGCGTGCGAAACGTACGCACGTTCCTTTTTACGCTGTTACGCGTCTTATTCTTAGATTTATATACGTATAATAATAAGCTTATAACGGCAAATGAGGATATTGGGAATAACCGAGAGAAGGCACATTCGCTAGGATGTAACACCATCAATGATGAGTATTGATTTAAGATTCAGCCAAGAGACGCCCTTTTAAAAACAAACCCGAATCATCCTACGTCGGAAAACCGACGTCTTTGATTGTCGGAATGGCCACCAGTTCGAAAACTTCTTGATCCTGCTGGCGTCTCCCTTGCCGCGTCCATATCGTTCGAAAATAGGTTATCTTTTAAGCTCGGCATTCTTCAGCCCCCGTTCTCTTTGTTATCATGTGGCCTTTTTTTGCTCGACCCCATATAGAGCTCGATCGCGGCTGCACTGGACCTGCTTTTTCATCTTGGCTTGGCGCGCATCCCACACCAGCACGGAAGATGAACTCACTCTCGTCCGCAAGGACGTCGAAGGGTCGGGAACCCGTAGACCTCGTTGCGCTCTCCTTCCCGTGACCCACCCCCGCCCCTCTTTGTTGCCTTTGCAGTCTTGCTCCCTTTCTCTCATCTTGCACGCGTTTCCCCCCTGCTCGTTCGAGTATATATATTTTCACGCGCGATCGTCCCTGGCCCTCCTTTCAAGACGACTGCTCTCGCGGCTCCATTCCTTCTTGGCCGTTACGAGGGACTATTAACACGTGCGAAAATAAGAGAGGTATGAAATGGCGAGGACCCCCGCCGGGTCGGCCTTGTCATTCATGAGCTCACAACACCCTGGGGGCCGGGGCCTTTGCACGGTCCTCCCTTTTTGCAACCTGTATCTTGTACGCTCTAGTTCAACCTTATTTCTTATCACGGTTCGTACCTTACTTAACAGCCCCTGCGGTGTCGGTTGTCGGTTGCTCAGTCGGCAACGAGGTGCGAGTCGACTCGTAGAGTGATCCAAGTGCCTGAAAGTATCCGGGTTGTCAACTGGGACAGCTGTCGTTCCGGAAAAAACCTATGCCCAAGCGAAACTCGGTTGCGACGCGTGGTAAAAAACTATGGCACGCGAGCGAGCTGAAAGAACTGAATGTGAACAAACTGCACTTGCGAAACTTGCGAAGAAAAGCTCTTAACCCCAAACAAACTTAAACCGCTAAAGGCAGATGCAGTTCGTATGCTGAATCCGCTGAGAACTATGACTACTAAACCCAAACACAATATGAGGTTGAAGTTTGTATCGTTGAAATGGAACGCTTTCCTAATTTTTTTATGTTCTTTATCATCTAATGTTTTTATTTTAAATTAAAGTCCTGAACGTTTCACCAGGATACATAAAAATAGACGAGTGATTTTTGAAGTCTGAATTAAACAAAACGAAATCTTATAAATTGGAAGGAATCAATTTCCATTGCGTTATAACGATGCAAACTTCAACAACATAAGAAAGTTCGTACGCTGCACCCGCTGTGAACTGAAACTATTAAACCCAAATAAAGCTCGTATATTGAACCCGCTAAGAACTACAATTACTGAACTCAAACGAAGGTGCTTCGCGAAAGCTGTGAGAAAAACTGCTGTACAAAATTAATTAATACTACCGAGCGCAAACAAACCTACTTGCAAAAATTGCTTAGAAACTACTAAACTTATTCATACTACTCCTAAACCCGGACAATTTGAAAATTTTAAGCGCGACAAAACGCACTGGAACTACTCAACTTGAAATTATTAATCGCTGATAAACCCAAACAACGTTTGTATGCTGACCCCGCTAAGAACTAAAACTACTAAACGCAAACAAAGCTGACGTGCAAAACCTGCCCGGATAACTCTTTCACCCAAACCGACTGAAATTATATTTAAAAAAAACTAAAACTACTAGACTCGCTAAAAACTAGTAGGAGTGCCGCATCCAAACGAAGCTCATGTGCGAAACCTGCTAAGGAACTATTAAAACCCAATCAAGTTCATACTAAACCTAAACAACCTTAAACTACTAAGCCCAAAGAAAAGTCACTTGCAAAACCTGCTAAAAAGCTACTAAACCCAATCAAGCTGCAACTCGTATCACCACCTTCTCACCCCTGTTCTCCTTCTCTCATCGCTACTGAAATCCGTTTCGCTAATAAGTATTTGCCATTCACGCGCTGTTTTCTCGCAGCTGGAGAATAGCCGGGAAATGGCCAGAAAAGTCATAGGGAATAGATTGAGAAATAAAAAGGAACCAACGAGGAAAGGGATCACAAAATCGCCGAGAAATGACAAGAAAGGAGATGGTGTACTGACAGGGTTCTGCATGGGTAATAAAGCGGCGACTCAACAGGGAAATGATCAACTACTGAAGGAGATCTTGACGACGTACCCTAGTAAGATAGATAGTATTAGGTGGTCCAGATTCCTATTATTTGAAAAGTGCCGCAAAAGGATAAGCGCAAGTGCACGCTGTGAGCATAGCATTTCTGTACGTGGTACGACAACAGGTCGAGGTCTTATAGTGCAGCTGGAATAAACATGGCTTCTATTCAATGATCCCATCAATGTGGCCAATGTTTTTCGTAGGTTCTTTGGACCACTAGGAATGTACCCTGGAAAATTCTGACTATTCTATGATGTTTTACGACCGCCAAAAATTGTTTAAAAAAAACCAGTCTTTGAATGTTATCTCTTTGAAATGGGTTTTATGGAAAAATCCTCCTATAAAAGATGTGCGCCGTAATGTCATCTACAAAATAAGTCCTCTAGAAAATTCACGTAGAATTGTTAGTTTAGCGGTAAAATACCGATGGACCACGATTTTTTCTGTTGTATATTGTATGCACTTCGGTTATTAATGAACGTATTGATCTGGAACTCCTACGTCACCTAGAAGAATCTATCCCCAAGAGATATCTTTCAATGTTATGCAGCCATGTCATATAGGTTAGCAATAATAGCCGATTTTCGTACATCCGGCGTTTGCCTATAGCAAGTCATTCACAAGGCTTACAGAGTGGAAACAAATCGTGGTGGTAGTTTTCAGCGCGTACATCCATGATTTACCTCAAAAAGGTGATTGAAAAAAACACTCGTTTCGAGGGAGGAATAATCATTTTACGCATTTTGTGAATGCCGTTTCCTAGGTTTCTACGAGTTTAAATATCTTGATACACTTTTCCCTGCTAAATATAAATTTGAAACTAAACGCGTAAAGTTTCTCCACACATATTTGAAACTCACTTCTCTTTGTATTGAAGCTAAACAAAACAAAAGGTCTCCTGCCTTTAAAAAAATTAATGAAATCTCTTTTAAAAACTTTTAAAGAGATAAAAATGTACGCTGCGTAATAAAAAAAAAATTCCCTCGGAAACAGTGTTGCTCGCTTTACCTCATTAAAAGTTTTGGTTTACCTTACAAATTAATATATGTTTAAATCAGGAGTGCTCCTGTTATATTTTCTCCGTTAATCAATTGCACAAAAAAAAATGATTGCCATGATAGCCACGTATAATGTATGTATTATGCAAGTGTACAAGAAATGATGTACACAAAATTGTTAAACCTTAGAACTTATCTTATCAAAAATGTTTTTTTTTTTAATTTTTTACATCCCATTATTATAATAAAAAAATAACATCATCACTATAAAAAATACAACTCATGAACCACACTTGTATACCGGAAATGCCGTGCATGGTCTTGGTGTGCATGGTTAATAAAAAAAAATGCTCGGTGAAGCATTTCAACTTCCCAACTACTAAACTCTCAGGTTTAAAATAATGGAATTGCTAAGTCAGATGGTAGCGGTTGGAGATAAAATTTTTATCGATCATGGTAATATGCTCGTTCTGGAAAGTGAATTTGACATCATTGTATTTTAGAGAAGTAACATTATTCTCCCACCTCGTCACACAACCACGGTCAACACTTTGTTACCCTCAATTGTTTATGCGAATGGTAATTGAATTAATGATGCCGTTAAGCCCAGATCAGATCAGTGATGTGTCCTCTAGCCCCCGCAAACTTAACATTTCATTTGATTTAAATAATTATAAAAGATAGATACAAATATGAATATTCTTTATCACACATCAATTACTGATTATATTACATATATTTTGGTCGCCGACTGGTAACTAGTGCGATGTTAGAATATTTAAAAAAAAAGTACATATTACGTCTCAAAAGCTATTTATGGGGATGGTAGAATCAGAAAAATCAATAACAGTATTTGAAGTTATAACTAATTTTATAATAATTTAATTTGATTATTTTTATAAACATGAACCCCAGTCAGTGGAGTATTCCTTGATACCCATACATTGGATTGTTAATCCCACTTTAGACCGGAGAAGGAATTATTGGAACGAATTTCGGGGTCGCAGTACACAAAGATGTATATCTTTTGTCAGATTGATTTAAGGCGGGATATACAGGGTGTCCCATTTTAATCTTACACCTGAATTTTCTCGAAAAATATTGCTCGGACGAACTATTGTGTGGAACAAAACTTCTAGGGATTGAAGGGGGGACGTTTGAAAAAAATTTATTTGAGGAGCCAAAATTCAAAATGGCGGCGTTACAAAGGCTGACATGTTTTTTTCAAACGGAAACATAACTTTTTTTTATTGCCAAAAAATTTGTCAGCTGAAAACTAAAAACTTTTGTTGAAAAAATTTTTTGGTAAAGTTCATAGTTTTCAAGTGAGAACATCATTTTCAATTATTTCAGATGTATCCAGGATTTGTGCGTGTGTGTGTGTGTGTGTGTGCGTGCGTGCGTGCCTGCGTGCGTGCGGGCGTGCGTGCGTGCGTGCGTGCGTGTGTGCGTGCGTGCGTGCGTGCGTGCGTGCGTGTGTGTGTGTGTGTGTTTTTCTACCCATCGTGATCAAAGTTCGTCAAGGATTTAAAGAAACACGTTTTTGGGCCTGAAAATGGCACAAACGCTCTTAAAATGGAAAAAAACTATTTTTCATCGATTTTCCTCCAAAATTTTCTCATGAAATATCGTCCAAATTTGAAAAAAAAAAACAAAAAAACCAAAATTTTCAACAAAAAAATTTGATTCTTTTTTTGTTCAAGTGGTCATACATTCAAAAACACACACACACACACACACACACACACACACACACACACACACACACAAATCCTGGATACATCTGAAATAATTGAAAATGATGTTCCCACTTGAAAACTATGAACTTTATCAAAAAATTTTTTCAACAAAAGTTTTTAGTTTTCAGCTGACAAATTTTTTGGCAATAAAAAAAGTTATGTTTCCGTTTGAAAAAAACATGTCAGCCTTTGTAACGCCGCCATTTTGAATTTTGGCTCCTCAAATAAATTTTTTTCAAACGTCCCCCCTTCAATCCCTAGAAGTTTTGTTCCACACAATAGTTCGTCCGAGCAATATTTTTCGAGAAAATTCAGGTGTAAGATTAAAATGGGACACCCTGTACATTTACAACGATCACAACATCGATTTCTTTTTTCCCCTTTAAGCGATAGAACTATATATCCCGAGCAGAAATTTGTTCAGGGTGAAATCCGGACCGGATCGGGCTGCCACAATAGCAAATCCGGGCCGGGTCAGGCAAATTTAGTCCGGCCCTGATCAGGGATGTAACGCTTTTGCAAATTCAGGTCCGGATCAGGCACCTTATCAGGCTCTGATCAGGCGCTTTATCAGGCCCGGATCAAGCAACTTATCTTGTTGCGGATTACGAAATCTATGTATACTTATCCATGCGAGTCGGCAACGTTCAACATGTGGCAAGTAAAAAAACGGAAACAATTAAAACATGCTCATTGGTATCTGTCGATCGGAAAATGGTGTGTTTGGATACGAGCAACAACGACACGGAAGAAAATATCTGGATGATGTCTCTTCTCCACTGATAACAGAAAAAAATACGAGGTTCGTTTCGCATTAAATATATTACAAAATATAAAATTTAAGAGAATAAAAATACGTATATATTTAAAAAATGCATTTCTAGACTGACTGTATGGTTGTGCATTACAATCAATCGTAAAAAAAGATTAAATTGTTCTTGAAACTAATATTAATCTATATTTTATCATTTTATTGCTAATATTTTAGCTTGTCCGGCGCAAATCAGGGGTGCCTGGTCAGGGCGCCTTATTAATACCTGATAAGGCTCCTATCCGACGCAAATCAGGCGTGCCTGGTCAGGGCGCCTTATTAATGGCTGATAAGGCTCCTATCCGGCGCAAATCAGGCGTGCCTGATCAGGGCGTTTTATTGATCCCTGCTCAGGCCCCTGTCTGGCTCAAAGAAGGCGTGCCTGATCAGGGCGCCTTATTGATCCCTGATCCGGCCCTGATGGATCCTCAGGCAGCCTGATTAGATTTCTGCTCGGGATGTAGAATATTTTCCTGAAATTTCAAAGCGAAATTCAAAAAACTTCAAACGTTACAGCCCGTCAGAGCTGTGCCTCACCTCTCGAATGCGTAGCGGCCGTGAACTTTAAACGCGTTTTTCTCAAAACTGCATTAGCGAAATTGGCGTGCAGGATTACTCAAAAACTATTAAGCCGATTGGGTTGAAACTTGGTGAAATATTAATAATATTGGTATCTTCTACTTGACGAAAATTGTTTTTGAAACATTGCAAAAAAAATACTTTTTTAATTTACATTTTACAGAAATGTTGCGTGAAATGTTGATTTTTTGTTGCAAATGCGTGCCATTTTCTCAAATTTGCATTTTCTCCATTTTTATTACCGTCACATAGAAACTATACATGTTCTAACTGAGAAAATGTTTGAACTTTTTTTGCAAAACAAAGTCTACGGGAAGCTAGACTGGACGCCGATTCGCACTCCCGCAGCGACCTTGCTGTAACACTCTGCCACAGCTCTGTCATTTTGATGATTTCTATAGATTTTGTTCAAATTTGAACCAGACATTGTTCATATCATTATGCATGTTTGAGTGAAATTTCAGAACAGTCGACTATTTAGATTGGGAGATAATGAGTTTTAAAATTGCAACTTTTAACACTGCAGGGTCTGCATTGAAATTTAGACAGAATAATTTCCCGTAAAAACTATTTGTCCCCTATAATAAGAACTATTTGTCCCCTACGATAATTGCACGTATCCAATGACGTGAGTTTGCGCGGCATATTTAAAATAACACTGCAACACAAATTTTTATTCGGAAGTAATTTTTAATCGAACAAAGTTTTTAATTAGTTATGAATGAACCAACACTTTTATTTGTTAATGAAGATAACATAAACAATATTAATATTTATAATGCAAATGTTTTTTTGACCAAATTTTCAACCATAGGAGTACGATAAATATTTTTTTCTCGAAATATTGAACAAAACTGTTCTGCCGTGTTGCCATATGTCTTCTTATTATAGGGGACAAATATTTTTTACGGAAAATGATTCTGTCTAAATTTCAATGCAGACCCTGCAGTGTTAAAAGTTGCAATTTAAAAATCCATTATCTTCCAATCTAAATAGTCGACTGTTCTGAAATTTCACTCAAACATGCATAATGATATGAACAATGTCTGGTTCAAAGGGGGTAGCCGGTTAAGGGGGGTCTGACGGCCCCCACCGAGTTTGATCGAATCGACCCAAAAACCTGAAAGAGGGCTGAAAAACAAAATTTTAGAGATATTTTTTAACCCCCTAAACCCTTATGAAAACACCATAATCGCAAAAAATGCGTTTTTTTTATGTTTAATTTTTTTTCGAGCTTTCAAATGCATTTTAAAGCGGTTTTAACACAACCAAAATTTTGTTTCAGATGTGTAGACATGCCCTGAATTTTTCCAGATTTTTTCGTAAAGTTAAATCATGTGCAACATAATTTTAATGGCATAAAAACCGTAAAAAATCGTCATTTTTTGTATTTAATGCTATGGTTTTTATTGACGTATTAATGGTAAAAAATCGTGCACCATAGCATAGAAAGCTACTATCTTCCTCTACAAAATGACGCTAATTGGGCTCAATTCGGTCGTCTCTAGCGTCCGAAAATCAAACTTGAATAAATTCCGTTTTTATAATTTGAGCATTTTCAGTTACGAAAATGACACAAAATCATATTTTTCAATCATTTTACTTAATAAAAGTACATTTTGGGGTTTCTGAGGTCGCCGATTACAAATTTGATGTCAAACAGCTAACAAAAAAAAAAAATTACACATGTCATCAAATGAAAATGGTATTTGCTATTTCGGTTTTTTCAATAATTAAAAGTCATTGTATTTTAAAAAATCTATTTATTTATAATAATATTACATACATTCATCTAATATATACATTAAACAGACACAAGTAATACATACATTGCAACATGATTGTTATGTTGTTAATCTTCGTCACTGTGTTCTTCAATAACAGGTTCGACATTATCAACGTGAAATAGATTCGTTAGAATTTGAGCTGGGCGGATGATTTTGGACAAATACCGTGCATGACTTAAAAAGTAAATGATTGTTGCAACGTGGGCACAGCAACCAACAGTTCTTAGCCCATTTGCACAATCACATACGTAGTTTTTTATACCGTTATATCCAATACTGTTAGGGTCGTACTGAACGTAACATCTGTATACTTTCTTGTTTATATGTCTTGATTTAACTTCACATTTCAAAATGGTATCGTCCTCCAACAAGTATTGCATATTCAAAAGTCCTTCTTCGGTATACATTTCAGCTAAGTATGAAACAGTTTGCGATAACTGGTACGAGCCAGTGAAAAGGATCTTCAAATCTTGCTCTGTCATTTCCGGAAAGTCTAATACGTCATTTGATGTTAACGGTTTGAAGATCCTTTTCTTCCTATTCCAGTTTTGTTCTTCCACAACTTTCGCTAAAGAATTGTCAACGTCTTTTCTTTTCAACATTTGCTCGGCAATTTGATCTTGTAAATCGGTATCGCAATTCAGTCTTTTTCCAAACTCATTAACCAAAAAATTCGCTACTTTGCAATAAAGCATCGCTGAATCCAACATGTTGTTGTTAAACTGATTATGCAAGAGTTTGAATTTACTACCGATTATACCGTGGACAGCCTCTACCACCCACCTCAATTTCGTAACAAATCGACTTTCGTTTGCTTCATTTGTTGGAAGTTGCTTTCTTTTGCCTTTCAACGCTGGCATCAACACAACGAACCCTTGAGATTCTAACCAATCTTTGACGTCTCTGAACCCCCTGTCAAGTATAAAAACATCCCCTTTTTTGAGGATTGATCTCAAGCCGTTCGGATCACTTAGTACATGTTGTAAGATTTTCGCATCATTCACAATTGCTTCGTACGGTCCGTAAACATCTATTACATATCCATCTGTGGCACAAACTGTGAAGGGTTTACAGAGTGGACACTTTTTCTGACCAGAGAAAGATTTTTTTTGGTAACAATTATTACTACTTTTTTGGTGTCGAAGGTATGAACCATCAGCAATCAAGAGCAGGCGATCTTCAAATCCGTGTAATTTTTTTACGTAAGGCGACGTGTGATTAGCAATTAAATCTTCGCGAGAACATGCCCGAGCTCCGAAACGAAGTGGAAAGACGTCTTTCGCGAATGAATCCAAAACCGATTTGCAATAAGCAGATACTAGTTGTTCAGATTTGATATCGAAAATTGACGCAGTGATTGTGTTGGAATTTCCAGTTCTTAATTTAAAAAGGAATATTAAAAGAGCTTGATTAATACTGCGATTTTGAGAATTTCGCAAAGTGACCAACATGTTTTTTAGAGTCTTGATTTCTGCAACTGTGTATCCAGTTAGCGATTTTATGCGCTCTGCCGATAAATTGTAATCATCTACTCTGTCTAAAATACTGTTGTCGCATTTTTTGGACAGTGCATCCAAAAATAATGCCAACTCTTGAGAACTGATAGTACAAGTATTCGAAAATATTTTCAAGTTTGAAATTTCGTCAACGTACATACGTTCACTGATAAGATGTACAGGACAACAGCGATTGCTTTTTGGAATGAAAATTCGTGAACTTATAAATACCTGTAACCTCGCTTTAAACGGAACAACCGGAGATGTCGTAATTGGAGTAAGACATACGCAACAACATTTGTGAGTCGCGGTAACTCTGTTGAAAGGCATCTCGATCATTTCATAGTCCGGTTCTCTTGGACGAAGAACGTAAGGAGGGTCCTTAGAAGATTGTGATGACTGTCCTGTGGAAGATCCAGACTCCGACCGTGACAATTGTTGCGAAGACTGTTCCGAAGATTGTTCTGTGTCATCTGATACTGTCAAATTGGAGAGTGTTGATGAATGTCTCTCTACAGGATCGACAGAATTTTGTTCGCGATCAACATCTGGCAGAGGATTTTCCTCGGGATTGACGTTTGGCAGAGGATTTTCTTCGGGATTAAAATCCAACTGAAGATTTTCTTCAGGATCAGAATCACTGCTCGTCGATGGTGAAACCGTTCGGGATTTAGCGATTGCGGAACGACACAGATGACATAAAACGTCACCTTTCTCTACTCGTTTACCTAGTAGTTTAGTATATAAGTGTACGTCATCATCTGAAGAAATGGACTTCTGTTTTCCGGTATCATAACGCAACAATCTGTTGCATCTTATGCACCTTTCACCAGCCGTACATTTTCGTTTTTTCGGTGGCATCGCACAGTTTTTCCTAAAGAAAAAAAAAGAACATTGTTATTTTTTTTATTATGATTAACAAATTATTTTTTTTTTTTGAAAAAAATGAAAAAAGTAACTGAAACCCGGAATAAAAAAAAACCATAATTAAAAAAACAAATAGAACAAAAGTAACGAAAATCGAAAGTACATTAAAAATTGTAAATCAAAACAAAAAAAATGTTGAAAACATCGGTAAACAAAACAGAAATAAATTATTGTATTCCAAATCATTTTTTTATTGAAATATCGTTTCGTCTTAGTTTTGTTTTTTTTTTGCTTTTTTTTAATTCTTTTCATGTGAGTGAACTAAACAACAACTTGAAGTTGACGGCCACCTTCTGTACGATTTCAAGTCGACTATGAGGCAAACGATTGTAGATTGAGGTTATGATTATAAATCAATTTTTATGTTGATTGATATTTAAATTGATATTCAAACTCACCTTAGAATACTGCTTCAATCACTTCGTGTTGAGATAGGCAGGTTAAACGATAAATTAAAAAAACGCTGTTAACAAAACAAATAGATTTGTTTAACGGAGCAGAGCGCGTCGCATGACGTGTGTACTGGACGGCGGCTGAACACAGAGAGAAAGAGAGACCGCGTGGAGCGGGGTTCTCGATGCGTCAGTGCGTAGTGGGCATGCGCAGTACCGTGCGGAGGGGCATACGAGCCTAAGGCCCACGTGGGTACGGTGGCCTTAGGCACTCGGGTACGTGGCTTAATAAGGTACAAGTTGGGATTTTCTCCGCCAGGTGACAGTTTTTTTCTGAATAATACGTAATTTTTTGTTTGTTAATATAACTATTGACAGCTGTTACGATTAAAAATTCGTGTATAAGAATGAATTTATAATCAGCGACCTAAAAAATCCTTATTAATATCGTTCCCATAGCTTTTTTTAAAAATTTCAAAAATTAAAATATTTTTTCTTCGTTTTGACAGCTGTCATGTGACAAAACTAATTTTTGACATCAAATTTGTAATCGGCGACCTCAGAAACCCCAAAATGTACTTTTATTAAAAAAAATAATTGAAAAATATGATTTTGTGTCATTTTCGTAACTGAAAATGCTCAAATTATAAAAACGGAATTTATTCAAGTTTGATTTTCGGACGCTAGAGACGACCGAATTGAGCCCAATTAGCGTCATTTTGTAGAGGAAGATAGTAGCTTTCTATGCTATGGTGCACGATTTTTTACCATTAATACGTCAATAAAAACCATAGCATTAAATACAAAAAATGACGATTTTTTACGGTTTTTTTGCCATTAAAATTATGTTGCACATGATTTAACTTTACGAAAAAATCTGGAAAAATTCAGGGCATGTCTACACATCTGAAACAAAATTTTGGTTGTGTTAAAACCGCTTTAAAATGCATTTGAAAGCTCAAAAAAAAATTAAACATCAAAAAAACGCATTTTTTGCGATTATGGTGTTTTCATAAGGGTTTAGGGGGTTAAAAAATATCTCTAAAATTTTGTTTTTCAGCCCTCTTTCAGGTTTTTGGGTCGATTCGATCAAACTCGGTGGGGGCCGTCAGACCCCCCTTAACCGGCTACCCCCTTTGAACTAAATCTATAGAAATCAAGATTGCGCGCTCGTACTACCTTAAATATACTATTAAAGTATACCTAAAGTTTGATAATTGTAGAATAATTATTTCTTAGTTTAAAAAATCCCTCAATATTGCTTAGTTTTTTCCTGTCTAAATGTATATCACGCCTTAAGGAATTTCGGGACAATTGACGAAATGTTACCATTTGATTCAAAATTATACAGTAAATTCTTTGTCATATACTGAGTACATTCTTCAAGTTTAAAATCTATAGGCTACACCGTTTCTATAAAATTTACAATTGAAAAATCACTTTTTAAGATAGGGAATTTAACATTATGAAACTGATGACGAAATTGTCATAATGTACCGAGTGATTTGACAGTTTTTCATAAAATTTTAAACATGTTTTCACACTATTTCGTGCGTAAAACTGCCATGAGCGATGAGCGTACTTTTTAACCATATGTTAAAAAGTTTTTTTTTCAATTGTAAAGTTTATTGAAACTATGTAGACGATCGATTTAAAATGTGGACGGCGCATTCAGTATATGACAAAGTATTTTCTGTATAAATTTGAATCAAATGGTAACTGTGAGAAATATAGCGCCTAACCGCTTTACGCTCATATGTATGCGTGCATGTGACTGGTCGTCCCTCACGCCATCTATCCTGTATGCTAGCACGTCTAGATAGTTCGAGTCCCGAATCGGGAGAACACAGTCGTGAGATGCGTAGCGTGGAACAAAGTCTTTTATTAAAACTATATTTATGTGCCTGTTATTTGGCTCTGCCAGAATAAAACCTCCAACAGTAACACTTCACCAATTGTCTCGAAACTTCTTAACCCTTTCACACCTGACGGGGCATATGCTGTCCCAGTCTGGCAATATTTGAAATTATGGCTGGGACAACACATGTCCCAGTTACTGAAAAACATAGGCGCATTTTAGTGGGGAGAAATTTGCACCCTTATTGAGCAAGTTTCAGACAGAAAAGTTATTTCATCGTAATAATCACTTGGAGTAGAAATAACTGTTTCCGGTAATGAGGCGCACTAAAGTGATCCTTTCGCCGTATTAAAAGGGTTAAGGAATCATCACAGTGTAACGGGTCGAAAAATAGCTGATTTTCGCGATTTTTTTTCGCTGGTTAAAATACGCTAATTAGTCTGACTTTTTTTATGCCAAATCAAATCACTCATGAAGAATAGAAAATAATTTTGTTAACCTTTATTTTTATTTTTTTTTACATTTGTTTTTACCGTTAAAAACGTCTTCGAAAAAAGGAGTCCTAACGGTGTACACGGTTGTGGGCGTAAATATCATCTGAAATAAAATTTGTAAAAAGATGATTAATCAGTATGAAAGCCGCTATCTTGCTATGGAGGTTTTTTTCAATTCCAAGTTGACAAAATGGCGGCGGTTTGAAAAAACAGGGTATCGAATTTAACCTATTTTTCCAACAGTTTTTCACTAAAAAAAATATAAAGATTTTTAAAAAGTTTCCATAGTAAGATAAAGAATGACGTGTAGAATGTTGTTTCAAAATTTGAGACGGATAGCTTGAAAACACTTCCTTTGAGAGTATACACTGTTTTGAAAAACGACATTTCGAGAATAACGCGTTTAAAGTTTCGAGTGCGGTATTTTCATATAATTTGTCTACTTACGATCAATCGGTGATGCCAGGTCTATGTTCATAACCATCTATACTATCAGATCATGCAAAAAAATCGATTTTTTTTAAATTCTACACTCTGATGATTCCTTAAGAGGAATTCGGATTTTTGCCGTTGCGATGCCTACTGGTATACATTTTTCCTTGTCTTCGAGCAATGAAAAGTTCATATTTCAGTATGTTTCAGTATGTTTCGTTAGAAGCTTGGTCTGGTCGGAAGAGGAGGGAGAGGCGCAGAATAATTCGATGTTTTCTGGTCACTATTTTTAATTATCCTTAATGTTGTAAATTATTTACAGAGGGAAGAATAAGCGACAGGTTTTTTTTTTTTTTTGGTTTGACAAAGGTGGTTTATTTTTCATTATTTTTCAGTATACATTTGTAAGTAATAAACTACCTTATAAGAACTTAAACAGTATCGGAGGTCAATATAATTTTGGATTGTCGTCGAATGACGTTTCTAACCAAAAATCAGTTTACATAGTTTGTATTTTGAACTTCAGATCGTTGATCTGTCTTTGTGGTTGGATATTGTATCCTTTCTTTTTTGTATATATGTGCTATGGTAAAAAAAAAATTTATAAAAAAACCATTGCTACTGTTTTCGTCGAAGACTTTTCTGGGGGGAGGGAGGGAAGAGGGGGAGGAGGGGAGAGGGCGAGGAGGGGAGGAGGAGGAGCGATAATTATTTACAATATGTACAAAGTTTGGGCACTGGTGCACCTGACGTATTTAATTGCCGATGTTATAGTCGTTGTAAATAGCGGGCTCTGTTCGCTGCTCTTTGTTGTTGTTGTTGGAGTTCTTTTTTCCTTCTGGCTCTTCTCCTCAGTTCGTCCATGTGTTTGGCTTCACCTTGTAGCCACCAGTATTTTTCTTTGAGTCTGTCGAGATTTTCTCGATCTCTTCTGGGCAATGCCATGGAATAAACCCAGTTTTCCCTTGGAATGTTATCCGGATCAGTAAATATAGCTTTTTTGGCGCAATGTCTTTTAATGTGATAAATTATTGGTACGTTGTTCTCGTCTTGTATGTAGCCCAGTTTGTCGAAGTTTGTGAAGGTTTCCGGGGGTGCGTAATTACTTTTTGCCATTCTGAGAATGGTTGCGTCGTTATTTATCGGTAGTTGGTTGATGAGGTCATTGTCTATTTCATAAGCAGTGCTGAAGTAATTTCTTGTAAGCATGAGGCAAAAAATGTCGAAACGTGGTATGTCGGCTGCGTCGTATGTTGTTTCATTATCGATGCGTCGAGTATAGTCCGATTCCGCAGTGCGATATTGGCCAAGGCAGGCTTTCAGGCAGGATCTCTCGAATTTTCGATATTTTTCCATAACCGATGGTCCTACGTTCCACCAGATCGGGGCAGCGTAAGCCATGATTGGTCGTATCAGGAGCTGATAGCAGATTATTTTCGCTTTCGGTTCTAAATCTCTATTGAAGAAAATTCTATGGTTGGCTCTCAGAGCGTTTCTTGCTTTCGTTAGTTGTGTAGAGTGGTGTTTATTCAGTCTGAGAAGGTAGTCAAAGTGTACTCCAAGGTATTTTACGACATCTTTGTTGGGGATTGGTGTGATCTCCCCAGTGCTTTGGTCTTCAATTTTGATTTGAAAATCTTTTATATGAGGGACAGTCAAAGGAGAAATTTCGTTGACTGTTTTTCGGAATAATATTGTTTCACTTTTCAGCGGATTTATTTTGAGATTCCAGTTTTTGTAATATGAGTAAATTTGGTTCACAATGGTGTTTAATTTTTCCTGAATTATTGGGATTTTTCTATCGGCTACGTAAACAACCATGTCGTCTGCATACGCTCCGGAGTGAGTGTCATTACCTGTGTTAAGGTTGAAGAGATTTAGAATTTCGCTGTTGAATATATTGAAAAGAACCGGAGAAGTCACCGTTCCTTGTTGTAATCCTTCTTGAATTCGAAATGAGATTGTAGATTGACCATAGCCATCCCAGGTGATGAACGTTTTGTTGTGTATCATGTCGCAGATGAGAAGGACCAGGTTATGCGGAAAGTTGAGGTGTTGTAGCTTGTATATTAATCCGTTTAGCCACACCGAGTCGAAAGCCTTTTCCAAGTCTATTAAGGTTGCGCCCACCAACTTGCCGTTCAGGAGGTGTTTATTGATGTCAGATGAGAATTTGTTGATTGCGTGGACCGTTGAATGTTTCGCCCTGAATCCAAATTGATTATTAGGGATTATCCTGTTTGTATCTGTGTGAGACGTGAGTTGAAGTTTGATGAGTTTTTCAAAGATTTTACTAATGTTGACCGTGAGACTTATGGGCCTGTAGCTCGCTGGTTCTGCTCCGTTTTTGTCTTTCTTTTTTATTGGAATTACTTTTGCTTTTTTCCATCTGTCCGGGTAATACGAGTGGTTAAAGCAATTGTTGAATATAATTGTATAATCTTTTATTAACGGAGGGGGGAGATGCTTAAGCACGATCATCGGTATGTTGTCTAGGCCACTGGAGGTTTTGTTTTTCGCCTTTTGGAGAATCAGAGCAATTTCAGCTTGACTATGAAGGAATTTTGTCCCGTCTCCCTCACGTGCGGGGAGATGGGAAAGGTTATTATTATTGAAGTTAGTGTGTGTGATGTTGTGTTGCCTCATGTGTTGAATGCTTAGTTTTATTTCTGTTGCAGATGCGTCGGCAGTATGTTTTATTTCAGTTCCCTCGTTAGAGTACCTCGGGGAGTTAATTGATTCGAAGTATTTTCCAATGATGTTGAGCTTCGTTGTTGGGTTTGTGAAGATGTATTTATTATTTTTTTCGATGAGAGGAGCGTTGACTAATATTTCATCTGTTAATAGAGCGTTATTGTTGGTATCGATGGTGAGTAGGTCGATTTTTGGCGGTTCTTTATACCGGAAGTTCCTATTTATTCTTGGAAAAAATTTGGTTGAGTCTCGGTAATCAATGCCCCTTGCTTTCGCCTTCCAGTATTGTCTTTCTGTTTTTCTGAACTGTGACGTTAGTTGTTTGTTAATTGTTTTGATGAGAGCTTTGATGTTCTGTTTAACCTGGGCATTTCTGAGGTTATTTCTGAATAGAAAGGAGATTAGAGACGATTTGTGAGTTTGTAGTCTTCTTATTCTATTGTTGACGTATTTTAGGCATCCTGCCTTATCGTCGGGTTTGATTTTTGGTACTGTTGAGTTGATGGCTGCTGTGAGGTGCTCTTCAATTTTGGTTATATGTTCATCGATTTCCGTTATTGTTAAGTTTCGGTTGTCAGGGAGGCGGTCAGTATAGTTACCTTCTAACGCTTGCGAGAACAATAAGCGACAGGTCAGAATGGGTGGGCGGTCCGCGGGAACGGCAAAAGATGGCCGATCGTGTCGCCTCGTGGCGAAGGCTCCGAGCAAGTTCAGACTTGCCGTGTGATTGAGCTGTGTTCTCGCACTTTACCGAATGTCGATGAGTTTTACCGGTCGATTTGCGTTAGTTTAGGAATCCCAAACGATTTTGCCGGTTGATTATGCTTTACTCGTGTCTGTCGGTGAATAGAAACCGATGGCAGACGCGTTCTTCTCCAGGAAGAAAGCGGAAGCGCAACTAGCCGGTCAAATGATGGGGGGTCACGAGCCTATCGATCATTGGTGAGTCAGATGCGTCGTGATTTCCCAATTAATCGATTGGCCGTGACCTCATTGCGAGCGCCGAAGTGAACAGGATCTCACACGTGCTCTGTCCGAGAGCTGCTGCCATGCGGCGGCAGCTCACCGAAGTTAGAGTGAGTGAGAAGTCCGATCAGAGTGAGCGAGTTCGCGAAAACAAAGGGCTCGTGTGATCGACTGTTACTTATATGAAAACACAAGCAGTACCTAAAAATATATATATTTTTCGTCACCTGTGTTCAGCGTTGCGAAATTTGTAATAAAAAAGTAATGCATTCTTCATTACATTTTTAATGGGTAATCAAAAAATATTTCATTAAATTACACCCATTACATTACATTCGGTAATGTAAAAAAATTCCATTACTCTTAACATTGGATTTTTTAATGTAAAACACGTCCATGACTCATTACATTGGAATTTGTAATGTGAAACATTTTCATTACAAAATGCAATGTAATGTGTAACGACAAAAAAATTAATTACACATTACATTGCAATGGGTAATGGACATCTTTTACATTACAAAGTCCAATATAATGGGTAATGGAATTTTTTTACATTACAAGGTGTAATGTAATGAATAATGGAAATTCTTTACATTACTAAATTTAATGTAATGAGTAATGGAATTTGTTCACATTACTAATGTAATGTGAAAAATCTCCATAACTCATTACAAGGTAAAATGGATTATTATTCGTTTCCCATCGGGTCAGATCGACCCAGTGAAAAAACCGCTGCCCCTAATGGGAAACGAATAATGATCCTCATTACATTGTAATGAGTAATTGAGATTTTTTACATTGTGTTGCATTAGTAATGTGAACAATTCCATTACTCATTACATTCCATTTTGTAATGTAAAATATTTCCATTGCTCATTACATTGCACTTTGTACTGTAAAAAAAATATATTACATTGTAATGGGTAATGAAATTTTTTTACATTACAAAGTTCAATGTAATGAGTAAGGCAATCGTTTGCATTACAAAATGTAATGTAATGAGTAATGGAATTTTTTTACATTACTGAATGTAATGTAATGGGTAATGCAATTTTTTTCAGCTAGCAAATCCATAGATCCGGCTTCACGATACCTAAAAACATTTACCATTCATTGCGCTTGCAAAACCATATTTTTTTAGCTTTTTGATACCTATTGAAAATACATACATTTTTCGCTGTCTTCGAGCAATGAAAAGGTCATATTTCTGTTCTTTCAGTATTTAAAAATATTCGTTTGTCATCATCAACACAATGCAAGAGAATACCACATTTTTGGCTTCCTGCTCTGTTTAGCGTAAAGTATCAGTATCAAGGTTCAAAAAAGTGAATGGTGGTAAAACGGCTTTGAAGTTGGCGGTCGGATGCTCCGCGCGGTATTTATTATAAATGCAATCTTACCTTATTCAATAGCACCCTGCGGTATACGTGAGGCTTTCCTCGGCACCTAAAACGACTCCAGCATGTTTTTTGTCGTTTCTGGCGGCAATCCTTGCTTCCTTTGGTGCCTTTTCAGATTGAATTCCAGTGGCAGTAAGGCGTAATTCGACGAGATGTTCGAAAGTCTCCATCGCGTTCGGCGCAATCGTAATACCAAGGTTTTTCATAATTCGGAGAAGGCCGACTGTTCCGTCGTTAAAAGTGCTAGCCGAAATATGTGCGGCGATTTCAACAATTGTTAAACTACTCCATGAATTTTTCGGAGCAATTTTCCAAATCTTAGAATACAAACACTCGTTATTATTTTGTGTGAAGCCTCCTAATCTCTCCAGTAACTCGTCGTTACTAACAGGGGACCTTACAGGCTGTCACTCACGGATTTTGATAAGTCTCAAATATGTTGTACCCTGAGTACCTGAGTAAAGGGATTTTATACAACGCTTTTCAGTTTTCGAGAAAAAACGTTCGACAGTTTAGCTCGTAGCTACTATACCGGTACGGTTGCACCTTTGTCGAACCAGCGGGCGTAGCCCAGTAGGCAAGGTTCCCGGCTCTGACGCTCGAGGTCCAGGGTTCGAGTCCCGTGATGGCGTTTTTTTTTCCACAAAATATAAATAAATTCGATGGATGATGCAAAACCGTCTAATTATTTATTATTATTTAATGTATTTATTTTTTATTTTATTCTTTTTATTAACATTTTAATTTTTGACTTCCCATTTTTTTAAAATTATTTATTATTATTTTATTTTTCACGCAGAAAAAGAAGAGAGGAAGAAATTATAACATCTTTCCCAAGAAACTGCAGTTTATTATTTTCCATTACAATATACAGGTTTTTCTTACTCGCTATCACTGTGGTGGCTTGTTACATCAGAACAATATTGGGGGTGGTATTTGTCGTAAAAGCAAGCAAAACACAAGACCAAAGAGCAACGCCCACGTTGTATAAAAGCTATGGCCTTGCAGGCGCACGGAGTTTTGAGCAGCATTATTGGAAAGCATACTTGATTGACATTTAACACTATAGTTGAATATATAAAAAAATCTCTTGGTTTGGCTCTCATCGGTAAGTACAAGACCTTTTCGCTAAATCTGTTCAGAAAAGCCAAAATCGGGACATTTTCTATAAATTCGAATATAGTGTTAGTATAGCTTATAGTGTAATATAGTAGTTTTGTGTAATCATATATTTTTGTGTAGTTTATATTATTAAAACGTGTGAACAGACACTTATTTGTATCGTTCAAATTCCCCGGCCCATAAAGCTATTTTTAGAGTGTACCACGCGGCAACACGAGAGTGCATATAAAGAATAAATAAAAAAGTATACAATCCATGTGAATAATGAATTTGTAAGCAGGTACCAAATAAATGCATTTGTTGGGGTTTCATGAATGTAATGGTCGAAACTGCAAGGGGAATTCTCCCGTTGCGTAGCAACCAACTCAAAGAATAGGAAAGCAGAACTTGCCATACTATGAAAATGACCGCTGTACCGCTTGGTGGCGGAAATTTAGAGCATTTCTAGGGGGAAATGAAATTGGTTCGGGGGAACGCCGCGCGAACCATCTGGTGACACTGTTACGATGTCATAGACTCCTTGATTCGCGTTACAGATATTTTCCAGACTTGCGTAATATGTAATTCGACTAAGTCCTTGACAAATATCCATTTTTCCACAAAATAGAGCGATTCCTTTAATACCAATGCCGAAGAGTTGCATGGCAAAAACTATTCGACGGTTTATTTCAAAAGCCTTATCAATCAGAGGACATGAGTTTATATAATTTACACCACAATTGCACTTCACTGCTGTTTTGAAGCCCAATCCACGAGGACT
This sequence comes from Ophion slaviceki, assembly GCA_944452715.1. Lineage (NCBI taxonomy): Eukaryota > Metazoa > Arthropoda > Insecta > Hymenoptera > Ichneumonidae > Ophion > Ophion slaviceki. Next base: position 17,887,203 of record OX101784.1, on the reverse strand, counting down.
TGCTTCACTAAAAGTTATATCTTCTTTACACGTCTTACACATGACAAGTGCACTGATAGCTGAGAAGACAGAGAAAAAGTTAAGAATACTATAACCATGTTCTCTGTTTATACAGAAGTCGTCGTCTCCAGTATCTTTCAATTCTTTCGCTGCCGTACTGGTATGCCCAGTATCAGGCTTAAAACTGTATCGATTTTCTTGAAATTTTCTTTTTTTTTTGGTATCGGCTTACGTGCACGATCACCTCGCTTGCCTTTTCGACCCATTTTTGAAATACGCACGTCTACTTCGTTCAGAGCTCAAAAGTATACTGACTATTTGTAAGGGTACTTTGGGTATTGGACTTCATGAGGGGCAAAGGGATAGGGAAATTCCCCAAGCCGGTATACAATGGACACAATGGTCGAGGGGATGACTACCTGCCGCGCCCCAACGCACCACATTCTTTGAGCCTCTGTAACTATAGGAGTTCCACGAATTTCAAATGAATATTTTCGAGACACATTGTCAGAACCCCAAACTATAAGAAAATGCAAAAAAATCGAACTTTTGCATTTTCTAGACGGTAATACCCCCTTAAGCTACCTACCATCACGGTAGGTTATCGGCGGGCCGAAAACAACCGTTGACATCGAAAATATCTGCGAGCAAGCGCGCCACCACGTGCTGCCCTCGACCCGTCGAGTGTACTGTTTCTGTTATTGTGATCAGATGACGTTACTTACGTACTTTAATATTGAGCAGCGGACAAACGGCCAGACTCGCTGAAAGAAAATTTTGACCGCAGAAACATACACGAGCGAGCTCGCGGCAGCACACGCTCCCTCGACATGTCGAGTGTAGGTACTGTTTCTGATTTCGTTATCAGATGACGTGACTTACGTACTTGAATATCCTAGAGATTAATATAACGTTTTCATAATACCAAAGAGGAAATCTGCACGTCATCGTAACAGTGCGGGTGCGAAAAAGAAGTGCTAGAGAGAAATAATCGTACACACCTTAGCGGAGCCAGGTACGACAGCTAGTAGTAAAAAAATTTGAACAGTGACCAATGTGTTTCTATTCATTTTATTTTAAATAACAAAGCTATATCAATGAATGAAACGTAATGATTTTAGTAAAATATTTCTAGGTGTCTTGAATTTATGAGAAGTTATGTATTTTCGCCAAAACTCGCCAAAATTCCTCAAAAAATTACGAAACATCGTACCCTTATGAATTGCACGTGTATGAAAATGTGCGAATGTAAGAAGAAGACGAAGTGTCGTGCACGCGTTGGTTGCGGGAAATGTCAGTCTCGTGTTCGAGTATCGATTGCTAGGCAAGCAGGGCTTGTGACTCGTGGACCGTACGACAACGACGTTGGCCGCGCTGTCGACGACGACGACGACAGGAATATCGATTCTCCAAGGCTTTGGCGCCCCTACACGGCACCAGCCAATACATACGTACCCGACCGAGTACACGTGGGCGCACTTAACATACAGAAATGCGTAGCAAAGTGGGGTGAGGAACACAGGTGGCCAAAAGGGTCTGGAGACGAGTGAGCAAAATTGTGCTATCTGTGTCCTGGCCTGATGAATTTTAGAACATGAGTAATGTGACGGCGATTTGCTGAGGAGAACGAGTTTTGACGCTTCCATAGTCGTTGAAGCTGTAGTCTCTCTCTCTCTCTCTCTCTCTCTCTCTCTCTCTCTCTCTCTCTCTCTCTCTCTCTCTCTCTCTCTCTCTCTCCCCCCTCTCTCTCTCTCTCTGTTTATATACGTATTTCAGGAGATTCCGGGATGCAGTTGAGTCAAATGACAGTTAAAATTATTTTTTTCAGTGAACCTCGGACAATGCATACGAGGTATAGATTTATTCTATACATGCCAATTTTTTACGAAATATATAATTGAAGCGCAAAATTGTGCAATTATATATTTTTCTCTCGGAAATAGGAAAAACTTTTCTGTCATTAGCAACTTGAAAGAGTATAACATTATCGATGATGATTATGAAAAAACTGCGCCAGCGAATGTTTTATACAAATTAGAATGAAATTTTGCGTCATTTATAACTATGCCTATGTATATTTATGTCACGAGATTATTTTATATCACCATTTTAATATTGAATTAATATTGAGTGTTGCCGAAATACGGCAACTTCGTTGACATTGAGGCTGGCAGCAATGCTCTCCATTCGCCAGACAAGATTCAGAATCTTTCATCAAACCTTGATGGTTCGATATTGAATATATATATAGCGAAAATAGCAGACTCACTAAAAGAAAATGTTGACAGCGAAAACATCCGCGAGTGAACGCGCACCACCACGCGCTCCACTGGACACACCGAGTGTACTGTTTCTGTTATTGTGATGAGACGACGTTACTTACGTACTCGAATATCACAGAGATTAATTCAACATTTTTACAATGCCGAAAAGGAAATCCGCACCTGGTCGCAACAGTGATGGTGCGAAAAAGAAGTGCATAGCGAGAAATAGTGAAAATGGTAACCCGAGCGGAGCCGGGTGCGACAGCTAGGACGTAATAAATAAAAAATCCTGTGTACATATGTATGTACATACAGCGTGTCCCATTTATCTCAAGACATAGCAATAACTCAAAAACAGCATAGTAAATAGACAAATCCCCAGATCCGTATTGGGTAGAGTTAAACGAGGAGTGATCGCAGCATTACTTTATCATTTCGTGCACGTTTTAAAGGTGATTTTAAGGTCAAGTGTTTTTTTTTCTCAATAGGACCCTATAAGTTTTACAGCGATATTTTATTCTCCGGGAAAAGACAGGTTACTTTTGTTCAAAACATTTTTTCATTGTGCCATTATTTTTGGGAATTTTTAAAACTTAAGAATAACCATGACGCTATTTCGTACGTAGCTATGTGGCTTCTTTTCGTCACGATTAAATAAGGAACGCGATGGGTACCGTTATTCGAAATGCTTCTCTCAGTATCCGCAGAGAGGCTCTCTTTTTAATCCATCAATCATTCATCCTGAAGGAAAAAAAATCGGGCAAAACCCGACGGGAAATTTTGATCCGGCAGCCTGAACACTGATCAGGTTGCTATCGAACTGCGGCCCGGAATATCGTAGTAAAACACGCCAGATCCGTGTCGGATGTCTACCGAATCAGTGGAACCGGAGTACAGGAGTAAGACGGTAGTAAACTTGCCGCCGTGACACGGATTCCATGAAAGCCGCGTTACGGCACTTCTAATTTGTGCCGGATATATACCGGATCAGTGTTGCGGCTGCCAGAGTTTTGGCCGTATATGTGTGCATAATTTTGTAAATTTGCAGGCCAAAATAATAGTACCTACATAATGGATCGTGAAGATGTTTTGACTATAATGTACTACCTGAATAATATGATGATAAAAATACATTACGTCGTGACACACAAATATATTTATGTTGAATTCTAGGATGGTCAAGGGTAAACCGACTATGTGCTACTGAATTGAAGCCTTGTACTTATTCGTAGAGGTGTCGAGATTGGCAGATTATAAATTACCTCCCCGGCTTTGATGCTAATGTGTTTCTACCATTTTGTAAACGTACTGATTTCGATGTTGGAGGACGTTCCAAGAAGCTATTTCAGAGCTGGATGTTGCTTGTATTACTTGCGAAATCAAAACTAGCACATAGTTAAATGGTGGCAAAACGGACCCTACGTTTTTATTGCGCTGACTTCTTTAATATCAATTTCAATTTGAATTTTTTTTCTAGATATGATTTACATTGCAAAACTTTGACTCATCGGGCCTTCGTTAAATGCTCACAGCACCTTCTAAAAAAAATTCTTACCCGCATGATTATCGAAGGATATACTTGCGTAAATACATTCACGTAAAAAAAGTTTTTGCACAAACGCACTTTTTTGCAGAACTGCAATGGAGGTATTACGTACATTTATATCGATATATATACCTGCGTCATTGGCCACACCATCAATAATTAATCTTACATTTTTACAATTTATTAATCCTCGTAAAAAAGTACGAAGTGGACAGAAATCAATATCTTCGAAAAACATTGAACAATCAGATTCCCATGAAAAAATTTCGAACACAAACAATACGGTCGATGCCTGGTCTAGTACGGGCTAACCGACTGTGGGTAACCAGTGTTAGCATGTGTATAACGCCAATGTTGGGACAGTTCGGGTTAACGACCGAGAACCGACTGTTGGGTAGGCTCATGGAGCCGACCGGGGACCAGTACTGTCCACCATTAATAGTCTTACATCCATATATGATGCCGGCATCAGGTATTATACGAATGTCGGACCACTTTCGGCTACCGCTGGAGAGCCTACGGCTGGGGTAGACTACTGAAGCCGACCATGGGCTTGTTCTGTTCGCCATTAATTGTACTACGGTCATATCAATCCCGGCATCCAGTATTATGTCCAATGTCGGACCAGTATCGGCTGATGGACAGATTAACGAACAGTTAGTCTATTGTCGGCTTTTCGTGCAATAGGGAAAGGGGGGCAGCCCCGGCCAGCGGATAGCCTAAACCATTATTAAAATGTATGCTTGCTATGTGTTTACTATCAATGTTTTTGTTTTCCGGTGTTTCTAGTAGAACACAAATGAACACCGGAAAACAATAACATTGATAGTAAACACATAGCAAGCATACATTATGATACTGAAGTTTGCATCGCTGCAGATGCAACGAAATATATATTTTTTTAATTCTCGATTTTTGATGATCAACTAGTTGCTTCATGTGTTTGGTGAAGAAAAAACATGTATCCGCCATGTACGTCTCGCGGAACTCACCATTAGGAGGGGGTGAAAAAAAAACATTTCGACCGATGAACGTCTATTACACATTTTCTTTTTCGATGAAAATATTGCGGAGCCCGAAAAAGTATCTTAAAAAAATGTAGACCTTATTCGAGCAGAGGACGCCACCGTTAGGAGAGGGTGAAAAAGCGAAAAAAATTATTTCGACCTATGTACTTCTATTACACATTTTATTTTTCGATGAAAATTGCAGAGCCCGAAAAAGTAACATCAAGAAAATTTAGACCTTTTTCGAGCAGAGGACACCACCCTTAGGAGGGAGTGAAAAAACGAAAACATCATATCGACCGATGTACGTCTATCCCACATTATCTTTTTCGATTAAAATATTGGGGAGCCCGAAATAGTAGTGTAAAAAAATGTAGACCATTTTCGAGCAGAGGACGCCACCCTTAGGAGGGGGTGACAAATCGAAAAAAAAATATATTTCGACCAATGTGCGTCTATTATACATTTTCTTTTTCGATGAAAATATTGCGGAGCCCGAAAAAGTAACATAAAAAAGATTTAGACCTTTTCCCAGCAGAGGACGCTACCCTTAGGAGGGGGTCAAAAATCGAAAAAAATCATATCGACCGACGTACGTCTACCACACATTTTCTTTTTCGATAAAGATATTGGGGAGCCCGAAAAAGTAGCGTAAACAAAATTTAGACCTTTTTCGAGCAAAGGACGCCACCCTTAGAAAGGAGTGAAAAATCGAAAAAAAATATTTTGCCCGATGTACTTCTATTACACATTTTATTTTTCGATGAAAATATTACGAAGCCCGAAAAAGTAACGTAAAAAATATGTAGACCTTTTTCGAGCAGAAGACGCCACCTTTGGGGTCTATTCGGTTTTTCTATTCTATTTTTCACCCTCTCCTAAGGGTGGCGTCCTCTGCTCGAAAAAGGTCTACATTTTTTTACGTTACTTTTTCGGGCTTCGCAATATTTTCATAGAAAAAGAAAATGTGTTATAGACGTACATCGGTCGAAATAATTTTTTCCTCTTCTTCATCCCCTCCTAAGGGTGGCGTCCTCTGCTCGAAAAAGGTCTACATTTTTTTTTCCTTACTTTTCGGGCTCCGCAATATTTTCATCGAAAAAGAAAATGTGCAATACACGTACATCGGCCGATATCATTTTTTTCGATTTTTCACCCCCTCCTAAGGGTGGCGTCCTCTGTTCGACAAAGGTCTACATTTTTTTCACGCTACTTTTTCGGCTCCGCAATATTTTCATCGAAAAATAAAATGTGTAATGGAAGTACCTCGGTTGAAATATTTTTTTTCGATTTTTCACCCCCTCCTACGGGTGGCGTCCTCTACTCGAAAAAGGTCTACATTCTTTTACGTTATTTTTTCGGGCTTCGCAATATTTTTATCGAAAAATAAAATGTGTAATAGGATTACATGGGTCGAAATTTTTTTTTTTTCGATTCTTAACCCTCCTAAGGGCAGCCCCGGATCTACGATTTTTCCGAGCCGGGGCAAAAACTGGACATTGGCGCCCCTCCCCTTCAGCATTTGAGAATAAGGGGGGAGATCCCTTTAGACGCTCGAAAATAAGTCATTTTTCATGATTAAAAAAAAAATGTGATAAGCTAATCGCATCATTTTTAAATTTTGACATTATCTTATTACAACTTTCAAGTGGTAAAACTTTTTTCTTTTTCAAACAAAACAAAATAGCGGCGTTATAACGTATTCCTTTGGGGGTCTTTTGAACAACTGCTCATGGTATAGCTCAAAAAGTTATTGATCGATCTGGCTGAAATTTCCAGCGGTTTCTCACTATAACATTATCGGAAGAATATACCTATAAAAATATTAAAAGGTATAAAACTGAAAATTTAGTAGGCTTTGTAATCAAATGTTCATATTTTTTACCATTTCCTCGACAATTTTTACCCCGAAAAAGTAATTTATTTACGCGATAACCTTGAAACTTTAGGTATATCCTTCCAATAGTCTTATAGCGAGAAATCTGGCAAACTATCAGCCAGATCGATCAATAACTTGTTGAGCTATAACACGAGCAGTTTGTCAAAAGACGCCTAAAGGAATACCTCATCAAAGTTCGTCTCTTAGGCAGTTTTATTTTCGGTAGTTAGGATCACGACGCCATCGAAACTCACGAAAGCGCCCTGGATGTTAGGCACTTTAGTCAAATAAGTTTTATCAAACACAAGAATTTGGCGCCCCCTTAAATTGCCGCCCGGGGCAGGTACCCCGGTTTGCCCCCCCTTAGATCCGGGGCTGCCTAAGGGTGGCGTCCGCTGCTCGAAAAAGGTCTAAACTTTTTTTACATTACCATATTTATTACTCCGCAATATTTTCATTGAAAAAGAAAATGTGTAATAGACGTACATCGGGCGAAATATTTTTTTTTTTAATTTTCCACCCCCTCTTAAGGGTGAGTTCCGCGAGACGTACATGGCGGATACATGTTTTTTCTTCACCAAACGCATGAAGAAACTAGTTGATCATCAAAAATCGAGAACTCAAAAAAAAAATCGTTGCGTCTGCACCAATGCAAACTTCAGTATCATGCATACATTTAAGTAATGGCTCAGCCTACCCGCTGGCGGGGCTGCCCCTCTTTCTCCTATGTAACTATTTTTTCTTCCTCGTGTTTTGTTTCTCCCGCGTATCTTCAAACCTGGCTTCTTAGCCAATCGTATTAAAGGGTTCGAAACCGTATGCGCGGCAGGCGTGTGGAGTTTGTTGTTCTAACCTCAATCGCTCAGTTCGCTTCACCGCGTGTTTGCGAAAGTGTCACCCAAAAAAAGACGCGTTCAGACTATGTAACCTATAAAAATTAGATCTAAAATTGGATATAGATAAAAACCTTCATCGCTCAGTCGGCTTTATCCTGTTGTCGCGTAAGTGTGACCCGAAAAAAAGACACGCCAAAAGAAACATAATTGATGCGAATAGCAATGTGAAATTCACATTCGATCTCTCGTGTATCCACATATTAGTTTTTCAGGTTTTCATTTTTCATTAATATTTTATTTGCAAAATAATTATATTATTATTGTAGTTTCCATTTGTACAGGGTCCTTCCCCTTATTACATTCCCCACCATATTCCACTTTCATCCCTACCTTGCAGCCGCAGCCGACCCCCCCCCCCTCTGTATCGCATTCACCATGACATTTCTGCCATGGGTATAGGGAAACTGCGGAAAACCTATACCAATACAGGTTCGCGTCCCAGTTTCGGAGTTAGTCGCGTTTCGTCGAGAAATAAACCACAGGCTACAGTCATACGCAGACGATATATACACGTACCGGTCCGTGAGCGTGGCATCCGTGCACAACTGGAGCTACGTCACGCCCGTATTTATTTTTCTCCGAGACTACGAGATTGCCATTCGAATCCGCGACTTCCCGATGTACTGGTTCCGAGGCAAACACGCTAACGAATAGACCAGAACACCCGTGCGAAATAATTCTAATTATCGTATTAACCTCTGCGAACTTGGCACCCGAGTATCTCCGATTTCAATTTTTTTGGTGATTTCCGAAGGTTTTCGATTGTAGTTGATAGTAGTAAACTTAATTTCGTTTGTAGTAGCTCAGAAAAAAAATTGAGACCACAAAAAAAAACTGCATCCGCCGAAATAAAAATAACGAACATTTATAATTTTTTTTCATTCAAAATCGTTTGTAGTTGATTGTAGTAAATTTATTTTCATTTGTAGTTGAAGGATTTTTTATTTTCCCCAAAAATGAAAATCGAAAAATAAAACGGCCGGCAACGATTTTTAGAGTGAGTCCTAAATGCTAAGTAACAAATGTCTGACATGAAAAACATGAACAGCATTACTGAAATGCAATATTTCACTATTTTTATAAGCAGATTTTCCTTTGCAATGACCGCGAAGGCAGAAAAACGATCTATCCTATGTTTGTAGTTGTGAACTAGGTAACCACAGACGAAGCCCGGGCAACTAAAACGTATATAGTTGTTTGTAGGTCCGTATTTATCGTTTGTAGTTGCAGAGAAAATAACTACAAACGAGGAAATCACCTGAAAATGATTTTTCCACGCTTTTGGAAGGTTATGTTCGTTTGTAGTAATAAAGTAGGTAACTACAAACGATGCCTGCGCTTCTCAATCGTTTGTAGTTGTTGTAGGTCCGTATTTATCGTTTGTAGTTGCAGAGAAAATAACTACACACGAGGAAATGACGTGAAATGAATTTTTCACCCATTTGAGATGGAAATGTTCGTTTGTAGTGAAAAACTAAGTAACTACAAACGACGCCCGGGCTTCTAAAACGTTTGTAGTTGTTTGTAGGTCCGTATTTATCGTTTGTAGTTGCAGAGAAAATAACTACAAACGAGGAAATTACGCGGGGAAATTGGTTATGGGTTTTACATCTTCGTAACTCATCAACCAAAATGGCGATTAAATCACTTTTCGTATGAACAGGCTTATATAGTCTTTTCGCTGCACATCCAGACCACTTTTTACCTATCGCGTCAGCTCACATTAGTCGTCATCCGCGATTGCCGATATTCCTCGTCGTGTCATTTTTTACCGTTGTGTGAGACCTTCAATGGGTGCATTCGTTTTTCGGCCTCAGAATGTCCAGCTATACGCGTCCTCTTAACTCGCAGAAGACGCCTCTCTGACACAGACCCGACGGTCTAAGTTAAAGGTTATTTTCGTACGACGACACACATTTTTGTCTTTACTTTTACAATTCGATATTTTCGTGAATGTTGCAGAAATCAATCGACAGAGGATCTCTCGAGCAAGATGATACGTCGAGTTTCGAGATCGGAGTAACACTGTGAGTTTGAATTTTATGACTCAAATATGTATGTATGAATAAGTGATAAAACTTCGCAATAGAGTTTTTTGGCTCGGGGCCTAAAGTGGCGGTCGGGAGTAAGTCCAGCCCGAGGTAGGAAAGGCTCGAAAATGAAGCGAATGAAAATAACTCCCTCTCTCCCCACCCCCTTCCCTCTCTGATGATTGAATCAAGGGATATATCAGTACATTTGTTTGCGGGAAAACCTAGTTTACCTCCGCGATCCCCGTGAAAAGTGCTGTTAGTAGGGCGAAGGTGATAAAATAAATAAACGTTCAAAATTTCGTATCTATAGTTTAATAAAAAATGAGACTCGAGAACAACTGGATTGAGAACCGGTGATCGAATAGATAATTTACTTGAATTCGATCATAATCGTGCGAGTGTCCAGGGATCGACATGCCCGCTGGGTAGCGAAAAGACGACTGACTTGAGAGCGCGATACAATTGTTCGATAGAATTTGCGCTTGGCCACGGCCTTGAAGCGAGATTTGGTAAACACGCGACTTGATGCGAAATCACCGTACAGTGCGAGAATATTCGAAAATACCTATCGTATATAAAATTATATTCTAGAGAAAAGTAAAGTACATATTGCCGTAACATATCGCCCGGCTTGCGAATCTTACAGAGATTGTCCAAAAAAAAAAAAAAATACGATTTCGGGTGAGGTTCGGCGCTTTAAGAAATCGGTTCGTTAACATTAGAAATTGGTAAAATGCATAATTTTACAATTGGGCGTTTGAGTGTCGACGTTTGCGTTCGTACTGTCACGACGCGTACAAACCCGACTAGAAATTTGGCTTCGGGGCAGACTAGGGCCGTATCCGGCATGTCGTATTCCATACCACGACACTTCACAGGCTGCCGTATCAGGGATTTAACAGGCGTGGAACGCTTTTTGCATCCGACCCTGATGCGGATGCCGGTTAGGGACCTGATCAGTATACCTTTCAGGGCCTGATCCGGCTGCCGTATCTATGCCTGGAATGACAAATAAAAAAAATCCAAAAATTATGAATAAAAAAATTCTGTTAGTATTTTTTGTTTCCATATACCTTATTTATGTTCCTGCCTATATGATAATTGAATAAAAATGTATTCTGCCTCGTTAAAGTTTTTACCTACCTTCAGAATTGAACCTATGCCTTCTTATTCTAGAGCTGAGCGCGCTACCTATTTCGCCATTCTACCACTTGTGTAAACTTTCTTATTTTTTTCCTATCTTTATCAGTCTAATTCTATTCTAAAGAATGTCAATAATTTTATGTATGATGTTGAATGTTGCATCATTGCAATGCAACAATAATTATGTTTTTAACGCTGAATTTTTTTTTTCATTTAGAGCCGTTGCACGCGGTGTATTTTCTACGTGCAGATACACACGCGCGATACACACTTGATCTATATGCGTTTTGTGCAAAGGCCTTTAGGCTGTGAAAACAACTCACACGCATGTAATTTCGACAAAAATAGTAAATTCACTTTTATTCTTATTTATAATTATATACATCTATATATATATATATATATATATATATATATATATATATATATATATTTATGTACCAGTCCTGCCCTAAACTGGCGTCGATAGACGCCATATTACGGCCGCATATGGGCTACCGCATACGGGTACTTGGCCCTGCTCACGGTGCCTACTCGCGCCCGGACTAAGTTTCCACTGGTTCGGGGGACTTCTAGTACTGATCAGACGTGCCGTACTACGGTATTACGGACCGTAGCTTGATAGCGGCCTGATAAGCCTTTAGGCTGCCGGATCAACATTTGTAGTCGAGAAAATTGTCCCTACCCAAATAGGGTTTTACAATCGGCACAGTAATGGCCCACAACTGGTTGCCAGAGAACAAACGATGGCGCGGTAATGGCTATGTAAACGGGCCAGATCCGCACCATGCATGGTTGTTAATGGTAAACCATGAATGGCTGCTAAGACTTGGCCAACTATCATATGCCCATATTGGCCCAGCAACGGCTGCCGGATCATCTGCCGAAAATGAAAAAAAAAAATTAAAAAATTATGAATATAAAAATTCTAGTAGTATCTTTTTTGTTTTCTTATGCTTTACTTATGTCCATGTACATAGAATAATTGCATTAAAAACGCTTTTTGCATTGTTCAAGTTTTTACCTTTCATCGGGATCGAACCTGCGTCTTTCGTTCTAGTGTCGAGCGCCCTACCCACTTAGCCATCCAAACACTTACAGAATCCATCGTTTGTTCGTTCCTTACTTTTATGCCGATCATTTTATTCGTGACATTAAAGTTTACCAACAATTTTGTTGGTCCATTTAGGCTGTCAAAATAACTCGCTCATTTTGGGTGAAGTTCCGAAAAGCATACTCCTCTGATCGAGCTGAAATTTTGCACCGAACTTTCTCTCATTATCCTAAGAGAAACCCTTAACCGATTTTTGACGACTAGCAATAGTTTTCGATATATCGCATTGTAAAGTTTATTATTTCACGCCATACGAGTATATCTATATATCCGATAAATACTCCCGACTCCTCCAGCCTCGCTGCTTCCTGGCAAACAGTGCTCGGCGTACGTGCATATCACTTGCCATGTGAGATGGGTTTGTTTGGGTTTATTTAATATAGTAGAAGCCCAGTACATTAAATAACTTTCAATATACGATATATCGAAAACCAAAAATTGCCAGTCGCCAATATCTTTTTAAAGGTTCTCTTAAAATATTTAAAAGAAGGTCTGTGCAAAATTTCAGCTTCATCAGTGGGATATGCTTTTCGAAACCTTATCCCTTGCTTTTACGTTTTACAGTTTAACGACCTGCATTTGCAAAACGCCCAAAAACAAACCATCAATGGCTGGAATAGATCTGGCAAGCCGTTCATCCGCCTACGATACCCCAATGCTGATCGCCATATTATCGGTGCGATAATATTGGCCCACGAATGGCTGGCATAGATCTGGCAAGCCGTTCATCCGCCTACAGTACCCCAATGCTGGTCGACGAATTATTGGCCGATTATCAGCAAACCGTTTAATGGCTGAATGCTGGCATTTTTGTTACGACAGGCGACCCTATATGGGTACCAGCATGTAAATCAATGACGCGTCCGAGCGCCCACTTCGAAGGCGGATAGCGCTCGTCTTTCACGAGCACAAGCGTTCCCTTTGCTATATTATCTCTTTTGTTTTGCCACTTGGAGGTCGCCTGTAATTGTTGGATATATTCGATCCTCCACCGTGCGCAAAAATGTTCGAGCATTTGGCGAAGCAGCTGCCAGCGCGATAAATTCGAAGCCGGTAACTCGATAAGAGGAGGTTCAGGAACTGCATTCCGTGCTGAACCTATCAAGAAATGGCCCAGCGTCATAGCCGAGAGATCAGACGGATCGTTAGATAATGCGCAAACCGGTCGAGAATTTAACACTGCTTCGACTTGAACGGGAATTGTCGAATATTCCTCGTACGTTAAACTGGCATCGCCGATTACGCGTTTGAGATAAAATTTCACTGATTTTACAGCGGCTTCCCATTTTCCACCAAAGTGAGGCGCTGACGGAGGTTTGAATTTCCAAAGTACGCCGTCGCTAGCGAGCGCGCTAGTAAGCTGCGCGAACTCTGTGGAGCAAGCTTGAAACAGACGCTGCAGTTGCGAGGCGGCTCCGATTAACGCCTGAATGATGCGAGAAACGCTTCTGTTGTGTAGTCCGTGACGAGGTCAAGGTGCACGGCCGATGAGGAGAAACAAAACAAAAAAACGACAATGTACCCCTTATACGTTTTTGCCCCTCTGCCGCGATAAGTACGGAGGGTTATCGGTCCTGCAAGATCCACCCCTGTATTGAGAAATGGTCGTGCTGGTGTGAGCCGAGAAACTGGAAGTTGCCCCATCAGCTGTTGTCCGAGCTGAGCGCGTTGTCGGACGTAAACGATGCATCGACGTAGAAAGGATCGAATCGGAACTCGACCGCCTACGATCCAGTACTGATGTCGAAGACTTGAGAGCGTTAATTGCGTACCGCCATGAAGCGTCGATCGATGTACATAATCAATGACGAGGCTCGTTAGAGGTGATTCCTTCGGCAAAATAAGAGGATGCTTCTCGTCAAGTGCATAGAACGAATTTCGCAGCCGTGATACGTAATCTGTTACGTATCACGGCGTGATTTTCAAATTTCCACACACTTGTTCCAATTCCAGTTCCAATTTCGCCACACTTGTGTCGAAATTGGAAAATCTTTCCAGGAGATCCCAAATTTCCGGATGATTTTCTTGATTGGCGAGGTTTGCATGCTTTTTTCAAATTTCGAAGACTGCATCAGGGTCGACTGGTGGCGTCAATGATGGCCAAAAGGTCGAATGTTTTGCAAGCCACGCGGGGCCCTTCCACCACAGCCGGTCGTTTGCAAGTTGGAGGGGCGATACTCCGCGCGCGGCCAAGTCCGCGGGGTTTCCCTTCCCTGGCACGTGATGCGAACGCGTATTTTTATGTTCGTGAAGGGGAGATATACACCTAGGAGCCGGATAAGAGGTCATTTTTGTGATTTTTTTCAAGGAATACTATTTGAAATTTGAGATTGGGGTTTTAATTATCTAAAAGAATATACATTCAAAAATATGTTTAATTTTCTTTATTTAAAAATATCAAAAATATACAAGGTTATTGTATGATCCTTGGAGCGTCGTAAAAAATTCTGCGTATACGGTACCCACTGGCGTTTCTTCAAAAATCATCTGAAAAAACAAACCAAAAAGATTATTAAATTAGATACTATAATCTAGTACTTGTCATAGCCGATTTTGAAAATATCGATTTATGACAAAATGGCGGACCTTTGGACATTAATAGTGATTTTTGGGCCAAAAATTAATTATTATTTTGCCTATTAATCAAAAACTAAGTAACGGGAAAAAAATCTTATGACAAGTATTAGATAATGGTGTATAGAATAAACACAAAAAACCTCAAGGCAATCGATTCATCGGTTTTCGAGAAATTTTGGGTACCGATTTGAAAAACGTTGTTTAGAGAAAAACGCGTTTGAAAATTTGGAAATGAATAAATCATGAAATTTGTCAACTTACATGGAATCATCGATACCAGGCCCATAGTGTAGGTCTTCTACGGTCGACGGAATGTTCATAGCTTCTAAATCCTCGACCTCAAACATCTAGGTGTATATCTCCCCTTAATTTCAGTAACTCGGTTTTGTACGAATTCTGCCCACCGATGGGCTTCTCCGTGAATATAAGTCAGCGTTACGGTAGAATCCGTCCACATGTAAGCGCGCACATCCGAAATATTGAGCGCGTCTCTCACGTGAGAGATCTGACGCGAGAGCAGCAAAGCTGCCGAGAGCTCGAGCCTCGGAATAGCCACCTTTTTCAGTGGGGCTACCTTTGTTTTTGAGGAAACGAGTGAGATGCGAATGTCGTTGGAATTTGAAAATACGCGAATGTAAACAACCGCACCGAGAGCGATTCGAGAAGCGTCCGAAAACCTGTGTAATTCGACAACGGACTTATTCGCGCGTACACCGAACCATCGCGGCACTGAAAGGCGGGAAAGATCACCGAGACTATTCTCGAAGTTCGTCCATTGATGCGCCAGATTTTCCGGGACCGCATCATCCCAGTCAAATCAGGCTTTCCACAGTTCTATGATGATAACTTGGCCACGAATTATCACTGGTGCGATCCACCCGAGGGGATCGAATAATTGCACAACCCGAGCGAGCATGCTGCGTTTCGTCAGTCGCGAGACTTTTTGAAATCTTGGTTTTGAGAACAAAAACAAATCTGCATGTGGTTGCCAGAGGATGCCGAGTGTACGAAGGGGTGAGTTATCTTCGATTGAAATCGTTCGCCCCTTCTCCTTTTCATCTGGGGGAAGGTTTGCTAGAGGATCCTCATTGTTAGAGGCCCATTTTTGTAGCGAGAAACCGCCCACCTTAAGGCAGTCCCGTATTTGTTTAATTTTGTCTTCAGCTTCTAAAATATCGTCAGCGCCTGAAAGCACGCCATCCACATAGATCTCGCGTTCGATGATTTCCGAAGCGCGAGGATACCGATCGCGCTCGTCCTGCGCGTGTTGACGAAGAACCCGGAGAGCGAGATAAGGAGCACTCGTAAGACCGTATATAACGGTACAGAGGCGAAACGATGCAAGGGGTTCGCTCGAATCCTTTCTCCACAGAATTCGCTGTAAATCCCAATCATCGGGGTGGATGCGAACTTGTCGATACATTTTTTGAATGTCTGCTGCGAAAACTAAGACGTGCAGACGCCAACGAGAGATCACATCCGCGAGATCCAACTGAAGCTTGGGCCCGGAATATTGCAAGTCGTTGATCGAAATGCCTACGTTTGTCCTATGAGAACCGTTAAAAACAACGCGCACTTCTGTAGTTGAGCTGTTATTACGAATAACCGCATGGTGTGTGGTAAATAAAACACCCGGCGCGGCTCCATTTCCGATGGCGCGACTCGCTCCATGTGCCCGAGAGATTCGTATTCCGACAAAAAACTCGAATACTCTTCCTTAAGATCGGAGTCTGTCGTAAATCTGCGCTCTGGACGAAAAAGCGCGAGGGTAGCGGATTTACGCGAGTCGCCGAGATCGTTCGGTAGTTGCTTGAGCGGCAGTCGTACAACGTATACCGACCGTCCGATGCGCGCAAATGAGTTTCGACGAATTTGCGTTCGCACTGAGAGTCTTCTTCTGACAGCGCGACCTTTCGTGGCACTGATGTTTCTTCTTGTGCCCAGAATCGCTGAAGAAGATCCTTGAGTTCATTATTTAAGGAGCACTGTAGCCCGTGATCGTGACTTCGGTGAGACGTCGACTCGTTTTGAGACGAGACCGACCCAGACAGAACCCATCCGAGGGCTGTTTTCTGCACGATAGTGTCCGTGAAGTTAGCAGAGCATTTGCCAGCAGATCAAAATTAAGTGAGAGTTCTCCTGGCATGCAGTTGAGTTCTATATTTCTTGATGGTTTTTAGCAATAGTTCTGGTGTTTGTGTCCAAAAAAAGGTGATTGAAAAATGCTCTGCTAACTTCCCGTAACAGATCATTTTGCAGAAAACCATAAATTACCGGGAGTTCTTTGTACATGCAGATGAGTTCTATAGTTCCTGATCAATTTCAGCGATAGTTCTGGTGATTTTACCAAAAAAAAAGTGACGAAATTTTTTTTTGTGTTTCTTCCTATAGAAATATGCTGATGGATAGGCGTGAGTTCTGGGTGCTATTTGTGTGAGATATTGTCGTTTTGGTATTGTTTGATGGATTTGAGAATATTTCTGGCTTCCAACTATTTTAAATAATTGATAAAATTGTTTATTAATATTTCAACTATACAATGGTGCTTTGCTGATGGATAGACGTCAGTTCCAGGTGCTTTCTGTGTAAGATATTATAGTTTTGGTATTGTTTGATGTATTCGAGAAGTTCTTCGTGAGTTCTAGGTGCTTTTTGTGTCGGATATTATAGTTTAGGAATTGTTTGATATATTTGGGAATAGTTCCGGCCTCCAGCGATTTTTAAATAAATGTTAAAAATGTTTATTAATATCTCAACTATACAAGGGTGCTCTGCTGATGGATAGGCGATAGTTCCAGGTGCTTTTCGCATGAGATATAATAGTTTAGGTATTGTTTGATATATTTGAAAATAGTTCCGGCTTCCAGCTATTTTCAAATAATTGTAAAAAATGTTTATAAATATCTCAACTATACAAGTGTGCTTTGCTGAGGGATAGGCATGAGTTCCAGGTGCTTTTTGGGAGGGATATTATTGTTTTGGTATTGTTTGATATATTTGAGAATAGTTCTGGCTTCCAGCTATTGTGAAATAATTATTAAAAATGTTTACCAGTATCTCAACTATACAAAGGGTGCTCTGCTGATGGATAGGCGTTAGTTCCAGGTGCTTTTCGTGTGAGATATTACAGTTTAGGCATTGTATGATGTA
This sequence comes from Ophion slaviceki, assembly GCA_944452715.1. Lineage (NCBI taxonomy): Eukaryota > Metazoa > Arthropoda > Insecta > Hymenoptera > Ichneumonidae > Ophion > Ophion slaviceki. The sequence continues at coordinate 17,869,594 of OX101784.1, read as the reverse complement.
TTTAGGAATAGTTCTGTCTTCCAGCTATTTTCGAATAATTGTTAAAAATGTTTATTAATATCCCAACTATACAAGTGTGCTCTGCTGATGGGTAGGCATGAGTTCTAGGTGCTTTTTGGGTGGGATATTATGGTTTTGGTATCGTTTGATGTATTTGTAAATAGTTTTGGCTTCCAGCTATTTTGAAATAATTATTAAAAATGTTTATCAGTATCTCAACTATACAAGGGTGCTCTGCTGATGGATAGGCGATAGTTCCAGGTGCTTTTCGCATGAGATATAATAGTTTAGGTATTGTTTGACATATTTGAAAATAGTTCCGGCTTCCAGCTATTTTCAAATAATTGTAAAAAATGTTTATAAATATCTCAACTATACAAGTGTGCTTTGCTGAGGGATAGGCATGAGTTCCAGGTGCTTTTTGGGAGGGATATTATTGTTTTGGTATTGTTTGATGTATTTGTGAATAGTTCTGGCTTCAAGTTATTTTGAAATAATTATTACAAATGTTTATCAGTATCTCAACCATACAAGGGTGCTCTGCTGATGGATAGGCGTTAGTTCCAGGTGCTTTTAGTGTGAGATATTATAGTTTAGGCATTGTTTTATGTATTTAGGAGTAGTTCTGTCTTCCAGCTATTTTCAAATAATTGTTAAAAATGTTTATTAATATCTCAACTATACAAGTGTGCTCTGCTGAGGGATAGGCATGAGTTCCAGGTGCTTTTTGTGTGGGATATTATTGTTTTGGTAATGTTTGATGTACTTGACAATAGTTCTGGCTACCAGCTATTTTGAAATAATTATTAAAACTGTTTATCAGTATCTCAACTATACAAGGGTTCTCTGCTGATGGCGTTAGGTCCAGGTGCTTTTAGTGTGAGATATTTAGTTTTGGTATTGTTTGATGTATTCGAAAATAGTTCTGGCTTCCAGCCATTTTCCACTCTAGTTCTCTAGATTATCTAGTCATCTAGTAGTTCATAATCAGTTCACTAGATTATCTCACACAAGAAGCACCAGGAACTAACGCCTATCCATTAGCAGAGCACCCTTGTATAGTTGAGATACAGATAAACATTTTTAATAATTATTTCAGAATAACTGGAAGCCAGAACTATTCTCAAATACATCAAACAATACCAAAACAATAATATCCCACCCACAAAGCACCTAGAACTCATGGCTATTCCTCAGCAGAGCACACTTCTATAGGGGAGATGCCGATAAACATTTTTAATTATTATTTGAAAATAGCTGGAAGCCAGAACTATTCTCAAATACATCAAACAATACGAAAACAATAATATCCCACCCACAAAGCACCTGGAACTCATGGCTATTCCTCAGCAGAGCACACTTCTATAGGGGAGATGCCGATAAACATTTTTAATTATTATTTGAAAATAGCTGGAAGCCAGAACTATTCTTAAATAGATCAAACAATATCAAAACTATAATATTTCATGCAAACAGCACCTGGAACTAACGCCGATCCGTCAGCAGAGCAGACTTGTATACTTGAGATATTAATAAACATTTTTAACAATCATTTGAAAATGGCTGGAAGACAGAACTATTCATAAATACATCAAACAATACCTAAAGTATCACATCTCACACGAAAAGCACCTGGAACTCACGCCTATCCATCAGCAGAACACACTTGTATAGTTGAGATATTAATTAACATTTTTAACATTTATTTGAAAATAGCTGGAAGCCGGAACTATTCTCGAATATATCAAACAATACCTAAACTATAATATCTCATACAAAAAGCACCTGGAACTATCGCCTATCCCTCAGCAGAGCACACTTGTATAGTTGAGGTATTTATAAACATTTTTAACAATTATTTGAAAATAGTTGGAAGCCAGAAATATTCTCACATACATCAAACAGTACCAAAACAATAATATTCCACCCAAAAAGCACCTGGAACTCATGCCTATCCCTCAGCAGAGCACACTTGTATAGTTGAGATATATTAAACATTTTTAACAATTATTAGAAAATAGCTGGAAGACAGAACTGATCCTAAATACATCAAACAATGCCTAAACTATAATGTCTCACACTAAAAGCACCTGGAACTAACGCCTATCCATCAGCAGAGCACCCTTGTATAGATGAGATACTGATAAACATTTTTAATAATTATTTCCAAATAGCTGGAAGCCAGAACTATTCACAAATACATCAAACAATACCAAAACAATAATATCCCACCCAAAAAGCACGTGGAACTCATGCCTATCTCTCAGCAGAGCACACTTGTATAGTTGAGATATTATTTAGCATTTTTAACATTGATTTGAAAATAGCTGAAAGCCGGAACTATTCTCAAATAAATCAAACAATACCTAAAATATAATATCTCACACAAAAAGCACCTGGAACTAACGCCTATCCATCAGCAGAGCACACTCGTAGAGTTGAGATATTAATAAACATTTTTAACATTTATTTGAAAATAGCTGGAAGCCGGAACTATTCTCAAATATGTCAAACAATACCTAAACTATAATATACGGCACAAAAAGCACTTAGAACTCACGCCAATCCATAAGCAGAGCATACTTGTATAGTTGGGATATGAATAAACATTTTTAACAATTATTTGAAAATATCTTGAAGCCAGAACTATTCTCGAATACATCAAACAATACCAAAACTATAATATCTTACACAGAAAGCACCTGGAACTAACGTCTATCCATCAGCAGAGCACCCTTGTATAGTTGAGAAATTAATAAACAATTTTATCAATTATTTAAAATAGCTGGAAGCCAAAACTATTCTCAAATCCATCAAACAATACCAAAACGATAATATCTCACACAAATAGCATCCAGAACTCACGCCTATCCATCAGCACATTTCTATAGGAAGATACACAAAAAAAATTCCATCACTTTTTTTTTGGTCACATCACCAGAACTATTGCTAAAATTTATCAGGAACTATAGAACTCATCCGCATGTACAAAGAACTTCCGGTAATTTATGGTTTTCTGCAAAATGATCTGCTACGGGAAGTTAGCAGAGTATTTTTTCAATCACCTTTTTTTTGGACAAAATCACCAGAACTATTGCTAAAAACCATCAAGAACTATAGAACTCAACTGCATGCCAAGAGAACTCTGACTTAATTTTGATCTGCTGGCAAATGCTCTGCTAACTTCACTGACACTGCACGATAGGACTTTCGGAGTCCCCTTTGATAAGCCCGTTCTCGAGGATCGCCGCGTACACTTCCGCGCCGAGAACCAGATCGATAGATTTTGAATTTAAGAACCCGGACCCGCGAGCGCGAGTCCTTCGATGTGCGGCCAGGTTAGCGAGAAGCTTCGAATCGGAGGAACGTATGACGTTAATTTTCCGAGAACGTACGTGTTGACCGAGAGAGAGAGAGAGAACGCGGAGTTTACGCGCGATTTGAGCTTCAACGTAACGAGCCCACGACACGCTTGCTTGCTTTCCACCGATGCCGTTAATCGGAAGAAAAACACGTTGACGCGGAAGACTCAGTTTTTGTGCGAGAGATTCGGATACGAATCACACCTCCGATCCGTGATCTAAGAGCGCGCGCACTTAAATTCGAAGCCATGTTGAGATGTCACTCGAACGATCGCGGCCACGAGAAGAACCGCTGTTCGCTTGAGAGAGCGCGAAAGAGCTATATTACTGGAGATCGGCGTCCCGTGAAAAATTTGCCGGCGCTTAAGATGCGGCCGACGCTTGGTACGATATTCAACACCAACCACTAATACCCAGTGTTGGTCTTTTATACGGGCCAATGATTTGGCCACGATTCTGCCAGTGCTCATTTGAAGCATGGCAAACCAACGAACACCCAACCTTGGGCCAAATATCGATTGCCAACTGTGAGCCAACTATCGGGTCCCAGTGTTGGCCCCGAACATGGGCCAATCGGTTGATCATGGGTTTGCCAGTCTCAAATTGAAGCTCGGCACACCATCGAAGAGCCAACGCTGGGCCAGTACTAATTAATGACCGACGGCTAATTGTCGGGGCGAGCGCAGGCCTTGAGCCTGAGCCAATCGTTTGACCGTCGTTTTGCCAATGCTTATTTTTAGCATGGCAAACTGACGAATTGCCAATCCTGGCCGAACACTGGCTTTGAACGGTATAGTCCATACATATATACAAGAATGCTTTTCTACGTCCTGTGATAATAAAAACTCATAATTACTGTTATCTGAAATTCACTTTATTAAAAATAAAATTGATTTATACCAAAGTTTTGTGGTGTATTAAAAAAATGCCGAGTTATTATGATAGTATTAAGAAACGTCGAGTGTTAAAACGACGACAAAAATGAGAAGACTCTTTACAGCAGGTTAGGATCAGAGGCAACGAAGCAAAAAGACAAGTAGATAGTGAAACAAATTTGGAAACATTCCACGAACAAGTGATTGTGCATAACGATCATTGACGATGTTAGTGAATCTAATTATTCTTTCGATGAGCAATCATCGAGCACAGAAACTTGTGAATCTGATCGATTGTTAGCTAGGCATTGGGTTGTTTTGACAGCCCTACATTGCGCCAACACTAGCCCGAATATTGCGCCAACAATATGAAGCCGACCTTAGCCCTACTATGGGCCGGTGATAACGCCAACCGTCAGCCAATGATCGTGATCTCTTAAGCCCAGTGTTGGGCCAATGCCCGGCCAACTGTTAGAATTTTCGGTGAGCCTACTATTGGCCAACCGTACATCCCAGCGTTGGGCCGAAGAGATCACTCCTACCGTGGCGCAACACTAAACCGGTTGTGCTGCCGTTCATCGGCCAATGGTAGAATGTGATTGGCGTGACGCTGGCTCGAGGTTGGGTCGGTTGCGTTGTTTTTCACGGGGTTTCGCACACATTTCCTCCTCTGCTTTGAGACGCGGCTCCTGAAAAAGAATTGGAAGGAGATGGCGCGTCTGTCGCCACGCTAATTTTTGCTCTAGAACTTGATTCGGATCGTTGTATCGACGTATGATGTGGACCAGAGCAGACATGACACCGTTTTGCTGATTTACAATTTCGGTAATGGTGACCTCCTAAACAGTTATAACAGAGTCCCTTTTGAGCGAGAAGTTCTCGGCGCTGTTCGGTGGATTTACTCCGATACTCCGGGCACGCCGAGATATAATGCGCGGTTCGACAAAGCGAACAAGTTATCGAGTTCTTTCCCTTTTCTGAAGCATTTTCGTTTGAAATTCCAATGTTTATTTGATGAATTTTCGCTTTCGAGGAGGGAGACACGATTTTTGATGCGGCTTCTTTCGATTTCTGCGGACCCGAGTAACGTTCGACAGCTTCGAGCGCACCCACGCGGCTGAGCAAGAACTGTTCGAGTTTTTTAAATTGAGGCGGTTCTGTTTCCGCACCGATTGTAAATTCCCAGCTTTTTAACGATTCTGAGTCTATTTTCCGCACTGTTAAATACACGATTATGTGATCCCACGGATTTACCGGACTACCTAACGTTGTGAGCGCTCCGAGAGCATCTTTTGTTTCGTTGAGAAGCGCCTTAAGATCTGCGGCGAATTCGTCGGTCACTGGCCGCGCCGAGAGTAACGTAGCGAGATGCGAGTCAACGAGAACACGCTTATTTTGATACCGCGTGATGAGTCTCCCATGCTCTCGCAAAATTCTCGCTGGTGACCGGCATATTTTTTAGTAAAAGTGCGGCCTCACCTGTCAAACTCATTTTGAGATGCTGTAGGTGTTCTACAGCCGATAGCTAACCGTTCGATCCGATCATAGATGTAAACAAATCGTAAAGCTCTGTCCACTCGTTAGACGATCCTAAAAATTTGGGCAGGTTGATGCGAGGCAGCTGTCGAGACTGTGGAGCGCGCCTTATGACGTCAGACGGGGAAAGAGCATTTTCCGTTGAGGGTTTCCACGTCTCGATTAACTCCAACATTTCCGCCTTATTATCACAATACGCTTCTTCGCACTGAGAATAAATGTCATCTCGGAAATACCGCGCGTTTTTTCTATCTTCATTTCCGAGTGAAAACACATGCTCGTGACAAGTTTTGAATTTTCCCCAATTCGAGTCCAGCGCGTCTACACGCATTTTTCCATGTAGCGTTGTCCCTTTCCGAACCTCGAGTTTCTCAAGGTTCACACGAGATCGTCGTATGAGTCCGCACAGCTCATCTTGTTTAGCAATGAGCGCTTCTATTCTCTCCGACATGACTTCTGAGTGTGAGAGACCTTGAGGGCACGCACACACACGCGAACACAAGAATCGAAGCGCGTTAGTCCGAAAGAATTTCCGAGAATGTCGCGCGATACTTTGCTATTTTGCAAATCCACACCAACCTGGTAACGCGAAACCGACTCTTTAGCGATTAATCGACCGAAGCTGCAGATACGATAGCGCGATGTTTTATTAACTGAGCATTTAACTCCACGATCCCCGTGAAAAGTGCTGTTAGTAGGGCGAAGGTGATAAAATAAATAAGCGTTCAAATTTTCGTATTTATAGTTTAATAAAAAATGAGACTCGTGAACAACTGGATTGAGAACCGGTGATTCAATAGATAATTTACTTGAATTCGATCATAACCGCGGGGGTGTCCAGGGATCGATATGCCCGCTGGGTACAGAAAAGACGGCTGACTTCAGAGCACGATACAATTGTTCGGTAGAATTTGCGCTTGGCCATGGCCTTGAAGCGAGATTTGGTAAACAAGCGACTTGATGCGAAATCACCGTACAGTGCGAGAATATTCGAGAATACGTATCTTATATAAAACATATTCTAGGGAAAAGTAAAGTATATATTGCCATAACAACATTGAAGAAGAAAAAATGCGATTGGCTAGTTCGGTAAATAGTAGACGGAAGCAATATAGTTCGAAGTTTCAATATTTCAATTTCTATTATTATTATTATTTATATTATTAGTAACTATTGTTAATTCTCTCTCTCTCTCTCTCTCTCTCTCTCTCTCTCTCTCTCTCTCTCTCTCTCTCTCTCTCTCTCCCCCTCCCCCTCTGTCTCTCTCTTTGTTCTGGCTTTCTATATACGTGTGTGTCTAATGATACGCGTACAAATGACGCGGTACGAGTAACGCGATACCGTCGACGCGCATCGTTCTCGCCTCTTTCTCGCTCTCTCCCCCTCTCTCTCCCTCTCTCTCCTCTTCTTCTGGGCGATACGATTTCTCGTATCGCCCAGGATATTTTCTAGCGGCACTATCGGAATCAAACATAGCCAGAACTTTACGTTGGACGATACAGGGAGCAACAGACAGAGATATGAAGATATTTATATACCGGGTGTCCCATTCAAAGTGTTACAATCCAATATCTCAAAAAGTACGCATCCTAACAACAAGTGTTTTAGACAAAAATTGTTCGGTTCCGAGGGGAAAAACGTAGGATACTGCATTTGACCTTCGATGCGTCAAGTGAAGGTCGTCAAGTGTCGACGACACTATTTTAATTGGGAACATACTTTGTTTATTTCATTTTCTTGTAGCTGAGTCGAGACCTTTTTAAAACACTAAGCATTTTTTTCCAAGTCCTATTCGATCTACAAGACTTAAACAACGCACGCAGGTGCAAGAATACTTATGTTTTGAAAATCCCTTGAGGCAAGAATATGCGATAAAAAAGTATGTTCCCGTTAGAAATCCTGACATCGACCTTCATGTGACCTTGGCTGTCACCTTCAACCCTTATGTGTGCGACCAAATTTTCCTACGTCGATGTGCAACCAGGGTACCCCGGTACCCACCTCCAGTTTTAATTACTTTTTGAGTTGAAATGTGAACAAAATCATTATAAATCGATTTACTTAATTGAATAAACATACAATAAAGTAAGTAAGCCATATTTAGGTAGAATTTTATTATAAATTTTATTACAATGGATCATAAAGCGGCGCGCCGCTGCCATAAACAGCGATCGAGAAGGGGATTGTGGGGATTTCCCCCCTTTTGAAGTGTCCAAGGGCACGACAACAACACATTCGTTCAGTTAGAAACCGACCGTCACAGTGTAAAGACGTATACCTCTTCGGAACGTCTATTGTGTCTACAGAGCGTCAAGCCTTTTACGTCGTTTCTTCAAAATTCATTTGTTATAGTTGTTGTTAGTTGTGTATGTTTTTGTTATTTGTGATATAATATTCATCTAGTGATATTATTGAGCTATCAACAACACACTAACATGAACACTATGTTATCACGAGCTGAATTTGCGACGTGAGCATAATTTCGTTCGTTTCATTCGATTCATTCGTTTCGACAATTCCCAAACGTGTGAGGAATGAACACGAGAGGATAAAGCTACGGCTATACGCGATATATGGGTAATGTTGAATTCGAATTTGAGTAAGATGTATAAACCGACGGAAAATTTAACGATTGATGAGCAGCTTTATCCTTATCGTGGACACACCAAGTTCACACAGTATATTCCCTCTAAGCCGGCTAAATACGGCATCAAAGTATGGTGGATTTGCGATGCGGAAAATTCATATCCCTTATCGGGAATAACATATACGGGTAAAATTGGCAACGTTCGTGGAAAAAATCAAGGAGAGAGTTGTAAAAGAACTTGCAGCTCCATTCAAAGGAAGCGGCCGAAATATCACGATGGATAATTTCTTCACTTCTCTACCTCTCGCTAAACACTTATTATCTTGGAAATTGACAATTACCGGTACTTTGGCTGCCAATAAATCTAGAGCAGAATTCTCTTCTCTCTTTAGTTTTCACGAACGCGAAATCGCACTTTGCTCTCACGTCCCAAAAAAAACAGAGCTGTGATCTTACTTTCTACAGTACATTGCGACACTGCTGTCAACAACGATGCAAAGAAAAAACCGCATTTGATCGAATATTATAATAAATATAAGACTGGCGTCGACACGATGGACCAAATGGTGACGCGATACACGACGCATAGGCGCACTCAGAGGTGGCTTCTTGCATTTTTTTCAACATAATTGATGTCGCTGCTCTTGCAGCATACATTTATTTTGATGAAAATAATAATATGCTCACGAAAAAACGAATGAGCGTCGTAGTTTCTTGCGCCAATTGAGCGCAGAACTTGCGAAACCAGTGACTGAGGATTGCTGTTCGAACATTCAAATCATGCGACATCACCTGGCGAGACTCGCGATTGACAGCATGATAGGATTTTCAGTCCCTGCTTCCACTGCTGCGATTAGAGGAACTGAGGCTCGGGATAGTTCTGGGCGAAAAGTTATTACCGGTTCATGCCATATTTGTTATAAGTTGAAAAATTAAAAGGCGCAGGAAAACTCGCAAAAATTGCGAGAAATCTGTGTGCGATGAGCACTCGGTGACTCATATTACATGTTTAGATTGCGAAAAATAAATAATTTTTTATTGTATTCATACCTTAAATTATTGTATTTGTTTATTTATAAACCTCTATGACCCCAATAAAACATTTATTAACTTTAACTTTGATTTACAGTTGAATATATCAAATTTTTCTCTAATGGTTACCCGGATACCCTGGTTGCACCCTGGGACTACCCGTTCTTCGAGGTCATTTTTCTAAAGCAAAAATATTTTTTTTTCAAAATATAGCAATGCCAATCTCTTTGTAAAGATTAAAACTGCCTAGATCCGGAGGCGTAGGTAGATGTTTTTTTTTTAATTACGAGCAAAAATGTGACGAGGTGGGTACCCGGGTACCCGGTCGCACACATAATGGTCAAGGTCGAACTAAGAGTCTTATATTATTTTTGTCTAGAAATCATGTACATCCATATATGGGGAGTAGGGGCGACTTTGTTTTTATTTAGTTACAAGCTACTTCAGTTACAATTCAATGTCATTTACGATACAATTTGTAAAACAAATTTGGGATCATCCTGGACATCATTCGTCCCCACATTCTGTTATTCAATGTCGTCCTTGCCCATACTTTGCTACCGCCCTTCTAAAATCTATCAATGAGATTTCCTGCCTCACTACTTCCAGTACATTATTTAATGCTTGGAATCCTCGATATGTGATTGTCGTTTCGGCTGTTCGAGTCCGCGTTCTAAATACTTACACTCTATGCCGGTCGCTCTTTTGTGTCCGGTGTTGTACCTATGCCGCTAATCCTTTTTCATTTGTCAAATATTCTCCGATCAGTCCGTTTTTTTATTTTATATTAGTATGCACACATTATAATGCACTCCCTGCCCAATACTCATAAAGCCCGTTGCTTCTAACATGTGTACTACTGGCGTGGACTTATTGACTAGTAAGATTGCTCTCATTACCCTGCTTTGTGCTATCTACAACATATTGATGCATTTACCCACAATAATCAAAATACAGACCAATGATTGTCCTATAGATCGTTACTCTCGTAAGCATGGGTACACTCCCTTTAAGTCGATTAAAAAATAAGTTTTTTTAGCATCCTTCTTTCCTACAAATCACGCGTTAATGTCAAAATGAAAGTTATTGTCTATTTTTTATTAATTTTTTTTTATTGTAGATTCGTTTGTACGGGTTTTACCCTGTATTACATTTCCCACCATATTCCACTACTCATCCCCACCTTGCAGTCGCAGCCGACTTCCCCCTTTGTACCGCATTCACCATGACATTTCTGCCATAGGTATAGGGAAACTGCGGAAAACCACCAACACAGCCGGTTCCAGGTTCGTTTCCTAGTTTCGGAGCCAGTCGCGTTTCGTCGAGAATTAAATCACGGGCTACAGTCATAGACACACGCGTACCGGTCCGTACACGTGACATCCGTATACAACTGAAGGTATAGTCTAGGAGTACATTTTTCTCCTAGACTACGAGACTGGGATTCGAACCCACGACCTCCCGAAAGTTATCTATTATCACCCCTAAGTATTTGGTTTCTCTGACTGCTTCTATTTCATTTCCATCTATTTTGATACGAATTTGATTTAATACATTCCGTTTTCTCGGATCATGTATAGGCATGACCATGGTTTTAGCGTAGGTCGTTTTCAAAGAGGTTTTGGTTCAGCCATTTCAATAATACTTGCACATTATAGTTTGATTCTTCCTGCATTACATCCTTATCGTCTCTGTGGATTTACACAATCATGTGAGCAAATAATTTAATACTACTTCGACAATTCTAAAGCTCTTTCCTTATATGGCTTATATATAATATGAAAATAACCGACAGAGATGGGCGCGCGGTCGGTGTGCGGGCTCGGCGGTCACTGAAGTTAAGCAGCATTGGAGGCTGTCAATACTTGGAGCGGTGACCGCTTGCCCGTGCACTGGTTTGCGCGTCAACCTCTGAGTGAGAGGCAGTTTGTCTGAGTTTCTGATGGTAATGCAACTGAAACTCAGCCAAATATAGCCGCCTGTATCGGCCCAGGTTTTCCGCAGTTTCCCTGGGCCCTTGTGCAAATGCGATACAGTAGTGCATTAGGAAAGAGTGGCTGCGGTCAACACTCTGAGGGGGGGGGGGGGGGGGGGGGACTCTGGAAGGATTGTGAATGTCGGAAGGAATGGAAGGAATAAAAGAGGGGATGGTAAAATGGGACGGACCCCGTACCTCTGAGAAATACGTGCGTGCGTGCGTGCGTGCGTGCGTGCGTGCGTGCGTGCGTGCGTGCGTGCGTGCGTGCGTGCGTGCGTGCGTGCGTGCGTGCGTGCGTGCGTGCGTGCGTGCGTGCGTGTGTGCGTGCGTGCGTGCGTGCGTGCGTGCGTGCGTGCGTGTGTGTGTGTGTGTGTGTGTGTGTGTGTGTGTGTGTGTGTGTGTGTGTGTGTGTGTGTGATAATAGGTTCGAGTACAGATCCCTGTGGCTCTCCGTAATCATTCTCGACTGTCGTTGACATCGATGTTTCATATTGTATCTGTTGTGTTCCGCTGTTGAAATAACATTTAAACCAATTAAGCACACGGCTACCTATTCCGTACCCATCTAATTTTTCAAATGAATGTTTTTCTATTTGTGGTTTCGAACGCCCGTTTAAAATATATAAACACAATTCTTACTATTTCGGTATTGTCTAAGAACTTTCTCCAATCAATAAATGTACCTTGTAAAGCGGTCTCACAAGAGTACTTTGCTCGAAATTCTGACTGTTATCTTACAATAATTGTACTTTTTCATCAGTTTTTTTCATCACTAATTCTAGAACCTTTTTATACTAAGCTTTCATTATAAAAAAAATTTCTTTGAAACAAATAAGATCGTAGTAGGCCGTGAGACGAGAAAAAAACCTATTCGATTTTCATATATCCTATTTAAATTACATTTTTTTGGCAGTGTACAGTTTACAGTCTTTCACTTATTGCCGAGTATCGTCCAGTTGTGCGGTTGGAGACATGAGGAAACAAGTTTGGCGGATGAAGAGAGTGATACAAAAAATGGTACAGTTAGCTTACGTTTGTCGAATGGTAGTCGTTCGGACTGGGACGAAGGCCTTCGCTGTAGGTCTGGTACGCTGATGGTACAATGGTAGCCGATGAAAAGCACACACGCTGTGCTGACTGTTTTTTTTGGATGTCTCGAAGGGTCGGTCTGCGAGAGTGAGCACGGAATCGGTTCACAATCGGACTGTGTTACTTCGGCGTAGATATAAATACTGACTTGTTATAAAAAAACAAACTTCATAATTTGTTTACAATTCTTCATAATTTGTTTCTTTCCACTGTACGCATATTATATAATCCCCTTTTGTTTTGGGTGCTATTTTTGGATCGTATATTAGTAGTTAGCAATTTCGGTTATGCTTCCGTCGCTGACCGAAATATAACCGGTGGCGTCAGGTTGAGTATCACTGGCGGAAAGGAGATTTTTTAAATCATTACTACTGTTATCATTCTTACGCTGTTACTCTAGATCAATATTCGGTACAGCTGCCTGGCCTTTAGTTGATCATCACTCCCAATCCGTATAAATCACAGGTTGGGGGTCACTGCAATTACCTGTATCTAAAAAGTTCGGTTCTAGATGTAAATTCATAGTTCATAGGTCCACGATTAGTTGGAAGAGTGTGTAGTAATAGGTTTAACACTTAATGCGCTGACATCGAGTCACAAGAGGAAGCTTTTTGGCGACATTCGTGCGTTGAAAAGAACAGGGACGGAAGGATGCGGCATTCTTTACGGGAAAAACCGATACAAATGGTCACTCGACCCTCCTGCTCCTCGCTCTCGCACTAGATCTGCTCATAAGATGAATAGGCCGCGTGGCGTCAGGACCGGAGCCAGTGTAAGGAGCGAAATTGTAGAGTGGTATCTTTTGTTACCCTACAAAACCTTGAATACCGATTCCCGCGTTGCCAAGATCATCGCTCGATGCGCACTGAACTAAATTTACAACGACCAAATCTACATTTCTGTATTTATTACTACAGTACACGTTTCTTTTGTTTTCATTTTTTTCGGAGGGGGTACAAATGCAAATTACCCACCGTAAGTCGGCCCTGTGTGCTGTGTTGTAGGTCGGCTTCTCACACACGCCGGTGCCATCGGAATGGTGATACACAGACTAAAACATCCCCCTCCACTGTCCGCCCCGCGGGGTGGCAACACGTTAGTATAACCTCACCCCCGCGGGTCCTGTCCATCGTCCGTCTCGTTTCGTTTACCCGTCACTACGTCTCTCCCGTTTACATGTCATTTCTCCGTCATTCGTACTCCAGACATCCATCATCTTTCTTACGCCTCAGCACTGCCTCGACGAAAGTGGCAATGTCTGTTCAGTGGTCGACCTCCCGTAGCATCAGCCCGATTATGGTATCGGGCGTGATGTGTCCGGTCCTCCGTTCCAATTGTTCTTTCCGTGTCGTCCATCTGTCGCACGCAAAGAACATGTGTTCCGCATCGTCTCGTGTGTGTCCGCAGTACTTACAATCCGGCGTCCGTACTCTTTTCATGTTGTGTAGATAACTTCGGAAATATCCGTGTCCCGTGAGGAACTGGGTCAGGTAAAAATTCCAGCGTGCGTGCCAGTCCGTCAGGGTCTTCCATCTTTCACGCCTTGCCACGTCAGCCCTTTCAATCCCTTTCCTAGCGTTCGTATATTCGTTTTGGTTCTGTAGCTAGTAGGTCTGTAGGAATCACGCCCGCCAGGATCGCCTTTGCCGAGATGGTCCTGTAGGCGCACGCTATCCTCAGTGCCCCGTGCCTTTGTACGTACGTCATCGTCATCCTGTATTTTTTAATGGCCAGCGCGTCCGCCCAGACCCCCGCGCCATACAGGAGGATAGTGGGCCGTCGTCATCAATAATCTCCGTATAGACGGTCTCAGTGCTTGCGTATTTACCGTCAGGCGGCTGAGCGAAGTCACCTTCACCGCCGCCTTCTCGGCCGTCTGTTCTATGTGGGGCCAGAAGGTCAGCTTTGTGTCCAGAGTCACCCCTAGGTACTTGGTCTCTCCCCTGGTCCCCATACATTCCGTTCCGACTGTCATCGGAATGATTATCGGTATTCGTCGTCGCGTAAGCATGAGAAGCTCCGTCTTGTCCAGTGCAAGAGACATTCCGTGCTCCATCTGTCTACGCGTCTCATGACTTGATTCAGTTTCAGCTGGGCCAGATTCGCACTGCGCTCCACGATCACCGCCGCCACGTCGTCAGCGTAATCGACGAGCGATGCGTTGCGCGGCATCTCCAGCCTCAGCAGGCTGTCGTACGTCACGTTCCGTAGGTCCGGTCCTAGAATTGATCCTTGCGCGACACCCGCGGTGATACTTCTAGTCACCTGTCCACTAGTGCCGTCCCCCGTTGTTGAGTGTGTACCGGTTCATTTACTCGCATTCATCCAGTAGCCATACAGGAGGTGCTCAAAACTTGAGCCCTCCGACATTCGCCCACTCCCATTCGCTTTTCGGGGGAGCCCGTTTATAGGGGCCCCGAGCATTCGCTTTTCGCTGGACCCCGTTTATAGGGGACCCTGAGCATCCGCTTTCTCAGGATAACCCGTTTAAAAGGTTCCCTGATCATCCGAATCACCGGTATGTCGCTCGGACGTGTTCGTGTAGATGTTTGTGCTTTGTGTCTTAGTGCGTGTTCTCGACATGTCGGGTGGTTAGCCCTGCGCACCGGTGGCTATTGCGAGAGCGCTGTACGCACTCCTGAGCGGTGGGCTCGCGAAGATACCTACACCAAATACTTTTGTTTTAATTACTAATATCTCATGTCAAACTACCTGTAGCGATTTTTCAGTATTATTATGTAAATCCAGTTCTATATCCTGTACCTTGAGCTAATTGTATTATTTAAAAATTAATTTCATCTATAATCAGCTCAATATCCTTTAATGTTTTTTTGAACTAGAAAACACCATTTTTTGACATAAAATGATTTTTTTAAAACATTTATCTACACTTTTTCCCTCAAGAAACCACGCCGAACCATACACCATTTTTTTTAAATGCCATCTTTAATCCTTGTCAAATTTTTCAAGAACTTCGAATTTTTTGTTTACAATTTTTTAAAGCTGTTCCATACGGTGTTTTTCAAGAATCAACGACAAAATTGTTCAACATACGCGTACAAAAAGTGTAATGATTTTTTAAATTATTTTTAGTGAGATATGCTGAAATATTTTTCTTGCTTTCTTCAATCCCATTTTTCATGGCGAAAAAATCATATTAGGTTTTTCTTGCAAAAGCTATTCCATTCGTCAGTTTTCGAGCCGTCGATTTAAAAATAAAAAAATTATTTTTTTTTTGTACAGATAGTGTAGGGTCCTAGGGTTAAGGGGGGGGGGGGTCGAACCCTCATAGAAAGGTGTGTCACCGCTTAATTCCTTTTTTTTTTCAATTATTCTATAGTGAATTTGTAATCGCTTTACATAAGGAGAATTTTGGTTTTTGTTTTATTTAGATCGGTGGACTGCTTGTGGGTGAAACTGCAAAACTACCCCTCGACACGCCTTTCTTTGATGGGCGGTTGCCCCCTAAAACCTTTTTGCGCAGATAAAAAAAATACTTATCGGCGGACATTTAAGGACTGAGTGAATGAGTGAGGTTCCTTGTCAGAGTACCGCCGCAGCCGAACCTCAACCGCCTATCTACCAGTGTCTGTCAAATTCATATATATATATAGGTCTCCACACATATCTATCTATCTTTTTCTATATCTATAAATGAAAGTCCGTTTTCTGTCTGTCCCGGATAAAATTTCGAACTAATGATCCGATCTTGATGCGGTATTCACCATTGTGTTTGCGTATTTTTCGATTCTTACAATATACTTCGATGATTATAGGCTAGGTACCATCACGGTAGGTTATCGAGGAGCTAAGCAGTGAACAAAAATGTCAGACTCGATGAAAAAAAAATTGACAGCGAAAGCATCCGCGAGCGTGTGGTCGTCACCGCGCGCTCCTCTCGATCCGTCGAGTGTATTGCCGAGGGTACGGTCTATACAATTTTCCGCACCCACTACACATGCGGTATAGTGTAGCTTAAGACCTGCTGTGGAAGAAACGGAAGTTAGGTTAGATTAGCGAAGTGCGGGCAGTCCTGGGAAGGGTTATAAGTAAAAACCCGCGAGGGTATACGTTGGAAATCAGGAATTAATTGAAACCTCAGTAAAGAAATAAAAAATCAAAATTAAAGGCCAAAGTTATGCATATTTATATTTTTATTACGTAAATAAGAAAAAAAACTTTTGTGTTACTGCCAACTTAAAAGTATAACATTATAAATGATTATTATGAAAAAACTGCGTCAGCAAATGTTTTACACAACTTCGAATAAAAATTTGAGTCGTTTATAATTATGCCTATTTATATGTATGTCAGGCGATTATTTATTATTACCATTAATTAATATTAAGTGTTACGAAAATACGGCGTCTTCGCGGACATTGAAATTGGCAGCAGTGCTCTTCATTCGTTAACCAAGACTTGTGATCTTTCATCAAACCTTGATAATTCAATATTGTATATATTTGGTTTACGATGGGTAAGATAGGGTTTTTTTTCTAAATGTTTACAAACGCTTAGTTTGCGTTGATCAGGTTTATCTTGGTGCTAAATAGCCAAAAAAATTATATCAACCATAGCGTGAACGTCTATAGCCCATCTAACCGCACGGAAAATTACATACATTAAAATATTCTTTATCTCTGGTGTTTGGTGGTGAAAGAATTTCAAAAAATTGCTATAGATTCAGTGTAGTCTAGCCAATAACATATATTTAAACAAGAAAATATTCTTATATTGTCGCTAACGCTCCAACCTCTTTAATATTGAGCAACGAACAAAAATGTCAAACTCGCTGGAAGAAAACTTTGACAGCAAAAACATTAGGGAGCGAGTATGCGCCACGACGACACGCCCCACTCGACACGTCGAGTCCATTGTTTCTGTTTTCGTGATCAGACTACGTTGATTACGCCCTTGAATATCATAGAGATTAATTTAACGTTTTCACAATGCCGAAAAGGAAATCCGCACTTGGTCGCAACAGTGCGGGTGCGAAAAAGAAGTGCATCGCAAAAAATAGTGAAAATCGTACGCACCTAAGCGGAGCCGGGTACGACAGCTAGTATACAGGGTGTCCCAGATCAACTGCCCGATCTCTGAGTTCTCAACTCATGCCATCATTCTGAACGAAAAAGGCCTCTGCCATTTTGGCGTCGGACGAACCGAAACTATTGCTGAGGTCATAAGGGTCGTATTTTAAAGTTTTTACAAAGTTTGGCAGTACAGAAAAAACTATTCTTCATATATCGCTCTGTATTCATTTTGTCATTCTGAATTGAAAAGTCCTTAGCCACTTCGGTGATAACCGAACCGTTGCTTCGTTATGGCTATAGCGGGCTTGCTGTCAGCGCGAGACGATTGCACTGTAATTTGGTAACGGTTCGTCATACACCGAAATGGCGAAGAACTTTTTTGTTCAGAATGATGGCATGTATTCAGGACCCAGAGGTCGGGTAGTTGACCTGGGACACCCTGTGTTTGTGGGTATGTAGGTTTTTTTAAGAGGTTTAGTGGGAATATGTTTTCGCACCGTAGCAAATAATTTCCGTGTGTCGGGCTTGCACGGACTAAAAACCCCTGTTCCTCTGCGGCCTTAAAAATTCTCCCGTGGGGCGACCGCTAGGTATTACATCGCGGGAGAGTCCTTAGCCATAGCTCTTCCTTCAGTGTCGTCAGACGACCTTACATCCCCCGTTCCACTCGAGATGGTATGAGTGGTTTTTTAGGCGTTCACGTCGCTCATTTCATCCATGACTACCTGGTCTTCCGGCGTCGTCTTCTTCCTCGCGCCTTTCGCACGTCGCAACTCCTTCATTACTGCGTCAGCATAAGCCGATACTGCTGTCCATGCGTCTGCTGACTTCAGCATCAACTCCATCAGGTTGTCCGGGGTGATGCGTGTCTCCAGCTGATCCTCGACTATCGCGCGAGAGGCACTGAAACGCGGGCATTGGAACAATGCATGTTCAGCGTTCTCCTCAATTGCTACACATGCTTGGCAGTCCGGGGAATCTGTGGTGTGTGTGTGTGTGTGTGTGTGTGTGTGTGTGTGTGTGCGTGCGTGCGTGCGTGCGTGCGTGCGTGCGTGCGTGTGTGTGTGTGTGTGTGTGTGTGTGTGTACAGTACCCGATAAAAAAATACGCATCGTTCAATTTCCATTTATGTGCTATTCTCATTCCAAATATCATTAATAAACCAGACCTTTAGCAGTCATGACGAAAGTTCATTGTTTTGCCTTTAGGCTGCCGTTGAAACAATGTTACAAATATTCGAAACCGGAAAGAGAACGATTTCAGCGCGAAGAGTGCCAGTTATATGCTGGACAAAAAAAGTACGCACCCAAGGTTTATATATTCTCATCAGTGACAGCAAAGCGATTTTCTCCCAACGAAGCTTAGGAAGGCAAACGGTATGTAAACATATTGATTTGACGATTTTTTGGCCAGTTAACGATTTTCTGTGTCGAATACGGTAGCAACAAATCCGCGATGCCGAAAAATGCAATTCAAGTGCGAGAACTGGTAATTAAAGACCAAAAAAAAGTTATTTCTAAAAGAGAAATTGGTCGAAAATATGACATAAGTGAAGGTGCAGTGAAAAAAATATGCGAGAAGTTCAAGGAATTAGGTATTGTCTGTGATCAAAATGGACGAGGTAGAAAAAGAAAAACAACTGCATTGGACGATCGCAAAATTATCGGGGAGGTAAAGAAAAATCCGACGATTACTAGCCGTGTAATTCTCGAAAATATAGGCCTGAACATTTCCGACCGAACAGTCCCAAAGTGGGGCCAAATATAAAAAAGCTAGCCAAAACTCGAAAACGTTATAAATTTGGCTGAAAGTCAGATGACGCTGAACCTGGCAGACAGACCTAGCAGACGCGCGCCGCCCGAACCCAGTACATTTTTATCGTGACTGTACGCACGCCTGTCGTAGCGTAGCGAGGCAGCATAGGGCCTACCCCCACCACTCACCCGCTCGTGAATGAGCCGCATATATCCGTCTGGCGGAAATAATGATTTTTTTTGCATAACAACAACCGTCACCGGGATGAATCATGAGTCGATCGTTTCGTCTATTCATATAGATTAAGCATGTAAATCGTCAAGTCGCAATTGTCATGCGTGTTGACGACAGACGACTTTAAACAAAAATTTTGTTCGAGTACGGAGTCCCGAATGGCGGATAACTTTTTTTATTCTTAATTAACAAAAGCCGTCACCGGGATGATACATAGGGGAATCGATTCGGCGAAGTATATAGAATAATCACGTAAATAGAAAAAGTCGCTACTGTCATGCGTGTTAGCAGCAGACGGCCTTTTTTGAGATTTTTCGTGCGAGTAAGGAGGCGCGATTCGCGAATAACAATTTTTTAATTAACTTAACAAAGTCGGCACCGGGTTAAATCATAGGTCAATCGATTCGTCTCATTATAAACAATAAGTAGCTGAATTAAAAAAGTAGCTGCTGTCATGCAGGTTGGCAGCAGACGACCTTTCGTGAAATTAATCGTGCGGCTAGCACGACTCTTTTCGAGAATAACAATTTATTTTTGTTAATCAACAAATGCCGTCACCGGGACGAAACATAGGGGGATCGACTCGGCCAAGTATGTAGAATAAGCACGTAAATATAAAAAGTCGCTTCTGTCATGCGGGTTGGCAGTAGACGACCCTTTTTGAGATTTTTCGTGCGTGTAAGGAGGCGCGATTCGCGAATAACAATTTTTTAATTAACTTAACAAAGTCGGCACCGGGATAAATCATAGGTCAATCGATTCTTCTCATTATAAACAATAAGCAGCTGAATTTAAAAAGTAGCTGTTGTCATGCAGGTTGGCAGCAGACGACCCTTTTTGAGATTTTTCGTGCGCGTAAGGAGGCGCGATTCGCGAATAACAATTTTTTAATTAACTTAACAAAGTCGGCACCGGGTTAAATCATACGTCAATCGATTCGTCTCATTATAAACAATAAGTAGCTGAATTGAAAAAGTAGCTGCTGTCATGCAGGTTGGCAGCAGACGACCCTTTTTGAGATTTTTCATGCGTGTAAGGAGGCGCGATTCGTGAATAACAATTTTTTAATTGACTTAACAAAGTCGGCACCGGGATAAATCATAGGTCAAACGATTCGCCTCATTATAAACAATAAGTAGCTGAATTGAAAAGTAGCGGCTGTCATGCAGGTTGGCAGCAGACGACCTTTTGTGAATTTAATCGTTCGGCCAACACGACCCGAGTCGAAATTTAGACCCTCCTTTAAACCTCCTTTCGATCCCAATTTGTCATTCAATGGAGGTTCAAGAGGTTCAAATGGAAATCTCAAAAACATGTATATCAGAACCTACTGAACCTCCAAAAGTGGCAGAAATTGGACTTTTTCACTCAAAGGAGGTTTAGTAGGTTCATCTGAACCTCCTTTAAACCCTAGTGAGCCTGATTTAATGCTTATGCAAACCTACAGACCCTCTTTTCAACCTCCTTTCGCCCTACTAACTCTCCTTTGACTCCTTTCACCGGTGGCTCGCAGAGCCTCCTAGCCCTCCTTTAAACTTCTTCTGACCCTACTAACCCTCCTTTAAGCCTACTTCAATATGCTGCCCTCCGCTCCCCCCCCCGTTCTCTCCCATCCGCAGTTCACCGATATTCCAAAGAAGGGATAATTATAATTAAAAAATATTTTCAGATAAACTATATATCATTTATTTATAATAATGAAATAAACTTGAAAACACACAAACAAATGTAGTACCAGCGTACTTTACTGGACTACTAACGTATACTATATTTGTACTATACTATAGTGCAAATATAGAAATATGGTAAACTTGAATAACACACGAACAAATGTAGTACCAGCGTACTTTACTAGATTATATTAACGTATACTATATTTGTACTATAACTATAGTACAAACGTATTAAAACTATAGTTTTTCATATTCCGTTCGTCCATTTTCACCTGTTTGGCCATACTCGAAGTATTGCCCCGTTTGGGAAGAGTGTGGATTTGCGGAAAATGCTGGGGAATACTGAGAATATTGAGGATATTGATAATATTGAAGTTCCTGTGGATTTACGTGGGTTTGAAATGGATGCACATTATGATTGATGGAAGGATTTTGAAAGTACGAAGGAGGATATGGCTCGTAGCACTGCGGTTGCTGGTTATTCGGCACTGGATCGTGGCATTGATTCTTCTTTCTGTACTTCACCATTCTCACTCGTTACGGTAACAGCTATTATCAATAACAGATTGCTACAAATCAAACCCCCGAAATTTGTACACCGTATGCCACGTTCGATAGAAGATCTTTGTCATTGGAAAGCTTCTGAATTGAAGATGTGTTTTTTTTTACTATTCTTTGCCAGTGCTCGAAGGAATTATGAGGGTTGATTATTTCGATCATTATCTTCTTATCGTAGCTGCAATAGCTCTTCTCAACTCAAATAAAATTACACGACAGCAGCTCGATACTGCAAACAATTTTTTACATAAATTTGTCCGAGAGTTCGAAACTTTGTATGGACTGCAATTCTGCAGCATAAACATACATCAACTGTTGCATTTGCATGTGTGTAGAGCGACTTGGTCCGTTATGGGTGTATTCGTGTTTTCCATACGAGAATTTAAATGGCAAACTGTTGAACCTTATTCATGGCACTTCCAATCTTGAAACGCAAGTGGCATCTGCACACACATATTTATTAGAAATGAAAAACAAATTAGATCAACTGCAACAGAGTCCTATTCGTGATTTTGTGTTCGACCACAAACGTCAGGTGAAAATTTGTGAGAAAATTGGGGAAGATTGTTACAGTGTTGGCACATACAAAAAATATGATATACTTCCCGATTTTCTGGAACATGCAATGTTTAATCGTCATTTTCCGTACGGAAATATTCAAAAGTACATGCGACTTCTAAAAGATGGAAAATTATTCATTAGCGAATCGTATACGAAATCTTTAAAAACTGTATCATTACACGTAATTTACAATAGACCACAGAATCAAAAACTGTTAGGAGTAGTGCATAATTTTATAAAAATTTCACCATGCGACTGTACGAAACCATGTTGGTGCGAAGGACATCATTATGTAGTAATTATTCCGATTATAATAACAAATCTATTGCCAGTAACAGGAGATATCGGAGTTCGTTGTGAGCTTCCACATCTGTACAAGTGCCATAGAACTGAGGACAAGTTATTTATACCTGTAGCGACCTTACAATCAATATGCGTCTTCATTTCTATCGACAATCAATCGTACATAGGATACCCTATAAATTCTATGAAACTTGAGTAGGTTTAATATAACGTTTTTTTTAAGTTACACGAAATAATTTATAGTTGTGACAATGTATGTATATGTTTCGAATTAATAAATCAATCTTATAATAAATAATCAAACATCATATTTTTAATTCACACATATAATTTATTTTTCAGATATAGCTTGACCCTACAGAACCTCCTTTGGATCCAATCTTTCATTTTCCTTCTGCTTTGGATTCAAAGGAGGTTCCGTAGGGTACAGATAGGACTTTAGGCCAAAACGAGGTTGTGTAGGTTCACGCAAGCCGAGCCCATAGGCCTAAAGAAGGCTCAGGAGGTTGAATAGAAGGTTCAGTAGGGCTAAAGGAGGGTCGCCAACGGTGCAAATTTCTCCATATAGGTTCAAGGGGAGGCAAAGGAGGGCGGCGATGTGTGCGTTACAAAGGAAATAGGTTCTCGAGCATTCAAAGGAGGGTCTAAATTTCGACTCGGGGACTCTTTTCGAGAATAACAATTTATTTTTGTTAATGAACAAATGCCATCACCGGGACGAAATATAGGGGGATCGATTCGGCCAAGTATATAAAACAAGCACGTAAATATAAAAAGTCGCTACTGTCATGCGGGTTGGCAGCAGACGACCCTTTTTGAGATTTTTCGTGCGTGTAAGAAGGCGCGATTCGCGAATAACAATTTTTTAATCGACTTAACAAAGTCGGCACCGGGATAAATCATAGGTCAATCGATTTGTCTCATTATAAACAATAAGCAGCTGAATTTAAAAAGTAGCTGCTGTCATGCAGGTTGGCAGCAGACGACCCTTTTTGAGATTTTTCATGCGTGTAAGGAGGCGCGATTCGCGAATAACAATTTTTTAATTGACTTAACAAAGTCGGCAACGGGATAAATCATAGGTCAATCGATTTGCCTCATTATAAACAATAAGCAGCTGAATTTAAAAAGTAGCTGCTGTCATGCAGGTTGGCAGCAGACGACCATTTTTGAGATTTTTCATGCGTGTGAGGAGGCGCGATTCGCGAATAACAATTTTTTAATTGACTTAACAAAGTCGGCACCGGGATAAATCCTAGGTCAATCGATTCGTCTCATTATAAACAATAAGCAGCTTAATTCAAAAAGTAGCTGCTGTCATGCAGGTTGGCAGCAGATGACCCTTTTTGAGATTTTCCATGCGTGTAAGGAGGCGCGATTCGCGAATAACAATTTTTTAATTGACTTAACAAAGTCGGCATCGGGATAAATCATAGGTCAATCGATTCGCCTCATTATAAGCAATAAGCAGCTGAATTTAAAAAGTAGCTGCTGTCATGCAGGTTGGCAGCAGACGACCATTTTTGAGATTTTTCATGCGTGTAAGGAGGCGCGATTCGCGAATAACAATTTTTTAATTGACTTAACAAAGTCGGCACCGGGATAAATCATAGGTCAATCGATTCGTCTCATTATAAACAATAAGCAGCTGAATTTAAAAAGTAGCTGCTGTCATGCAGGTTGGCAGCAGACGACCTTTTGTGAATTTAATCTTGCGGCCAGCACGACTCTTTTCGCGAATAACAATTTATTTTTGTTAATGAACAAATGCCGTCACCGGGATGGAACAAAGGGGGATCGATTCGGCTAATTATATAGAATAAGCACATAAATAGCAAAAGTCGCTACTGTCATGCGTGTTAGTAGTAGACGGCCTTTTTCAGATGTTTCGAGCAAGTAAGAAGGCGCGATTCGCGAATAACAATTTTTTAATTAACTTAACAAAGTCGGCACCGGGATAAATCATAGGTCAATCGATTCGTTTCATTATAAACAATAAGCAGCTGAATTTAAAAAGTAGCTGCTGTCATGCAGGTTGGCAGCAGATGACCCTTTTTGAGATTTTTCGTGCGCGTAAGGAGGCGCGATTCGTGAATAACAATTTTTTAATTGGCTTAACAAAGTCGGCACCGGGATAAATTATAGGTCAATCGATTTGTCTCATTATAAACAATAAGGAGCTGAATTTAAAAAGTAGCTGCTGCCATGCAGGTTCACAGCAGACGACCCTTTTTAAGATTTTTCATGCGTGTAATCAGGCGCGATTCGCGAATAACAATTTTTTAATTGGCTTAACAAAGTCGGCACCGGGATAAATCATAGGTCAATCGATTTGTCTCATTATAAACAATAAGCAGCTGAATTTAAAAAGTAGCTGCTGTCATGCAGGATCGCAGCAGACGACCCTTTTTGAGATTTTTCGTGCGTGTAAGGAGGCGCGATTCGCGAATAACAATTTTTTAATTGACTTAACAAAGTCGGCACCGGGATAAAACCTAGGTCAATCGATTTGTCTCATTATAAGCAATAAGCAGCTGAATTTAAAAAGTAGCTGCTGTCATGCAGGTTGGCAGCAGACGACCCTTTTTGAGATTTTTCATGCGTGTAAAGAGGCGCGATTCGCGAATAACAATTTTTTAATTGACTTAACAAAGTCGGCACCGGGATAAATCCTAGGTCAATCGATTCGTCTCATTATAAACAATAAGCAGCTTAATTCAAAAAGTAGCTGCTGTCATGCAGGTTGGCAGCAGATGACCCTTTTTGAGATTTTCCATGCGTGTAAGGAGGCGCGATTCGCGAATAACAATTTTTTAATTGACTTAACAAAGTCGGCATCGGGATAAATCATAGGTCAATCGATTCGCCTCATTATAAGCAATAAGCAGCTGAATTTAAAAAGTAGCTGCTGTCATGCAGGTTGGCAGCAGACGACCATTTTTGAGATTTTTCATGCGTGTAAGGAGGCGCGATTCGCGAATAACAATTTTTTAATTGACTTAACAAAGTCGGCACCGGGATAAATCATAGGTCAATCGATTCGTCTCATTATAAACAATAAGCAGCTGAATTTAAAAAGTAGCTGCTGTCATGCAGGTTGGCAGCAGACGACCTTTTGTGAATTTAATCTTGCGGCCAGCACGACTCTTTTCGCGAATAACAATTTATTTTTGTTAATGAACAAATGCCGTCACCGGGATGGAACAAAGGGGGATCGATTCGGCTAATTATATAGAATAAGCACATAAATAGCAAAAGTCGCTACTGTCATGCGTGTTAGTAGTAGACGGCCTTTTTCAGATGTTTCGAGCAAGTAAGAAGGCGCGATTCGCGAATAACAATTTTTTAATTAACTTAACAAAGTCGGCACCGGGATAAATCATAGGTCAATCGATTCGTTTCATTATAAACAATAAGCAGCTGAATTTAAAAAGTAGCTGCTGTCATGCAGGTTGGCAGCAGATGACCCTTTTTGAGATTTTTCGTGCGCGTAAGGAGGCGCGATTCGTGAATAACAATTTTTTAATTGGCTTAACAAAGTCGGCACCGGGATAAATTATAGGTCAATCGATTTGTCTCATTATAAACAATAAGGAGCTGAATTTAAAAAGTAGCTGCTGCCATGCAGGTTCACAGCAGACGACCCTTTTTAAGATTTTTCATGCGTGTAATCAGGCGCGATTCGCGAATAACAATTTTTTAATTGGCTTAACAAAGTCGGCACCGGGATAAATCATAGGTCAATCGATTTGTCTCATTATAAACAATAAGCAGCTGAATTTAAAAAGTAGCTGCTGTCATGCAGGATCGCAGCAGACGACCCTTTTTGAGATTTTTCGTGCGTGTAAGGAGGCGCGATTCGCGAATAACAATTTTTTAATTGACTTAACAAAGTCGGCACCGGGATAAAACCTAGGTCAATCGATTTGTCTCATTATAAGCAATAAGCAGCTGAATTTAAAAAGTAGCTGCTGTCATGCAGGTTGGCAGCAGACGACCCTTTTTGAGATTTTTCATGCGTGTAAAGAGGCGCGATTCGCGAATAACAATTTTTTAATTGACTTAACAAAGTCGGCACCGGGATAAATCCTAGGTCAATCGATTCGTCTCATTATAAACAATAAGCAGCTTAATTCAAAAAGTAGCTGCTGTCATGCAGGTTGGCAGCAGATGACCCTTTTTGAGATTTTCCATGCGTGTAAGGAGGCGCGATTCGCGAATAACAATTTTTTAATTGACTTAACAAAGTCGGCACCGGGATAAATCATAGGTCAATCGATTCGCCTCATTATAAACAATAAATAGCTGAATTGAAAAAGTAGCTGCTGTCATGCAGGTTGGCAGCAGACGACCTTTTGTCAATTTAATAGTGCGACCAACCCGACTCTTTTCGAGAATAACAATTTATTTTTGTTAATCAACAAATGCCGTCACCGGGACGAAACATAGGGGGATCGATTTGGCCAAGTATATAGAACAAGCACGTAAATATACAAAGTCGCTACTGTCATGCGGGTTGGCAGCAGACGACCCTTTTTGAGATTTTTCGTGCGTGTAAGGAGGCGCGATTCGCGAATAAATTTTTTTTAATTGACTTAACAAAGTCGGCACCGGGATAAATCATAGGTCAATCGATTCGTCTTATTATGAACAATAAGCAGGTGAATTTAAAAAGTAGCTGCTGTCATGCAGGTTGGCAGCAGATGACCCTTTTTGAGATTTTTCATTGCGTGTAAGGAGGCGCGATTCGCGAATAACAATTTTTTAATTGAATTAACAAAGTCGGCACCGGGATAAATTCTAGGTCAATCGATTCGTCTCATTATAAACAATAAGCAGCTGAATTTAAAAAGTAGCTGCTGTCATGCAGGTTGGCACATGATTTATCCCGGTGCCGACTTTGTTAAGTCAATTAAAAAATTGTTATTCGCGAATCGCGCCTCCTTACACGCATGAAAAATCTCAAAAAGGGTCGTCTGCTGCCAACCTGCATGACAGCAGCTACTTTTTAAATTCAGCTGCTTATTGTTTATAATGAGACGAATCGATTGACCTAGGATTTATACCGGTGCCGACTTCGTTAAGTCAATTAAAAAATTGTTATTCGCGAATCGCGCCTCCTTACACGCATGAAAAATCTCAAAAAGGGTCGTCTGCTGCCAACCTGCATGACAGCAGCTACTTTTTAAATTCAGCTGCTTATTGTTTATAATGAGACGAATCGATTGACTTAGGATTTATCCCGGTGCCGACTTTGTTAAGTCAATTAAAAAATTGTTATTCGCGAATCGCGCCTCCTTACACGCATGAAAAATCTCAAAAAGGGTCGTCTGCTGCCAACCTGCATGACAGCAGCTACTTTTTCAATTCAGCTACTTATTGTTTATAATGAGGCGAATCGATTGACCTATGATTTATCCCGGTGCCGACTTTGTTAAGTCAATTAAAAAATTGTTATTCACGAATCGCGCCTCCTTACGCGCACGAAAAATCTCAAAAAGGGTCGTATGCTGCCAACCTGCATGACAGCAGCTACTTTTTAAATTCAGCTGCTTATTGTTTATAATGAGACGAATCGATTGACCTATGATTTATCCCGGTGCCGACTTTGTTAAGTTAATTAAAAAATTGTTATTCGCGAATCGCGCCTTCTTACTCGCTCGAAAAATCTGAAAAAGGCCGTCTGCTGCCAACCCGCATGACAGTAGTGACTTTTTATATTTACGGGCTTATTCTATATACTTGGCCGAATCGATCCCCCTATGTTTCGTCCCGGTGACGGCATTTGTTGATTAATAAAAATAAATTGTTATTCTCGAAAAGAGTCGTGTTGGCCGCACGATTAAATTCACAAAAGGTCGTCTGCTGCCAACCTGCATGACAGCAGCTACTTTTTCAATTCAGCTGCTTATTGTTCATAATGAGACGAATCGATTGACGTATGATTTCACCCGGTGCTGACTTTAAGTTAATTAAAAAATTATTATTCGCAAATCGCGCCTCCTTACACGCATGAACAATCTCAGAAACGGTCGTCTGCTGCCAACCTGCATGACAGCAGCTACTTTTTAAATTCAGCTGCTTATTGTTTATAATGAGAGGATTCGATTGACCTAGGATTTATCCCGATGCCGACTTTGTTAAGTCAATTAAAAAATTGTTATTCGCGAATCGCGCCTCCTTACACGCATGAAAAATCTCAAAAAGGGTCGTCTGCTGCCAACCTGCATGACAGAAGCTACTTTTTAAATTCAGCTGCTTATTGTTTATATTGAGACGAATCGATTGACCTATGATTTATCCCGGTGCCGACTTTGTTAAGTCAATTAAAAAATTGTTATTCGCGAATCGCGCCTCCTTACACGCACGAAAAATCTCAAAAAGGGTCGTCTGCTGCCAACCCGCATGACAGTAGCGACTTTTTATATTTACGTGCTTGTTCTATATACTGGGCCGAATCGATCCGCCTATGTTTCGTCCCGGTGACGGCATTTGTTGATTAATAAAAATAAATTGTTATTCTCGAAAAGAGTCGTGCTGGCCGCACGATTAAATTCACAAAAGGTCGTCTGCTGCCAACCTGCATGACAGCAGCTACTTTTTCAATTCAGCTACTTATTGTTTATAATGAGGCGAATCGATTGACCTATGATTTATCCCGGTGCCGACTTTGTTAAGTCAATTAAAAAATTGTTATTCACGAATCGCGCCTCCTTACGCGCACGAAAAATCTCAAAAAGGGTCGTATGCTGCCAACCTGCATGACAGCAGCTACTTTTTAAATTCAGCTGCTTATTGTTTATAATGAGACGAATCGATTGACCTATGATTTATCTCGGTACCGACTTTGTTAAGTTAATTAAAAAATTGTTATTCGCGAATCGCGCCTTCTTACTCGCTCGAAAAGTCTGAAAAAGGCCGTCTGCTGCCAACCCGCATGACAGTAGCGACTTTTTATATTTACGTGCTTGTTCTATATACTTGGCCGAATCGATCCCCCTATGTTTCGTCCCTGTGACGGCATTTGTTGATTAACAAAAATAAATTGTTATTCTCGAAAAGAGTCGTGTTGGCCGCACGATTAAATTCACAAAAGGTCGTCTGCTGCCAACCTGCATGACAGCAGCTACTTTTTCAATTCAGCTGCTTATTGTTCATAATGAGACGAATCGATTGACGTATGATTTCACCCGGTGCCGACTTTGTTAAGTTAATTAAAAAATTATTATTCGCGAATCGCGCCTCCTTACACGCATGAAAAATCTCAAAAAGGGTCGTCTGCTGCCAACCTGCATGACAGCAGCTACTTTTTAAATTCAGCTGCTTATTGTTTATAATGAGAGGAATCGATTGACCTAGGATTCATCCCGGTGCCGACTTTGTTAAGTCAATTAAAAAATTGTTATTCGCTAATCGCGCCTCCTTACACGCATGAAAAATCTCAAAAAGGGTCGTCTGCTGCCAACCTGCATGACAGCAGCTACTTTTTAAATTCAGCTGCTTATTGTTTATAATGAGACGAATCGATTGACCTATGATTTATCCCGGTGCCGACTTTGTTAAGTCAATTAAAAAATTGTTATTCGCGAATCGCGCCTCCTTACACGCACGAAAAATCTCAAAAAGTGTCGTCTGCTGCCAACCCGCATGACAGTAGCGACTTTTTATATTTACGTGCTTGTTCTATATACTTGGCCGAATCGATCCGCCTATGTTTCGTCCCGGTGACGGCATTTGTTGATTAACAAAAATAAATTGTTATTCTCGAAAAGAGTCGTGCTGGCCGCACGATTAAATTCACAAAAGGTCGTCTGCTGCCAACCTGCATGACAGCAGCTGCTTTTTCAATTCAGCTACTTATTGTTTATAATGAGGCGAATCGATTGACCTATGATTTATCCCGGTGCCGACTTTGTTAAGTCAATTAAAAAATTGTTATTCACGAATCGCGCCTCCTTACGCGCACGAAAAATCTCAAAAAGGGTCGTATGCTGCCAACCTGCATGACAGCAGCTACTTTTTAAATTCAGCTGCTTATTATTTATAATGAGACGAATCGATTGACCTATGATTTATGCCGGTGCCGACTTTGTTAAGTTAATTAAAAAATTGTTATTCGCGAATCGCGCCTTCTTACTCGCTCGAAAAATCTGAAAAAAGGCCGTCTGCTGCCAACCCGCATGACAGTAGCGACTTTTTATATTTACGTGCTTGTTCTATATACTTGGCCAAATCGATCCCCCTGTGTTTCGTCCCGGTGACGGCATTTGTTGATTAACAAAAATAAATTGTTATTCTCGAAAAGAGTCGTGTTGGCCGCACGATTAAATTCATAAAAGGTCGTCTGCTGCCAACCTGCATGACAGCAGCTACTTTTTCAATTCAGCTGCTTATTGTTTATAATGAGACGAATCGATTGACCTATGATTTATCCCGGTGCCGACTTTGTTAAGTCAATTGAAAAATTGTTATTCGCGAATCGCGTCTCCTAACACGCATGAAAAATCTCAAAAAGGCTCGTCTGCTGCCAACCTGCATGACAGCAGCTACTTTTTAAATTCAGCTGCTTATTGTTTATAATGAGACAAATCGATTGACCTATGATTTATCCCGGTGCCGACTTTGTTAAGTCAATTAAAAAATTGTTATTCGCGAATCGCGCCTCCTTACACGCACGAAAAATCTCAAAAAGGGTCGTCTGCTGCCAACCCGCATGACAGAATTGACTTTTTATATTTATGTGCTTATTCTACATACTTGGCCGAGTCGATCCCCCTATGTTTCGTCCCGGTGACGGCATTTGTTGATTAACAAATATAAATTGTTAGGTCGTCTGCTGCCAACCTGCATGACAGCAGCTACTTTTTCAATTCAGCTACTTATTGTTTATAATGAGACGAATCGATTGACCTATGATTTAACCCGGTGCCGACTTTGTTAAGTTAATTGAAAAATTGTTATTCGCGAATCGTGCCTCCTTACTCGCACGAAAAATCTCAAAAAAGGGCGTCTGCTGCTAACACGCATGACAGTAGGGACTTTTTCTATTTACGTGATTATTCTATATACTTCGCCGAATCGATCCCCCTATGTTTCATCCCGGTGACGGCTTTTGTTAATTAAGAATAAAAAAAGTTATCCGCCATTCGGGACTCCGTACTCGAACAAAATTTTTGTTTAAAGTCGTCTGCCGTCAACACGCATGACAATTGCGACTTGACGATTTACATGCTTAATCTATATGAATAGACGAAACGATTGACTCATGATTCATCCCGGTACGGTTGTTAAGCAAAAAAATCATTATTTCCGCTAGACGGATATATGCGGCTCATTCACGAGCGGGTAAGTGGTGGGGGTAGGCCCTATGCTGCCTCGCTCCGCTACGACCCGGGAGGGTACAGTCACGATAAAAATGTACTGGGTTCGGGCGGCGCGCGTCTGCTAGGTCTGTCTGCCAGCTTCAGCGTCATGAAAGTCAGTACTCAGGGGTCTTCGGGGTCGCTGATTATGAATCCGAAGTCAAAATTTGCAATAAATACAAAATTGCGGATTTGACGTAAACCACTTTTATAGAGAAAGTACAAAATAGATACATATGTTGTATAATACGATAAAACATCCAATCGGTTGATTTGAAGTTCACGCATCGTCATCCGAAGAATAATTTGATTCAACTTGTAAATCGCTGGAGCTTCTTATACTTAATGGTATACGTGGCGCAACTAACAATAGAACTGCTCCTGGGAGCAACGACTTTAAGTTTTTTTCGAGGCAATTCGCGCAACCTTGAAATAAATGGATCGGATATTAATAATGAGCGTGAAATAATGTCTTCCATTGTTTTGGCTCGGGAACACTTTCTTGCAAAATCTTCACGAAACTTTTTGATGTATTTATTAGTAGACTCTTTAGCGTCTTCAGACATTTGTCCTATCGACAACACCGATGAGTTCATCACTTCTGCGCCATGAATCAATACCTTATGTACCGAAGTTGGCATGTAGAACCACGGATATAACTGCGCAAAGTAGCGAGCTGTCTGTAAGGCAGAATCTTGAAATTTTATGAAATCGACTTCATGGCCACTCGAAATTGTCTGCAATATGACATGGAAACGCTTAATCAAGTCCTTATCAACCCCTGTAATAGTTGCAGCAATGATTGAGTTTTCGAAAAACCGTCGAGCGGTATTCCCATCATTCGAGCTACCGAAACCAGGCTGTGGTTGATCGACTATTAGACCTAATTCGATGCGGAAACCCTTCTGTATATTTGTTTTTCGGATTCTTATTTCTTCCTTTTCTTTATCACTACACGCTTGCCACTTTTTAATTTCAAGCTTATATGCTACATACAAACAACATTCGAAGAACCGTATCCATGCATGCAAAGTTGATAATCGTAACTGTAAATGATTTTCAGATACTTCCTTTTCTAGAATTGCATTTATATTGTTGAAGTCTTTTGAAGATGCTTTGCATAAATAACATCGTTGAGTAGACGTATTATGCTTGATAGCATTACAAACTTTACCGTCTACCATGGTGAAAGCAAGTCGGAAAGAAACTCTTATTTCTTTTCTATCTATGATCTTTCCAAGAGGGACAAGATTGTTCTCTCAATATAATCCATTGCCTCACGAGTGGCTTCAGGACTCTCGTGAAAAATTGGATCCTAATTGGTCTACATAAGTGAGGAGATGACGGCCCTGGATTTTTCCATACAAGTCTAGCGTTTGTTCTTGGTCGTTTGATACACGCTGCAGTGGAACGATTGAGGTAAAAAAAAAATTAGCATCGGACTTTTGCTTGTACCTACTTTGGCCAGAAGGGCCATCGCAGCCCCACTTACAATTTAAATTCAAGTTGCTAACATTTTCAGGAGATAAACTTTTGACAAAATCCATTTGTGTTAATAATATTCTATCAGCAGTGTGATTTAGCAAAGCCTGCAATTTTACCTCAGCACTACATTCCTTGACAGAAATATCTGAGTTAGGCGGATAACATATGAGCTTGGCTTGATATGGCAATTTATACGGTGGAAGTAAATTACAGCTGTACTCTTTGCTTCTATTACGAAGCCCCTGATATTGTGATTTCGATAATTTTAGTTCCACTATAAGCGATAGAGCAGCATCGGCAGATAAAGTCGTTTCTTCAATCGCATCTATGAAGTCCTTATACTTCTTAGCTTTAGATGGGCTCCCCAATCCCCCATCACCGACAATTTTCGCAGTAATTTTTCAGTCCTCCTTCGTTTTGTCCGGTCACTAGACTTTGCAAATTCTGTAGAAGGCCGACCCAAATTGTGGGATTTTTCTGAAGATTATTTAGTTTCTTCGAAAGAAACAAACACGCTCAACCATGCAGAATATTTTTGCAGAAATTTGCATTCAGTTCTTGATGCTTGCTGTCACTTTTTATGCAAGTCATGCAACAACTTGCAGAGGACAGCAATTTTGCATTGTCTGATAGAGTAAAGAGGCGTTGCAATTTAGCAGACATGACATTTTCGATCACTTCATATGTTTCAGTCGTTTTGTCATTCAAATTACCTTCCAATATCGAAAAAATGTCTTCTCTTGTCAGGCCACATGCTTCACGTTCATCAACGACAGATTCTAAAATTGGAAAGTATAGTATCTATATAGATGGATAATTCCATATTCAACCTCGTTACTATTATTTATTCCAAAATATTATTTGAAAAGAAAAAGAGGATATTTATAAAAGTGAATTACGTACCATAGAACTCAATACAATGAAGACCGCAGACAAATTAAAGAAAAAGAGCAAAACATTCCGCGTCGTTAATGTACGAAATTCAGAAAAATATGTTTTACATTACAAGAACTCGCACCAATGATACAATGGCACCTAGAGGCAGCAAGTTTTAATTTTGTTCATTCAATAATACTTCAATCTACAACATGCGAACGGTCAAGTCGCAGAACTCCATAGAACTTGAAAACTTTTCTCTATGAGTTTAAAATGTTCCGTTGTAATCTTCCGTTCATTTTCGTACAAATGATTCGTTTATTGTTATCGCATAAACTATTATTATTAATTTTGTGTTACATAATGATTTTCTACTCACTTGCAGCTGCTGATTCCATTT
The DNA here is from genome assembly GCA_944452715.1 of Ophion slaviceki. Lineage (NCBI taxonomy): Eukaryota > Metazoa > Arthropoda > Insecta > Hymenoptera > Ichneumonidae > Ophion > Ophion slaviceki. The sequence goes on along the minus strand of OX101784.1, from coordinate 17,834,895 downwards.
AAAAAATTGAAATCAATTGATTTTTAGAGATTTGGCGTCCTCTTGAATACAGCGTTGAAATATTTGCTTGCTGCACGATGCGTCTAGCTCGATCGAGAGTCTATCTTGATTTCAACTGTCCCACAGTTGCAGGTGTAAGGAAGAGGCCGCGCTGAAGCCTGGCATTCGACCTTCGGACCCTTACCTAACCTAACCCACGACTACAAATTACCGAAACGCAAACTCCATTTTTTGACTTTTGGCCAGCTTTTTCGGATTTGGCCCCACTGTGAGTCTGGAGGATACTTTGAGGAGCAGGCTTAAAAAATAGTTTTGCACAGCGTCGCCTTCTGATTCGCAAAGCAAATAAAATCAAGCGTCTCGAGTTTGCAAAAAATACGCGAATAAGCCGTTTTCGTTTTGGAAAAAAGTTGTTTGGAGTGACGAAAGCAAGTTTGACTTATTTGGGCATAAACGACGATCACCCGTGTGGATTAAACTGGGAAAACAGCTTCTTGAAAAAAGTATTCAAAAGACTGTCAAACACGGAGGGGCAAGTGTTTGAGTGTCGGGGTGTTTTGGGTGGTCAGGAGTGGCAAATTTGATTCCAATCAACAGTAATATGACCGCTGATGTTTACATTCATATCATAAACGAAAATCTGGAGGAATCACTGCTAGAGATCGGTCTCGAGGATAAATTCATCTTTCAACAAGACAACGTCCCTAAATATACGGCTCGAAAATCATCGGCCTGCTTCCGTTCTTCGCAGATCAAACTTTTGGATTGGCCAGCACAATCGCCAGATTTAAATCCTATAGAAAATCTGTGGTCTATTTTGGACCAAAATGCTCATAAGGGCGACGTAACAAAGAAAAGCTTTTTGACGCTTTGCAGGAGACCTGAGACAATATCGACGAACAGCACATTCACAATCTTATAGAAAGTATACCTCGGCGTTTACAGGCTGTTATCGAAGCAAAACGTGGTCACGCAGAATATTAGATGCGCGATGTGATGACATATTTTCTTTTTTTTCAATTGGGAAGGGTTACACGTAAAAACCTGCGAGGGTATACGTTGGAAATCAGGAATTGATTAATACCTCAAAAAAATAATAATTAAAGGGCCAAGTTATGCATTTATATACTTTTATTACGTAAATAAGAAAAATAATTGTGTGTTATTATCAACTCGAAAAAATATAACATTATGCCCATTTATATGTATGTCATGAGATTATTTAATATTACCATTAATTAATATAAAGTGTTGCCGAAATACGGCGACTTTGCGGTGATTGAGATTGGTAGCAATGCTCTTCATTCGTCAACCAAGATTTGTAATCTTTCATCAAACCTTGATGGTTCAACATTCAATATAGATGGTTGACGGTAGGCAAGATGTGGGATTTTTTTCTAAATTTTTACAAGGGTTTAGTTTGCCTTGATCTTTTGTTAAAAATAACTAAATAGCTAAAACAAATTACATGAACTGTAGCGTAAACGTCTTGCCATCTCACTACACGAAAGTCACAAACATTAAAATATTTGTTATCTCTGGTGTTTGGTGGTGAAAGAATTTCAAAAGATTCGCACAGACTCAGTATAGTCTAAACAATATTTTTTTTTAATTTAATCTTTTATTGTGGCTAACGCTCGAACGTCCTTAATATTGAGCAACCAAAAAAAAATGTCAGACTCGGTGACAAAAAAAATTGACGCCGAAAACATCAGCGAGCGAGTGCGTGCCACCACGCGCTGCACTCGACACATCGAGTCGACTATTTCTGTGTTCGTGATCAGATGATTTTACTTACGTACTTGAATATCACAGAGACTAATGTGACGTTTTCACAATGCCGGAAAGGAAATCCGCACTTGGTTGTAACAGTGCGGGTGCGAAAAAGAAGTGCATAGAAAGAAATAGTGAATATCGCACGGACCCGGACGAAGCTGGGTACGACAGCTAGTGTATATATATATATATTGTGAGGAACTTTGCATCGGCCAAAAGGAGGTAACGGGCGAATGCCCGATCCCGGAAACGGGTCTCACGACATCGTGTTGGGCGCCAGGTATGGAATACCGCCGGTCCACGACCGACTTGATTATTCGCGACGCCGCGAGTACAAGGGCCATGCAAATGCAGTAAAAGGGTCGGTGAGGACTGAGGGAGAAACGGCTCGCTCAGCTCATCTGAGTGAGAGAATATGGTAAAGGGGCGCAGGCGTGTAGAACGAAGAAAATTTCGGAACATAAATAATAACAGGCTTTTATTTAAGTAGCCCAAACTTTACATAGCATGGCAGGCTCGCGTAAGACAATCATAAACGCAAAACGCAAACGCGATGCGGGACCAGTAAAATAGCTGAGACGCAACGCCAGAAATCACGCGACAGCTCGTAAATTAACCGAAATAAAATAGTTCGCCGGGTTCGTTAGCCAGGGGACAGCCCGCGAAAGTGGCCAATAGCCTCCTCAAACGCGTGGTATCAGAGTGACTCCGAAACAGGTGGGTCTCTCATACGAAGATAGGGTACGCCAGTAACTGGATACGAATCAGGACTTTCGTAGATGGAGTCTTCGAACTATAGCAATAACGGGAAGTATTACCAGCGATGGCCGGAGCCCGGAGGTAACCACGAGATTATAGAGACTACGAAAGATAACCAGGGAATGCTGAAGGTTACGGTCGGTAACCGAGGAATAATGTCAATCAGGAAAGATAACCGAACAATAACGATAAGGACGAAATATAGCCGAAAAATAATGATAATTCTGTAAGGTAGCCGGAAAGTAATAATAATGACGTAAGGTGGGCGGAAAATATTAATCACGAAGGGTAACCGAAAAATAATACTAATTATGAAAGATAATCGAAATATAACAATAAGCACGAAAGGTAACCGGAAAACAATGGTAATCACGATAGGTGACCGGAAGATAACGATAATTACTAGAGGTAACCGGAAGATGATAATAATTACGAGAGGTAACCAGAGGATAATAATAATTCCAAGAGGTAACCGGAAGATAGTAATAATTACGAGTGGCAAACGGAATATAATAATAATTACAAGAGATAGCCGAGAATAATGAACTTTACGACAGGTGACCGAGAAATAATGATAATTAGAAAAGATGGTCGGAAAATAATAATAATTACAAGAGGTAACCGGACGATAATAATAATTACGAGAGATAAACGGAATATAATAATAATTGCGAGAGGTAACCGAAAAGATAATAATAATTACGAGAGGTAACCGAAAAATAATAACAATTGCGAGAGATAACCGAAAAAATAATAATAATTGCGAGAGAATCGAAAAATAATAATAATTACGAGAGATAACCGGAAAATAATAACAATTACGAGAGGCAACCGAAAAATAATAATTACGAGAGATAACCGGCAAATAATAATAATTGCGAGAGATAACCGAAAATAATAATAATTACGAGAGATAAACCGAATATAATAATAATTACGAGAGGTAGACGGGAATTTTTCGTGCGCGAGGAGGGCCCGGGGCCCTCGAAATCCTCGCTACTTCGGTGGACCTACGATCGTTCGAAAAATCGATAATGGTACGATCGTCGGGAGAGACCACGCGTTAGAGAGAGACGGAGATATACAAACATCGGCATAGCCTTGGCGCGCTAGCGTACTTAATTACTCTAACCGGACACATCTTCGAAATTTAACCACTCGGCTATTAATTTGCATCACAGAGGAAAACTAATACTCAAATGAGTTGCATTGAAAAATACGAATCAGATAATACCAGGTGTGTAAGTATGAAACCGGAATTTTTGTACAGAAAAAACACGTTTATTGTAATGATATGATACAAATAACTGGAGATGGCTTCTCGGGTCACCTTTAACTGATCCTCCAGTTGTTGTGTTTGAGCGTCGTCTTCGTCCAACAAGGCTTGCAGGTCAGCGTCTTCAAACTTTTTCGGTGGTCTTCCACGTTCTTCGTTCCTCACGTCAAAATCGCCACTTTTGAACCGTTTGAACCACTCGAAACACTGTGTTTTACCGAGAGCATGCTCACCAAACGCCTCCACAAGCATTCGATGCGATTCGGCTGCGGTTTTCTTCAGATGAAAACAGAAAAGTAGTGCTGTCCGCAAATCGTAATTTGTTGGCACAAAACTCGACATGTTTATCTCTAATAAACTAATGCTACTGAATGAAACTCGTGTTATTGTGAGTTGGAAATCTTTGTCGGATATCAATACAATAACAAGACACCGCTGACGTGATGTGTCGGTAACTGCATCGACATCTAGCGCCACCTATGGGCAAATTCCGGTTTCATACTTACACACCTGGTACACTGCTATATCAAACAGGACTTGGCCAAGGCAAAATTTGACCGAACTAAAGCGTAGGATTTTCACCTCCCGAGTACTCCCTTATCCTTTAGGCGCGCCTCCAGGCGAACAAAAAAAAATCTATGACGGGGACTATTCCCCAAAATTCGCAAACGTGACTCAAGAGCGAAAAACCCAGGCTTATCCAGAGATAGAGGATTGAGAATCGGGCTCACCGCTCTAGAGTTCCAGCTGGCACTCACTGACTCTAATTATGACTTGCAAAAACTCGACTAGACGCGAGCTCGCCAAATTCCCGACTGCTGATTCCTCACCACACTTCCCGAGGCTCGGTGTTCCGCACCCCCCCCCCCCCCCTCCCCCTCGCCCCGCCCGCGCGACAATATCATTGTCCCTCTCTCCTTCATAAAGGAATTCTGAGTATTCGCTGTCTCTTATCGCGACGATGCCGAATTTCGAACTTCGGCAACCGTGCGATTGACGCGTATGGCCTCCGAGGTCGGCCGAGACCCGGCACCACCCCGCCGATACCCGCGTGCGGATTTCCCCTCGCAGTAATAGAAGCCGGCACCGCGAACGCCTTCTTCCAGGACCCGGTGAGCGACGACGAACGCGGGGGAGGTCTCCCTTGCAAGGGCAAGACGTCCCTCAAACCCCGCGGTGGGCCCACACTACACGCTGAACGCTAAAAAAAAACATCACCCGCAGTTCGCCGCCGCCCACCGCGGTCCCATCACGGAGGCGCCGATTTTAACGGGTCGCGACGTCCTTGATGCCGGCAGGAAGGTGCGGCTTCCAGGCCGCGTAGTCCGAGGGGCGGGAAACACGTTGCGTTGGTCCTAAGCCAGCGTTCCCTCGGGCATCCCTTAACCGCGAGCACCGGTGTTCCGTGCTTGCCTGCTCCGATGAGGGAAAATCCGCGTGTACCCGTGTGGGTCACCGCGCGGAGCGGGCAATGGCGCCCGAGCTCCGGACCTTCCCCGACGCCGATAGTTTGCAGGTGTGTGTGTGTGTGTGTGTGTGTGTGTGTGTGTGTGTGGGTGTGGGTGTGGGTGTGGGTGTGGGTGTGTGTGTGTGTGTGTGTGTGTGTGTGTGTGTGCGTGCGTGCGTGCGTGCGTGCGTGCGTGCGTGCGTGCGTGCGTGCGTGCGTGCGTGCGTGCGTGTGTGTGTGTGTGTGTGTGTGTGCATATATATATAACCAATGTGCTATGCTAATGGTTATTGTGCTTGCCTCTGAAATCAGCATATCGGGCGGTCGCGGGTTCGAATCGCCGTCTCGTAGTTTCGGAGAAAAATGAAAACACGGGCGTGACGTAGCTCCAGTTCTACACGGATTTCGCGCACAGGGGCCGGTCCGTGTGGGTGTCGTGTGTGTATGTTTGTAGCCTGTGAGCTATTTCTCGACGAAACGCGATTAGCTACGAGGGTGGGAAGCAAACTCGGTACCGGCTGTATTAGTATAGGGTTTCCGCAGTTTCCCTATACCCATGGCATAAAATGTCATGGTGAATGCGATACAGAGGGAGAAGTCGACCAGTGTTCTATGCACCCCACGATTCCACATGCACATCCGAGGTGACCTGCGCCTATACCAGTGTTCCACGCAACATTCGCACAAAACGGAGAGCACGATAACATATATAGGTATAGCCAGAGCTGAGTCCCTCAGTTATAAATATAGTAGGACCGCGGTAAAAAAATTACTTTAAAAAATCGATATCTCGAAAACTATGGCGGTTGCCAAAAATCCTTCTAGGGGATTTCTCAAAATATTGAAAGGAAGGCGAGTGCCAACTTTCAGACCGAAATACGCTTTTCGGAAATTTATCCATGTCCTTTGCCCCAAATAACAAATTCCCTCCACTCCGCATAGAAAATGTTCTTTGCACTGAACAGAAAACTTGGTTCGCATAGAATTAAATTTTCCCCTTGCCCCTAAGACGGATCTTTCTTCACTCTGGCGGAAACTTTCCTTAGCAACGAACAAAATATTGATCCACAGAGAATAAAATATTTTCTTCGTCCTGATACTTCACCAAAAAATCATCAAGAGACGCGGCAGCGTCTTGACGCCAAGCAATAAAAAAAAAATTCGACGCCACTGACCGACTGACGAACACGCCGCGACTGTTTATACAGTAAGATGGGCTTTAGCAGACGACTTTTCAACTTTTATTCGATTTACGCCAAAACGCGGCGACAAATCGAAAATCAAATCACATTTGGCCAATAAAATATGATTTTTTTCTATCGATTTTGTTTGAATCATTTTTCGATTCCTCTACTCATTCTTACCGCCGGGCAGTTGCGTGGATCGAAACCCCGGCGTTTTGTCGCGTTAGATTGATTACATCGTTCTTCTACACTTGAAGTTTCTCGGCGTCTCCGAAGAACAACATTGACGAAAATCAATGAGTGAGTTTGCCTACGGTGAAAGTGAGACTCGAAAAGTGTTTTTCTTCTGTTTTTACCGACGATGATGCTAAGTGTCGCTTCGACGTGATAACGGTGGCTCGCGAAGTTCACGAATTCTTCAACATCGACGCAATTTTCCCGTACCCGCGATCATATGGATATTATCGTGATCCTGAAATTTTGATAGCACGATCGTATCGCTGGAATTTATATTGACATAAGAATAAAAAAATATGACCGGTCTCATAACCTCAATTTACGTACTTTGTCATTTGCCACGATCTTCCCTCGCATTGATTTCCCGCTCGCCGATGTGTCAAACAGCCAACGGCTCCGATGCAAGAACTCAACTTTATTTGCTCTTCGCAGGAATACCTCGGTATTTATTCGTGAAAAATCGCAGATAGCATATTTTCCGATTATCCGTAGCCATTGTCATTACCCCTCAAAATCCCCGATTTCCTGAGCAGTGTGCGACCAAAATGAGGCACGAAAGTTCAACACCGTTTGCCTACGAACGCTAAACTCTCCCGTCTCAAACACGGATGATTTGTGGACCTGTGGCGATTCCTCGATAGCTTCACCCTGATGACCGAGCGTACTATTGGTATGGCGTACAGAGATACCCTATGGTGTACCTGTACGGTAGTACACCGCTACACAAATGTACGTGTTACTACTATGATACCGGTACACTGTACTATAGTAAAAAATATACCGTTTCTGTATCCTCACCACACTAATACCGGTACCGATACCGTACGCACATATGTGGTAGGTACGGTACCAGGGCTATCATGTACACACCAAAACCAATGTAGCGTCGTATTTACCATCTAGATAGACTATCGGATTTATCCAGGGCAGCAAGTACGTACTGCCGAGGATGAGGAACGGCGTCAATCATTGCGGCCACAGTATACAGCTCCAGTGTCGTGAGGATATCACTGCTGTCTCCAATCTCCGGGAGCATCAGCGAGGCTGACCTCATGGAACTCGTCGAAACCTTCGGCTTCGTTCAGAAACAATATCTCGCAAAGGATCGCACCACCAATCTGTGCAAGGCGTTTACCTATGTACGTTTCAAAACGAAGGCCGAGGACGCTAGGGCCTTCTTGCATCTCACTGGTTACGGCTACCATCATCTCATAATTAGCGCCGACTGGTCGAAACCTTCAGCCCAACAGAATTGAATGGTCAACGGTTGAAACGCGTTAAGGTAGAACGAGCGTGCGCTGTTGATTTCTATAGATTTTGTTCAAATTTTTCACCCGACATTGTATCATTATGCATGTTTCAGTAAAATTTCAGAACAGTCGACTATTTAGATTCGGAGTGATGGGTTTTAAAATTGCAACTTTTAACACTGTAGGATCTGCATTGAAATTTAGACAGAGTAATTGTTCGTAAAAAATATTTGTCCCCTACAAGAAGACACATGGCAATAACATAAACAATGTTAAATTATTAATGTTTATAACGCAAATATTCTTTTTATGATAAAAGATTTTAACTTTGGGAAAACAACAATTTTTTTTTCTCGAAATACTAAACAATACTGTTCCGCGGTGTTGCATAATGTCTTCTTATTATAGGGGTAAAATATTTTTTACCGAGAGTTATTCTGTCGTTACTGTACGTTTTTGCAAAACTGGATAGTAAAGACAATCGAAACTTTTTTCACTCGTTCTCTAACTAGTTTTCTATCTAAACATTTTTTTAAATTAATAAACCCAATAGAATTTTACGTCGAATCATGTGACCTGACTTTCGGTCAATACAGACCCTGCAGTATTAAGGGGTTACCCCCACTTGCGATTTTGAAAAAATCGATTTTTTTTATTGCATTTTTTTGAAGTATAAGTATCCGGGCCCATACTTCTGTATGGGCCCGGAATAGATGACTCTATGTAAGTTTACAAAAAACAATATCTTCTTCGTGTAAACTGAAATTGAAACTTTAAACGCGTTTTTCTCAAAATGGCATTTCTGAAGTCGGTGACCAAGATTACTCGAACACTAATGAACCGATCTTCTTGAAATTTTGCAGGCTTATTTAATACATAAAAATGTAGTCTTTAATCGTTCGATTTTTTTTTTCGAAAAAAAATGGCCGTTTTATAGCCAAAAACTGGCCGTTTTTTTTTCGTTAAAATCGAACCATTAACTTTGACTGTCCGCCATTTTGTGAAAAATGAATATTTTTTAAAATCCTTCGATTAAAGACTAGTTTATACTTATATTTGACTAAATCCATCCGCATTTTTTTTTCAGAAGATCCACTTCTCCGCAATGTTGGTCACCGCAAACCGTGTATATAAAAACATTATTTCATTGACGGCCATTTACCACTAAACAATGTAATATTTTTCAATAAAAAAATTACTGAAAGTTCTTCAAGATGTGTTCTTTAAGATGGTATATTGATCGATTAAAAAAGTTTTGTAGTTTTCTTTTAAAAAATTCACGAAAAAGGCCTTTTTTGCGCTACAAGTGGGGGTAACGCCTTAATAGTTGTTATTTAAAAACCCATTATCTCCCAATCCAAATAGTCAACTGTTGTGAAACTTCGTTCAAACATGTATAATGATATGAACAATGTCTGGTTAAAATGTGAACAAAATCAATAGAACTCAATAGCGCGCGCTCGTTTTACCTTAAGGGTAAACGTCCACAGTGAACGTCAACACTGTGAACGTCCAAAATTGAGTGATATATCGCGATTTTTTTGGTAGAAGGACAAATAAGAGAATACTAATATTCAAGGATATTATTAGTCACATCTTGAAGTGAACAAAACGAAATTTATATTTAACAATTATATCAAATGGTGACGCTGGAGCCATTCTGCCGAGGCATGTTGAGTTTGAGACGCTCTGCAGCCTGCAGTATGGCTGATTCAAATTTGATTTTAGAAAAAAAATTTAATTTATATTAATTTACACGAGTATAGCTAGAGGAATACGTAGAGGATTGTGAAAATATTAATTTTTGTGTAATTGGCAAGCGTTGAACCAAAAACTTAATTTTCAACAGAAAAAAAGGACACCCATTTGTTAATAACTAATGTTATAATTAACTTATGGAAAATGCCGTACGCATTTCTCTTAGGAATGTTATTTTAAAGATGGATTCAAAATTTGGAGTGAAAAGAATGAAAATTGTCGGGGTAATGGTGCGTGTCGTTTAAAAAAATTGTATTTCTAGGAAAACGGTCGATGTCTCGCACAACGGCTAGCCACTGCCACCAAAGACCCACACAGGCCTGCGGACCTTGTTTTACAGGTATAAAACTTTTTTCCCTCATTCTAGATGGTTCAAAGCATCTCTAAAGACAAGTAAAAAAATCAAATTAAAAAAAATTCTACAGCGGTATGACCCCTTAGATCAGAGTACACGGTGACGATTGTTCGTCGCGTCTCATTGAACGACCCCCCCCCCGCCCCTCTTTTTTCTACGAAAGGTTCGTCCGCTCACTGCTGCGAGCTTGAATCTCCTATTCGTCAATAAAATTCAAAAATAGGACAAGACAATGTTTGCCAAAGGATCGAGTGATTTTTGTTCGAACCAAATAATCCTGTTATTTTTTCTGATCTATCTGCGGTCATTCGGATGAACTTCCGAAATGGAAACGCGTCATGTATTGCTAACTCATGTCGAAGATTATTTGAATAAGTAAAAAAAAGAACGCCAAGCAATACAAATTTTTTCCGAAAATATCGCTTGTTTTACCATGTTAAAACGTCCGATTTATCTTAGAATATTTTTTATTTTAATTTAAACAGTGGTTTCATTACATATTTTCGACTTAAATGTACGAAAAAGTGAAGTAACTTTTTATGAAACAGCCAAGCAAGTTTACTAAAAAATTGTAAACAAAATGATTAAACCTTAGGAATGATATTTTGCGTATTATTCCATTTTTATTTAAAAAAATCACCTTACATGGTGATTTTTTCACCATGATTTTTTTACCATGGTCACCAAAAATGGTGACACCCATGAAATTGGTGTCACCATTATATATTGGGAGTACAAATGAGTCTCCGCCGTTTGACAAAAGATGGCGCTACCAGGAGATTATGGTTGAAATTATGAGATGTAAAACGTCATATCGTAAGGTTGGACATCTGGCAAGACCATAACCTTGAAATATTAGCGATTTTGTATCAGCATTACATAATTTTTTTCGTGCGACAATGTCGAGTTTTGAGCCGAATAAGCGTAATTTGCGGGAACTCTTGCGTTTGGCACGAATCTCCCTTTAATAATGCTTCTAATTTCGCGTCTTCGTGCACTTTCGGCCTTCCACTACGTTCTTTGTCTTCGACGTCAACCTCACCGTTCTTAAATGTTTGAAACCACTCACCACAACTTCTCTCACTAAAGGTAGTACGAGCGTGCAATCTTGATTTCCATAAAGTTTCTTCAAAACAACAAAAAATAAATTGTTGCAAAAGTTACTTGTAGAAGCGTTAGAAACGTTTCGCCAGAGAAATCGTGTGTCTTCCCGAGCGTTTTTTCTTAACCATGTACGCCAAGTCGTTGCACAGCATTTTATACAATCGTGATTCGAAGTTTTTATTATAATAGTAATATGGTTTCTTAAAGTAAAATGTTGAGAAAAATAGTAGTTCTAGGGTTTGACCATTTTGTGTACGTTTCTAATAAATTTGCTTGGCTTTTGCATAAAAAGTTATTATACTTCTTTTGTACGGTTGAATTGAAAAAGTAATAATATAAATAAAAGTATTGTTTGAAAAAATGACAAGTATTTCGAGGTTAATTAGAATTTTATAGATAGTGAAACGACCGATCATTTTTTCGAGTTTTATATTAGGAGTACAACTTTGCAGTGACCGTTTTACTTAGAGAGCCACTGCGGCCGAAGTAGTGGCCCTAGCTCAATAAAAAAGTGGCATTTTAAACTAGAGGCTCTGCCAATGTAAACAATTTAAAAAAGCTAACGGATACGTGTATGCATTATAAAGTTATAGGCACTCAAACATGGCAACCTACGAACCGAATTCTCAGCATTTGCGGGAGGTTATGATTTACTTCTTCAACATCGTGAAATCTGCGGCTGAGGCCCACCGTTTGCTTGTAGATGCTTACGGGGAGGATTCTATACGCCGAAAATCATGGGGACTGCCTGGTCATATTCCGTCATCGACGCCCAAACCGAATATTCACGGATCCAAAGTGATGCTGTGTATCGGGTGGGACCAGCGGGGCGTTGTGTACTATGAGCTGCTCAAACCATCCGAAACCATCACAGGGGAACTCTACCGACGTCAGTTGATGCGCTTGAGTAAGGCACTCAAAGAGAAACGGCCACAATTCAACGAAAGACATGACAAGGTGATACTGCAGCATGACAATGCTCGACCCCACGTTGCAAATGTCGTGAAAAAGTACTTGGAAACGCTGAAATGGGAGGTTTTATCCCACCCGCCGTACTCTCCAGACATTGCCCCTTCCGACTATCACTTGTTCCGGTCAATGGCACACGATTTGGCTGACCAGCACTTCGGTACTTACGAAGAAGTCAAAAATTGGGTCGATTCCTGGATTGCCTCCAAGGACCAAGACTTTTATCGACGCGGGATTCGAATGCTATCTGAAAGATGGGCCGAGGTCGTAGCTAGCGACGGGCAGTACTTTGATTAAAAAATATGTAGCCACTTTTTTATAATAAAGCCTTAAACTTTTGAAAAAAAAAACGGTCACTGCAAAGTTGTACTCCTTATATATACGTCAATAAACTGAGTGTTGCACTTACCATGGTTTCACAGAGCACATTATTTTCTCCATTCATGTAGGTCTACCCGACGAGCAAATACTTATGTATTCCCCTTTTAAAATAACACAATTAGCAATTAAAAAACTCTTTTGAACGTCCGTTCAAGCGAGGTTATAAAATTGCCATATTGTCATATCAACTCACTCGACGCGTGTTGTTTGTGGTACACGCGTGCAAGTGAATTGTTTCACGACGCTTTGTGTCGTTCGAGTCACGTGTACCTACACTAAGTAAGTGTGTAGTTCGGGAGAAAATGGGTTGATTCGACACGCTTCATGTGGACTTCACGTTACATTAAGAGTGTTCGCCGGCAACATATTAAAAACGTGTTGTTACCCAGAATGGTATAGAGGGTATTATTTCAACACGGTCAAATAAGTAAAACCCATTGTTTCAACGCATTAACCAGGCCCTACACACGTTGTAGGCGTGTTGTGGGTTGCTTCACCACATCGATAACACGCTTATTTTTTACAGTGAGGGCTCGGCCGCTTAAGCTGCAAAGTATGGCTACGATGATCGAGATCTGATTTCGATAGATAAGGAATCTTAACGAGATCATCGAGAACGCAAACGACACCACACACACACGCGTGCGCGCGCGCGCGCGTGTGTGTGTACATACATGCGAGGAAAGTCCGGCGCTGAGTAAACAATGATACATAGTTTCGGCGTCCATGCGACGGCGATCACGGGTTCGAATCCACGTTCGGGCATCTAAACTTTCTTTCAGATTTGTTTAGCTGTATACAAATTACGAACATCTTATTTACCAATGGATTATATTGTACGATAATTTTTATTTATCAAATAAAAGGATCATTGTTAAGTTGGCCAGGTGCTACGGCGACATGGGATTCGATTCACCGTATAACAGCTATAAGAAAATGATCGTCAAATTGGTACGTTTCCCATTTCGGATCGCGAACGTTCGGGTTCGACGCAATCTATGGTCACTTTTTTTTCCTTGCACTAGTCGCATTTTTACTCGATAATCTTCGTAATACAAATCATTCTTTCCCGAGCGTGCAGTAAAGGTCCTTCGAGTTAAAAATGGATAATATTTTGAAACATTTTTTTATTTATTATTTAATACTTTATTTAGGCGGTCGGATAAGATTCAAAATTCAAATTTTCAAATTTGAAAGCCGAGCGTGGATTCCAACCCGCGCCCGCTCTTGCTTGGCTCCCGAAACTACTGTGCCATTGTTGACTCAGCGTTGGATTTTGGTCGTGCATATCTCGTCCAATTTTTGCCGCACGACATTTAAAAAAACCGTTTTGCTTGAAAAGCGACACATTACATGCTCACGAACGGAAAAGTAGTAGTTAAGCTACACCTAGTATATCTTGATCTTGATCGGGAAAGCTCCAATTTACATGTTTAACAGCTGTCAATTTTCTTTTTAAGGGGTTATACCAGTGTGACACTTTCAAAAAATCGATTTTTTTTTGCCTTTTCGACAGTTTATACTTTCAAAAATATCCTGTAAAAAATTCAAGGTCGTATCTCATATCATTTTATTTTGCAAAAATCGATAGTTAAATCTTTAAACGCGTTTTTCTCGAAATGAGATTTTTCAAATTTGCTGACTTTGTCACTCAAAGAGCAATTATCCGATTGACTTGAAATTTGAACTGTGTACTCTTAAATATATTTACTCTACAATGACGTAGGATGTTTTTGATTGGATGAAAATTGACGATTTGGCATTGAAGAAAACGACCACTTTATAGGCAAGAAAACAGACTTTTTGCATAACGACGCCATTTTGTTAGATTTTGATATTTTTCGAAAATCCTACGTCATTGTACAGGAAATACCTTCCAGTTTAACGACATTTTTTCCTTTTTCGGTTTTAGCTACTCAATCGGCCGGAATCATGTTAGCAGTGGAGGAACTTTTTTTTGGCGCCTCCGAAGGCAGCGCATAAGTCGCTTGGATCTCAATATTTTTCTATGAAAAAAATATGTTATATAGGTCAAATATAGCCAAATATATTCTTAATGTTCCGAAACATTTAATTGAGTACTTTTCTTCCAAAAAATTTATTTTCTTCCAAAGAAGTCTCTCCGGAAGTGATCGTCACCTCGATGGTCGAAACGTCGATCCCCTTGCGAGCCGTGGAGCCCACCAGCTCTTTGTGGCGCTCGCTAAGAAGTTATCGCCTTCGTATAAACAGCTCGGGTGATCGCCACTTGAGCCGAGACATTGGTGACTACGTCTCGATCACCGTGAGCGCCGAAAGAAATCGTCGCTTTCAGTCGTCCATCCTGACGAACTCGCGTCCTCGCGAAGGTGGCATCACAGGTCGCATGATGCTGTGCTTTGGTTAGTCCGCACCCGTGGATGGCTATGTTGTAGATGTTGGTAACTTCTGTGCCGCCACACTTCGGGTTACTCGGGCTTCTTTTAAGAACATAGGACAACATTGAACAAGTTGTAGCATAATTTCTTTTGCGCCTCCCATCATGCTATCCGATTAAGAGTCGTTAATATGGTTAGTATGATTCGTTAAGTATTCTCTCCAGTTGCTCGCACAAATGCGCACTAATTTCCATGTCATGCTTTATTTTGTATACAAGTGCTAATATACTTTAAGCCGGGCCCGATCAATCGTTCAATGCTTATTAAACGATTCATGCAACGATCATATTGATCCAATACCTTTATCGGCGGGTCACCCCGTCATTCCGGATCCGTGACCGACTGCTCTTTCCCCGGCCACCCCGTCATTCCGGATCCGTGACCGTCCGATCAGATCCAGCTACCACGCACTCAGTGTACATGTAATGTCGATCATCATTCAGTCACCCCGTCATTCCGGATCCGTGACCGTCCGATTACATTTAGCTGTCGCACTTATAGGACTGACTAATAGACCGCACGTATATTGTCAATCGCTTCCCGGTCACCCCGTCATTCCGGATCCGTGACCGCCTGATCATTCGCCGGTCACCCCGTCATTCCGGATCCGTGACCGCCTGATCATTCGCCGGTCACCCCGTTATTCCGGATCCGTGACCAACGTTCGTTCCCCGGTCACCCCGTCATTCCGGATCCGTGACCGGTCGAACTTAAGGGCTTACCTTCTACGCCACGCGTCTCGGAAGGACCCAGCACCTGAAGCTCATCCTCACTACCGTCTGACTCGGTATCGGTGACTCCCGTATTCCAGGATTTTAGTTTTTCGCCCGGAACCACGCCACAGTACGGCTTCTGCGTGCGCTGAGCACCTTTGACGTCCTCGATGACGTACCTATCGCGGTCTAATACCCTAGTGATTTGATACGGCCCAGCGTACTTTCTAGCTACAACGATATCTCCGCAACTAAATTTTCTGGGTGGTGCTCTTCTCTTATTGAACCGTATCTCTTGTTCATTTTGATTTCGCCGGATAACTTCACCGGCTGCCTCTCGAGCTTCTTCTCGGTTACCGTCATATCGAGCCTCTCCTATGCTATTCAGAATTTGTGACTCGACTGCATTGCGAGGTCTATAGCTCAACAGTAATTCTGAGGGGCATTTCCCAGTTGCCTTGTTAATTGTATTGTTTAATCCCCAAATTACTCGTGACAATTCCTGATCCCATCTCCTTTCCTCGTTTAGACTAGCCGCTAACGTGCTAAGAATCGTCCTATTATATCGCTCGACCTGACCATTTGCCCTTGGAATGGCTACTGCGGTTGCTATGTGCTTAATACCTCTGTCATTACAAAACTCTTTGAATCTTTTGCTAGTGAACGCGCTTCCACGATCACTGATAATGCGCTGTGGAAACCCAAATGTTTCGCTAATGGTAGTCAACAACCGTTCGACAATTATCGTCTTTGTGTTCTTTACTGCCTTCGCAAATACATATTTAGTGAACGCCTCCACCACTACGAGCAAATACGAATTATTCGTAGTACTTTTTACGAATGGTCCCAAGTGATCTATGTGTATTGTGTGCATAGGCATCGAGACCTTTTTTATCGGGTGTAAATGGCCTGGCCGCTTTCCGGCTGGCTCCTTATTATAAAGGCACTCCAAACACGTGGCGACATAACGTCTCACGTAGCGCCGCATCGAAGCAAACCAATAGTCTGCCTGCACTTTTTCGAGCGTCTTTGTCATTCCAAAATGCCCCATTTCGTCGTGGCATAGTCTGACTATTTTTTTTGTCTCGCTACCTTCGGCACCGCCCACTTGAGACAATCCGGGGTTTTTCTAAACACCCGATTCTCCTTGAGAGTGTAATCGGATTTGATTTGACTTTCCTCAGCGTCTTTTTCTTCTCTATTTAACACTTCGTGCACGTATCTTAATCGCGGGTCTTGCAGTTGAGCGGTCAGCGGCCAATCTCCGAGTTCGATATGTAATAACCCTACATCATCTATCTCTCTTAATTTATTGTCAGTCCCGTTTGGGTTGCGACTGAGTGCGTCGACATGCGGCATTTTCTTTCCAGCTCTGTATTCGATAGAACAATCGAATTCTTGCAATTGGATCCACCACCGCGCGACGCGTGGTAGTAAATCTCGTTTAATAAAGGTCGCGCGCAACGCACTACAATCGCTTACTATCTTAAACCGGACTCCTAGTAAATAAACCCGAAATCTCTGGAGGCTGTTTATGACTGCGAGTATCTCGAGCTCATATGAATGGTATTTTTGTTCTTCTTTAGTGGTCTGCCGGCTAAAGTAAGCAATCGGTTCTAAATCATTCTCGATTTGCTGTTGCAGTAAGATACCGCCCAAACCTAGCTGACTCGCGTCTGTATGTAACTCGATCTCGGCACCCTGTTTATATATGGCCAATATAGGCCTAGATATCAGCTTTCCTTTCAATATGTCGAAGGCGCGCTGTTGCTCTTCACCCCAACACCAAGCTACAGACTTTTTCGTTAACTTAGTAAGCGGTCGGGCAATAGTGGCAAAGTCTCGAATAAATTTTCGGAAATAGCTCGCAAGACCGATGAACTGTCTCACGCCGTGCACGTTGGAGGGCACTTGAAATTTTTTTTTACGGCGTCAATTTTTATGGCTACCCGGCCGTATCCCTTGCTGGGTTACCTCGTACCCGAGATAGTCAACTTTTGTCTCGAGGAATGTGCATTTGCTTATATTCAATTTTAGTTGTGCATCTCGTAACGCCCGCAACACTAACTCCAGCGCATGTAAACCCGACATGACGTCTTTAGACGGAATAAGAATGTCGTCCATATATGCTAGGACAGAAATCTGACCCTCGAGAGGGTATACTAGTATGTTTATTAAGCGTTGAAAGACTGCGGGCGCATTCACCAGTCCAAAAAGCATTCCAAGAAATGCATACTGCCCATCCGGCGTTAGAAAGGATGTATTTTCTATTGACTCTTCTGCAACCGGTATCTGATAATACCCCGAAGCTATATCCAAACTTTGAGAATTTGAGTCTCGCACGGTTTTGTACTTCTTTAATTCGTCTACAATCTTGATAACTTTTTCACGCTCCGAGTAGGAAAGTCGATAACGTCGATAAGTTACCACTCAATCGTTCATTAGTTCTATTCGAATTTCCGCGGCTTACGTCGCTTAGAGTTCCGAAATATTCAGTGCCAAACAGTCGCGTTACGAGTCAAGCAATTCAAGTAAGTTTTTCTTCGTGTCCTCCGATACGCTAGAATCGACTTTGATTTGGTACTTCGGAAGACCGTCCTTATTTACACATTTAATACTACAAAGTACCCGAAGTTTACTTTCAGCAAGAGACTCTGGCCTCGCTAACTCCGCTCTGGCAATTATTATTTGTTTATGAATCGTTAATGACTGATCCGACAAGTTAATAACTGGTGTTACTCCCGACTTCGTACTAATAGCGCACCTAGGAATGCAATATTCCCTGCCCTCTTCGCCTCGTACGCTTGGCTATATGTATAAATCACCAGGATCATTATTTTGCACCGCTACCTTGACATCTGCTCCATGACGCGGTGGGATGATGGTCCCCTCCGCCGCCCTCAGTGTCATTTTTCGCAGTGGCAGCTGCTCCATTTCCGACAGCTTGGCCAGAGATGCATTGAACACCCGCAGGCTGCCGTCTCTCTGAACAGTGGTGACACCAGGTAGATCCAGAAAAGGTTGTCCCACGATGAGCGGTACTTCCTGAATCTCGTCCAGAACGACGAGTACGTCAACTAGCCCTTCCGCTAGGTCGATTTTCATATTCGCCTCGGTAACACCATACGGACGAACCCCTCCGCCACCGTACCATCGGAAGATCACATTCGCCGGTTGCAGGTCTAGTCGCATTTTGTCCGCCTCGCGTGTCTTGTTTTGGCCACGCCTCGTAGTTCTCCAGCGCGAAAGTACTGACAGCGATGTCGTCCCACTCGTGGATTTTCTTCAATTCCTCCACCTTCTGAATCCATGCTTCAACCGTCTGATTCTTTTGGCTTAGGCCAAACAATGGTATTGACCGTTTGCCTTCCGTTGTCATCCGCGGTACTTGGTTTTCTGCAACGATCGTCACCGCCTCAATCAACTGCTGAAAGGCTCCCTGCCAGTCTGTAGAACATTCATTGCTAGGAGTGCAAAGGTCTATCGGTGAACGCCGCCGATCACGTGCATCGCGAGATCGCTCACGAGAGTGTTCACGCCGTCTTCTTGACGACCTCTCCCTTTCTTCGCGATGTCTAGCGCGCGATCGCGGTACCGGTGTGTATCGAGAAGTCGTCTCGCAAGAATTAGATCTTGTACGAGATCTACGAGACCTGCCATGCGAGCGACCCATCGTATATAATGTTCACCTCGTTCACTATAACTTGTACAACTTTGCACCGTGTTCACTGTTGTTCACCGAAATATATAGAGTATACTTGTTACACTGCTACACGCACATCACAAGAGATAAAACAAGTTCTTTATCCCACTTCTGAACTGTAAGAAACGCCATAATGTAGGATGATAGAATTACATGTATTTTATGCGTGAATAATACAAAATCGCGTGACGCCGTGTGCCATAGTATTCAGAGCACGTATGAATAGAAATTAGAAGATGTTTCGGGTTTGGAAGTCTCTCCAGAAGTGATCGTCGCCTCGATGGTCGAAACGTCGATCCCCTTGCGAGCCGTGAAGCCCACCAGCTCTTTGTGGCGCTCGCTAAGCAGTTATCGTCTTCGTATAAACAGCTCGGGTGATCGCCACTTGAGCCGAGACGTTGGTGACCACGTCTCGATCGTCACCGTGAGCGCCGAAAGAAGTCGTCGCTTTCATTCCTGAAAAGTGTAGATCTTAGATAAAGATGATGAAAACATCAATTTATTATATAAAAAGAAATAAAGATACATATACAGGGTGTTAGGAAGGTCGATGCGAAGCCTTACGGGGATGATAGGTTACCTCGTTAGGAATCGATCTAACCTAGGTTACCTCAGTCCAAAGTCGAAGGATTTCGAGTTATCATGGTAAGTATGCTTTTTGGAAAATTTCACAAAATTAGGTACTAACTCGTTTACCTCTTAACGTTAATGCTATTTTTTTTTAAATACCATAACCAAACTGGTATTTCCATTTTCTGACAAGTTTTTTTTTATTATTCAACGTCTTATTTATTTAGTTGTGTGGATACAGATTATTGTATTGGTGTTCGTCGATTGAATACATATTGAGCTAAGAAGCAAATAAGTTTTTAGTTACCAATTATTGTCTGTTTGAACATTGTGAACGTTTACCTAATTTTGGGAAATTTTCCAAACTCATACTTGCCATGAAAACTCGTCGTCCTTAGACTTTGGACCAAGGTAACGTAGGTTAGATGTGTTCCTAACGAGGTGACCTATCGCCCCCTTAAGGCTTTGCATCGACCTTCCCAACATTCTGTATATTTAACTTGATTTTTATCGAGAAAATTTCAATATGTATTTTGAATTTTGCAGCGAATTAAAAGTGATTGAAATTAGTTAAAACAGCTGTCAATTTATCTTTTAATAAATTTAGAAAGTCGTTCGTAAAAGTCGATATTCTAGATAAACATTAGAAAAATAAAAGATCTAAATTATGATAAAAAGCTTAAGATTATATGTGCATAATTATTTTTTAGATATCAAGCTACATATATATGTATTGTGATATCTATCGAAAAAGCTCCGGATGGAATTTTTAATTTGCTGTTGATGAAAATAAATAAAAACAGATGTTAATCTTTAATCGAAAACATTTGCAAAGTCGTTTATAAAAAGGGTAGATTTTAGATAAAGATTATTATTTAAGAATAAGAACAACTAAATTTGCGATTAGCAGAAGCGTTAAATTATTTCGAAGAAAAAGAAAAAGAGATAGGCTGGAGCACGATTTTTTAATAACGTTTTTCGCACACTTTTTTTCTAAATTGCCCATTTTATCATAATTATTTTTTCATGCTGCTGGTGTTGATAAAAAATTCTAAATGTCACTTTCACCCCCCCCCCCCCTCCCCCGTCTACCGTTTCCCCACATACTAGAGTATAAAAAAGAAAAGAAAACAATATAATTTTCACCAGCTAAGCGAGATGAATGATACCGGAAACCGTACGACACTTAAGGGCGAACAAAGATAGCACCGCGAGTTCACAAACGCGTTTTTCTCTTCGAGAAATTTTCGACCGCAGTGGTGTTGGACGTCTGAGGGATCGCCCGCAAACCGTCTGCGCTTGTCGAGTATCCACGTAATTTTTTTTCCATTTATAATCTTGGACGCGCGAGCATCGAGTCGCGACTGCGTTGCTGGCCGGTCCGTATTCTGTGTTATGCGGAGCCTCCGTGCAGCGGTCTCGCGCTCGCTTCCCCCACCACGTGGCGCCGCTCCCCTCCACTCTCGTTTTCGACCTCACTGCGCGTGGGTCGCGTGTCAGCGGTATCGCGCGGCGCGCGCTTACCCCTTAGTCTGCTTGCAAGGTCCGGTCGGGCAACGTGTTTGGTGCGCGTGTGCGTCATACCGCAATCTCTCGGCAGTTGTGCGTGTGGAGTTCCCCCCCCCCCGCCCTCTCACCGCTGCAACCACGTGCCTCAGCCGGCCAAGACCGCACTATGATATTTGCTCAATTTCCTCTATTGGTGCGTGTTAACGGCCACGAAGCGCGATATTTTGGCATAGTCGTTCTCGAAGTCCGCGAATCTCACGCTTTGCCTACAAAATACATGTATACAGTCCACGTACATGTCCACGGCTGGAAATGTGCCGCTTATAAGTGTAACGTCCCAGTGCTGAGATTTTCAGTGGTACGACAAAAACTCCGGATATTCGTCATACCATTCGGCGAAACGCGATTATTAAGGCGGTCCTCTAGTTTCTTGGCTGTTTTTTTACGGCTTTTTCAATAATTTTTTATGGGCAAAGCATCGAAATAATCAATCTCATTGTTTTTGCATAATCTTTATCAACATTTAAATAAGCTTTACAAATTTTTTGAAGTCAAAATATATAATAGAATAAAAGTTACAGTGGCCGACAGGAAGACATCAAGTAAAAGAGGTGCTTGACGGTGACCAAGATTGCGGCTGTTCTGCTTATCTGAAATCAAAAAACCAAACGGCATTTAATCTTCATATTTAAGACTAGCGATTAAACTAGAGTGAATTCTAAATGACAAAAATTGACTTTTTTATACACTTTTGAAAATTAGATTCTATTTTTTACGAATTTTTTTCTTAAGTTTTTCCCTCGTACAAAAAAAACTATCGAAGCAATCATGATAATCCTAGTTCAATCGCTGGCTTATAACATATTAAAGATGCTGCATAAATTTGAACAAGATCGGTGCAGTAGTTTCTGAAATATCGTGGTCACCGTTTCGAAAAATGGTGTTTCGAGGAAAACGCGTTTGAAAGTTCGCGCATGTGATTTATACTAAAAATTTCATCTCACCGCCAATCTGCTATGCCTGGACCATACAATAGGCCTTCCTCTTCTTCTTGGAAGTCACGCAGAGCTGCTCCGTCTTCCCTTTTCGCGATTTGGGCCTGTTTTACAACATCACTCGTGCGCCTTTCTGAACGGTCGATCCGAGAGCTATCACGCTGTTGAACATATGATTTAGCTTGTGGGCCGATTTTCACTCCCATGGTTTCCAAGGTCTTCAGGATAGATTTGAATCCTTCGTTGAAGATTATGACAGCGAGAAACGTGGCGATTTCAACCACTTTTGGCCCAGAATGGAGGTGCTTCGGAGCAAAAGTCCAGATTAACGAATTGAGCGACTCGTTATTATTTTGAGTTTCCGCTCCCAGGCATCTGCTTAACAATTCTTTTTTGGATAAATCCTCATATATTGGCTTTATAACTTTTTGAACTGCTTCAGGAAGAGGCGGTTTATTGTGTTTGAATTGCTCAGCCTCTCCGAGAAACTCAGCTCTGCGCCATTTGCACCAACTAGATTCGCCTGCAGGACAATTTTGATGCTGTGGATTGCTGTCTGTGGAAATCTTGTGAAAGAATGTTGCCCAAATTTCCTTTCTCATTTCCTCGATAGAATCTGGATGTCTCCGAATAGCTAATCCATAATATGTTGTCATCTCACCAATCAATTTATCAGTGAGTTTTCCTGCACCTTTCCCACTCGGGCCTAATTCACAAAAGGTTCAGGTAGCAGTTAGATTTAGGGATATCAATACAATGGTCAGCGCCGCTCGGCTTTCGGAGCAGCCCGGCGCGCGATCCGTATACCTGCTCCGTTCCAGGGCCGTAACTTGTGAACCACTTCGAATATCGAAAAATCCTTTGGCACACATTTTCTACACATGTTGTAGATGTGATTTATGAAAGAAAAAAAATCGATTTTTTCGACCCGAGAAACTAGAGTACCGCCTTAATATGAGAGATCAAGTTTGTACAAAATAACGATACGTTTGCGGAAAATGCTGCTGCACGCACGGTGGATTATGTGCGAAAGTTTGTTCAGTGACGGCTGGTGACGAGTCTAATTACAACTATTTCTGAAGATATTTGTGATTTTTGTTTAAGGATGTATGGCAACTAAGTTATTTACTACTGTTCGAATTGAAACTCACTGATATTGTAAAGGAAAATATCGAGAACTTTTTGAGATTAAAAAAAAAAACAAAATTTGCCCACGTGAATGCTGAGATAAACGAATTCAAAGTTGGGTCATTTAACACGGGGAACATAGGACTGTACGTCCAAAATTCCCTTTACATTGGCAAAAAAGGTATTTCCGGAGTACTCTTTTGTAAAAAAAACTTTTGTGCGGTATCGCTGTAATATACATGATACGTTAAAAAAAAAATCGACATGTGCCCATATATTTTGCGAGATATTGCGAGTTAAATGGGACCGTTTTCGTATTTCTTTAGCTTGTATGTCGTAACCACGACAACGTCAGGGAAAACGTACATCAAATCAGCAACTAAATTTCCAGTTAAAAATTGAAAATTCTTCTTTCTGTACCGCATGTTTTACTTTGAGCTGTGGTAAATCTCCTTTTTAGCTTCAATGAATACTACAATTATTTTATTTAGTCTTTAAATGCGATTTTTGCAAATTGCATAATCAGTTCTGTAACGACTCTGCAGTAGCTGCCATACATCCTTAAATAGTAATAATTGAAAGGAAACAAAATTACAATCCAGTAAGACATCGAAGCACGAAAATTATATTATTAGCGAGGGTTGTGATTTTCCGTTGACCGAGGTAACTACGTTCTACTAAATATTACGTAGATCGTTATTCACGAATAGGATAATCAAAATTTATGGAAGGATTGATATTATTTGTCATTCTAGATAAATCGTTATGCCCGTTTACTGAGTTCACAATAATAATAACCACAATTGTAATTGTTATTAGTGTTATTATTATTGTTTTCTGGTGTTCACAATAGGCATAACAACAGAAATAATAATAGTTGTTATTCTCCTTATTATTGTTATTGTTGTTATTGGTTTAAGATAGAGTATCAACGGCCGCTAATGAGAAGATAAGAAAAGTGGGAATTTCGAAATGCAAATTCACGAGAAAGCGTGGTTTGCATAATTAAATCGAATCGAGTGCGTGGCACTATTGGAGTATCGGGTGGTACTCAGTTCACTGTTGTTATTATTATTATTGATATTATGATAATAGATTTTTAGTGCTCCAAGCAATGCACTTCCTCAGTTTGCACTGGGAAACATTCACCTACCCTGGGGGATTAGGCTCTATCTCATTCGAGATCGGAACAATATTGCTGGGGGGCACTCGAGGGCTTCGACACCACCTCGGGTGTTGCCCGGTCAAAAAACAGTTGAACAATCTGTGATCACAGCCTCCCTCCGGCCAGAGGACGAGCGGCTACCGCAGTCCACAATCGTATTGCTTGAGTAATCGGAGGGATCCAAGGACGACCGCTTTGTGCATCCGACGTGCTAGCAACCGGACACTGGGTTTGAAAACCGGTATGCTAACAAGGTCTGATACGAAAGACTCCCTCATCCCCCAGAGCGCGCCGATGATGACAACGAGAGTCACCCTGAATCCCCGGTGCAGAAAGGGCAGCTCGGCCCGAAGGGGTCGATATATGAGCCGTTTTTCCGCTTCCTTTCACGCCACGTTTGCCTCGACCACGGCTGAGAACTCGATTACGTATATCGTCTTCCCAGGTAGGAATTGACGATGAAAAAAGGGCTCGCCAAACTCTGAAACAAGGCTCACATTTTTTAATTCAGGCTGACCACCAGCCTGATTTCAGGCCTAGCTGAACCTCTGAATGATAACGCGGTTTCAGGCTCTTGCACACAGGCTTGACCAAAGGCTGGTAGAAAAGCCTGTACTAAGCCTGAAACGACGAAACAACAAGGCTCAAAACGAGCCTTAATAAAGCCTTCACGAGCATTTATGACCAGGCTTTTCCCAAACTCTTCGCGAGGCTATATGAGGCCTGTTTTTAGTTTTCTATATTCTACATTGGGGTAAATTTAATAAATTTGTAAAGAATTCATTTGATTTATTATATATATTTATTATTTGTTATATTATTTGTTACAAAATATATATAAAAAATATTTTAAAAAACAATACGTTATTTTATTGCGTACTTTTATTTTCGTATATACTTTTTTGTGAACCTCATAAATATCGATAAGAGCATATGTTTAAATGTTCTGGCTGCCTCCTTCGCTTTCGTATTTCGTGCCTTCGCACCCGACAAATTTATTGCTAAATTTTTTTTTCATAAAAGTACAGAAAAAATATTATTTTAAACTTATTTCATTTTATCACAACCTGAAACAAGCCTGCATCCAGCCTTGATTTTTCAGCCTCAAAATTCACCGGCTGAATAAAGCTTGAAATAACCCTGAGTTTAGGCTAAGCAGCCAGTCTTGGTTCCAGGCTGCTCCAAACGATGCAATGAAACCTGGGACAGGTCTGTCTCACTCAGGCTCGGTGAAACAAGGCTCGCACAAGCTTGTTTCCATCGTCAGCCTTTTGATTTCCTACCTGGGTTGTCGTCGCAATCAAAGAGGACAATATCGGGGTTAGTCGCTTGAAGCGGGTTGATGGTCGCGGACGAGAAATTCCAATAAATTTTGCATCTTTCGCCCACGACGACGGACTCAATATCTCCTGGTAAATAAAGCGGCCCGGCCCGGTCTATTCCATAAGAATGCCGTAGATGGTAATCTCTTTTAAACACATTTAAAAAGTTAACAAAGTTCACGAACATTGTTCTTTGTTTTACCTTATACAAAATTATAGTTTACCTTAAAAATAGTTATTATTTGTTTTAATCAAATGATGGTTTTAGTATATTTTTCCATTTATCAATGTGACAAGACAATAAAAGGTTTTATAAAATAGCGAAGTACAATGTACGTACCATGCAAGTGTACAAGAAATGTTGTACACAAAATGATCGAACCTTAGGAATAATCTTATGCAAAATATTTTATTATTATTCAAAGAATCACAATATTATAATAAGAATTTGATATGACCATTAGACAAAAATGCAATGCCGAACCACAGGAGTACACTGAAGATGTAGTGTATGGTTAAGCCGCACAAGCTCTGAAAGATATAGAATTTCTCTTCCTACCATCCCCATAATTAATTTTTACGACGTAATATGTATGTTTTTTTTACACTTTAACATCGCATCAATTGCCAGTCAACGGCAAAAGTACATATTCAAAGTAATGTGTATACATGTGTCATAAAATAGAACGTTTATATTATTATCTAACTTTTCAAATTATTTTAATCATATGAGATTTCAAGTTTGCGAGGTTGTAATCCACTGGAGTTGTAAATTCCAGCGCGATTAT
The DNA here is from genome assembly GCA_944452715.1 of Ophion slaviceki. Lineage (NCBI taxonomy): Eukaryota > Metazoa > Arthropoda > Insecta > Hymenoptera > Ichneumonidae > Ophion > Ophion slaviceki. Next base: position 17,808,089 of record OX101784.1, on the reverse strand, counting down.
GATACGACAAATTTAAGTTGCCACGTTGGCATCAAAATTAATCAATGACAACTGGTTTCGCGTAAATTCATAAGGATCCAAGACTTTAATGGTAAATTTGAAACTCAATAGATAATACAGTTGTTGGTGTGTAATATGAAAAATGCGAAATGACTTTGCTTTGATGTGTAAATGTAAGATATGGTTGACTCGGCAACCATTCAGTTTTGTTGAGAGCTGTCCGCGTTGAGTTCGAGTGTTGGACCATCGGTTATTTTCAGCAATAGACAATTCTCGAATTTGCCCCCCTTCACAAAGTTTGAAGGAGACGCCTACCAAAATAAATTCCGTATCCTCATTGGATCTTTAAATTCCTGGAAGAATTCACCTATTGAGTGGTGGCTCATTTCAGGGCTCATTTAACACTCCCCACAGGTATCGGCGAAATGGCCGCGATACGTGGGTCTACATGTGCTCGCGGAAAACCCTCAACGAAAAAAAAACAGCAATAACCCAGATAGACGGATGTACTTCATACTGGCATCATATGTACATCATCACTGCGGCATAGAATGTCTCACAGCTGTGTATCCCTTATGAGTGCTCCCGTTGGAGTCATTTGCACCACATGATGATTTACAATAATACATCCAAATAAAGTAAAGTTGTTCTCACGCGAATATGTATGCAGTGAATTCATCAGACTAGCAAAATCGGCTCACGAATATCTAACAATAAGTGAGTGCATATGGGGCTCATATGGGTGCACGGCGTGAAGAAATTGTAGTGCTCACACGGAGCTCATATTAGCGGCATGGCGTGACGTAAGTATGCTGTGCTCATATGGAGCTCATCTGAGTGTCATAGCATGAAAAATAAAATAAAAATCCAAAAATGTTGATTAAAGAAATCTGGTAGAATTTTTATATCTATATGCTTTATTTATGTTCCTGCCTATATGATAAATGGATTAAAACGTATCCTGCCTAGTTAAAGTTTTTGCATTTGTAAACGACATATTGAGATCAAAATGCTTTGTACATTCACGATACTAAATGAGTTCACGGCTTTGCATCACGACATGTAGTCAATATGCTGTAAAATTTGCTTAATCAATTGTATGCATGCCCTGATGATCATGACTGTCTATCTGGGAATATGTCGACGAGGCAAAACTGACCACTATAAACTTTTCGTTGGCGCGACCGGCCGAGAGACTCGTGGATCCTTTCGGATGATAAACCATCTGGTCGCGAGACAAATTCACGTATTTTTCCAGCGTCAAATGGGTTTTTAAAGTTCTAAAGATCAGAAAGCATACGGGCATACTAGATTGTTCGATTCTTTGAGGATACGCGATAATCCGAGTAATACAAATTTCGCTAGATCTTTCTTTTATATAGATTTGGAAATGTTTGTGTGCCTAAGTGTGTATCGGCTATTGTGTGTTTTAGTATTTTTTTTCGTTACATGTGCTTCAACCAAGCAGCCTCATGCGACACTACATATATACTCACGGGATCATCAATTTAATGATATAACCCATCGAGGGTAACAAAGTGTTCAATGTGGTTATGTGAAGAGCTTGGAAGAAGTTTTACTTTGAAATAGAATTATGCAAAATTGACTTTCCTGAACGGGCATATTACCATGATCTGAAAAATACTATCTCAAATCGCTACCATCTGACTAAGCGATTTTATTGTTTCAAACCATAGAGTTGATTACATGAGAAGTGGAAATCCTTCGCCGAGCTTTCTTTTGTCAACCATGCACGCCAAGGCCTTACACAGCATTTCTGGTGTACTTGTGCGGTTTATACTTTTTTTTTAAATTATGGCTACATCAAATTTTCGTTATAATAATGTTTTTTTAAACATAAATAAAATATTTTAATAATATTATTTCCAAGGTCCAACATTTTTGTATACAACGTTTCTTATACACTTACATAACACGTACAATGTACTTCGCTATTTTATAAATCATTTCATTTTTTTTGTATGATTGATTAATGGAAAGAAATATAATAAAACCATCGTTTAAATCAAAGCAAATAATAATTTTGAAGGTAAACTATAATTTTTATAAGGTATAATAAACAACAATGTTTCCGAGAGGATTTTTTATTATTTAAAGTAGTTTTTAAACTTTTTAAAAGTTCTTGAAAGCGATTTTTTTTCTTTGTTCAAAGGGAGGAAATCTTTTTTTTTTTCCTTTAGCTTCAATCTAAAGGGAAGTGAATTTGAAATATGATCGAAGAAACTATTCGTGTATAGTTTCAAATCCATATATACCAGGGATGTGTGGGGTAAGATTTTTAACTCGTCGAAACTTAGGAAGTGGCATCCACAACAGAAGTGAGATAGCGGTATCATAAATCGTTATTTTTTCAGGATTTTTATTATTTTTATAACCGTAAACCAGTAATTGAAGTGTATATTTCTTAGATACTAATATATTCCATTTACATGGACTGTGCGCTTTGTTGATCCCACTTGAGGGAGATGAAAAAAAAAAAAAACAATTTTCGATTGTCGTCGAACGAATTTTGGGGTCGCGGTACCTAAAGATATTTACTTTTTGTCTGATTATTTAAGGCCGCAAATAATAAATGTAGACGTCAAAATAATAGATAACTTCGAAAAAAAATGTTGGAAATGATGAAAACGTTTTACATTCATGAAACTGTACGTATAATTTATTACATAATCCAAGTGTTTAATCAATTTTTTTCATTAAATATATTGCAAAATGGTGCTCTTATGGCGTGGTCTTCCAAGGAGATGTTGGCGGTAGTTGTCCGTTTGTGGAAATCGAACGATTTCAATATTGATCTAAAAAATATGAGCCAAGAATTTTAATAATTCCTGCGTTCCAACGAATACCCTTGCAGGTTTTGACGTATAGCCTTTCCCAATTGAACTCCCTTCCTATAAATCCCTACCCGCACCTCGCCAATCGAACCTAACTTTCGTTGCGTCCACAGCGGTTTTAAGCTACACTATACTGCATTTTCCGAGGGTACGAGAAAACTGGAAAACCCGTACTGGTTTAGACGGCCCTATATTCTTCTGATTCTCTGGTGCACAAACTTTAACTCGAGTATCTACACCAAGGCATCAGAAGTATTGGACACGCACAATGTTGCTTAACCCGAAATACCGCCAGAGCCGCACCCCGACCGCCCATCCACGAGTGGCAGTCTGCAAGAATTTTTAGCCCTTTCCTCTCGAAAGGTGACTCTCGCTCACCACTTACTATCCGAGCGAAAGAGGCTTTGAGCGCAAAGGGTTAACATCCAAATACCGAACGTGTGCCTAAGAAACGTTTAAAAGGTTGAAAATTAAATAATGGGACACCGTCGAGAAAAAAATCAAAACGTTACTCAAAATTTTCATTCTTTCTTGCAATAAAAAAGTACTTTTTAAAATTGATTTTCATAAACAAGTAGAGATACGTTCAAGGTAATATTTTCATTGAGTTGTGTATGCAATTTTAGCACGATCGGTCAACTCATTTTTAAATTATGTTGTCTACAAGCTCGGTAAATGTAGTTTTGCGCAAAACGTTTAGTTTCAAACTACGAAAAATCAATGATTGCAGTGACATACTGGCTAATCAGCGATTTTAGGGCCATACTACATACATGTAGAACAATCTACATTCTGGGCTTACCAGAACCGAAGTGCATGCATACATATTTTAGGGCTGATCCATATTCGCATGCATGCACTTCGGTTCTGGTAAGCCCAGAATGTAGATTGTTTAGAGCAAAGCACCAGACGATCGAATTAAAACATTCCTTTGGATTCTGTGTATCTCCGGAGTAGATTATCTTGCGTTTGCATAAATGGGGCATAAATAGGAAGAATATGATTTTGCACATCCCGATGAAGTGGTGCAGGATGATTCTAAACATTCAAATTTTCTTGAATATAATCAGCCTTTTGCTACCTACGCGAGCTGTCGGCTTCCGGCAAACAGTCCTTACGTTGTTGATTTTCATTCGTAGAGCACATATGTTAATATGTTGATAGTACGCCTAGATAGACACATGTAGCTGATATTAGCATCATATGTAGATCTTCCATGAAGCATAGCAAATCACATAGCTATATGTCCCTTATGAGTGCTCGCCTTCAAGTCATATTTGCATCACATGATGATTCACTATAACAAATCCAAATGAAGCAAAGTTGTTCTCACGCGAGTATGCGCCACTCGGCTTTATTTGAAACTAACTCAAACCGCTTGGTTCTCGATTGTTAACGAAATGTATTCACAATTTCCTCAAAATCATCATCAAATTCATTATCAGAATTGTGTAAAAAATCGTTGTTCATTATGCCGAGTAATTATATGCAAAATTCTGTACAAATTTCCACGTGGTTTTGATTATTTATTGAGGTTACGTTGTACACTGATACACTCCGATACGTTTTACGTGGTTCCAATTGCTTATTTCGATTACGCCGTGAATTGCGATACGCCTCGAAACTTTTTACGAGTTCCAACAGTTTTTTTTTGTTTAAACTCCGTTCACTGCGGTACGTTTGGAAACTTTTTACGTGCTCCACTTTTAACTGTTTTTGAGGTTAACCTGTAGACTGGTCTGTGATACAGTTAAAAAATGCATAGACGCCAAGAGCAAGCGCAAGCGTTAGTCATATGAGACGAAACAGCCAATCACAGTGCCGAAGGTTTCCTCAAGGAAGCTCGAGACCTACCTTAAAAGGAGGAGGCCAATAAGGCTCCTTGTTCTGTCAAGGAAGGTCTATGAAACGCGAAATGAGGAACAAGGAATCCTTGTTCCTCGAGGAAGGACTATGAATACGGGTATAAGTGAGTGCATATGGAGCTCATATGGGTGCCATGGCCCGAAGAAATTGTAGTGCTCCTATATGGAGCTCATATTGGCGGCACGACGTGACGTAACTATGTTGTGCTCATTTGGAGCTCATATGGGTGTCCGGGCGTGAAAAATTAAAGAATCCAAAAATTATGAATTAAAATATCTAGTAGTATTTTTTGTTGCCATATGCTTTATTTATGTTACTGCCTATATAATAATTGGATTTAAACAGATCCTGCCTCGTTAAAGTTTTAACCTACCCTCGGGATTTGAACTTACGTCTTCTAATTCTAGAGCTGAGCGCGCTACCTACTTAGCCATTCAAACACTCGTGTAAACTTTCTTTGTTTCTTTGCCTATTTTTAGAATTCTTGATTTTTATCAATATGCATATCGCCGTCATATTGCGCTCATCGAACGTATCACTGAGAAACATGTATATCGCCGTTATAGGATGTATCACTGAGAAACACGCATATCACCGTCATGTTGGAACCATCGAATTTACCAATGAGAATCATGCATAACGCCGTCATATTGCTTGCATGGCATGTCTACTACCAGTGCTAACCCAGTGAATTCACCAACAAAAGTCATTGGATGACTTACATATGACGTCAATTCGCAAATATTTATTGTAAAATTCAAATTTGCCCTCTCATGAGTTCATCTTGTAGTCAACGGATGATAAATTTTAAAGCGACAAATTTAAGTCATGTTGTATCTCAAATTCATGATACTGAATGAGCTCATGAAATGTCTTTATAAACGTAAACGAAATTGCGTTCATGTCGGGTATAATTCATGAGAACAATTATTGCTACTATAGTGAATAGACGTCAAAATGTCTACACATGACTTCAATATGACGTAAAATTTGCGGATATCAATTGCGGACACTTGAGCACAGCAATATGAGTTCGACGTGCTCTAAACGTACGATGTATTTGTAAACGACATAATGAGATCAAAATGTTTTGTACATTCATTATACTAAATAAGGTCATGGCTTTGCTTCACGGCATGTAGTTATTATGCTGTAAAATTTGCTTCATCAATTGTATGCACGGCGTGGTAATCATGACTGTCTATCTGGGCGGCTTTTTTATACTTCGAACACTACACAAATTTCTCCTGATATCCAGATCATAGTAGAAAGTGAATTTTTTAAATTAACTTTTCAGTTAAATCACCTATTCCTTCAAGTTTTCGAGTTTTTTTTACACGTTCCACATATGACTGCCCATTTTGTTTCCCCACATGTCACAGAAGTGACATGTAACAGAAGTACAAGCTCGAATCCAAAACCTCTATTCCCAGCTCCCTCGAATTTTCTATTCTGTTTACTCGCACGACAAATAAGAAACTCTGATAGTGCACTGAAAGCCGCAAAAAAACCAAGAAATCGATATCCGTGTAATGGATTTGAAGAAGCATCCTCACTGTGAGAATTAGAAAGTTTTATTCGACTTGCGCTTGCACTTTCACTTGTACTCTTATCTTCAGTATCTATGTTTTTTCATGTAAATTGATTGCCTTGAAAATATTTTCTACGTTTCTCCGCTGCTCGAGATGAATCACCTGAACTTCCTTTTGGATAAGAAATCATTTTCAGCTCATCAAACCGTTGCATATATTTAGATAAAAAGGTTAAATCTACAGTGTTAGTATTTCACAGTTATATTTATAGATGTTTGAAGTAACATCTTAAATTGCTTTAAAGCATTTTATTTGAAATTGTCTATGATATTTGATGTTGCGCTGTCATGCCGCGAAAATTGTTTAACGTCGGGCGTTACGATAGCAGGCGTCCTTGTCTGAAGCAAACGATTTTTCGTAATTCTATTCTTTACTTGAATGTGGTTATCGTTCGGCACTCTTATACAACACATTTTAGAAAAAAATAATGAAATGGTGACGTTTAAAAAAGAGTACTCTGATTTTTACAATGAAGTTTTCATTTCTCGCGCCCTGGAAACATCTATATAATATTATAAATGTGAAAGTTTGCATATTTGTTTATCCATATGTTTCGTGTTTCTTATTCAATCACGCCGAAACGGTTCAACGGATTTGGATGAAATTTGGCACACATGTACTAGGTGCGCAACTAAGTTTCCGAGTTTTTTTTACCAATAAAAAATCGAAAATTTGAAGACAAATTCTGTTTGAGTGTCATCTTCATCCAATAACGCGTGCAGTTCGGCGTCCGCAAATGTTTGCGGTCTTCCCGAGCGCTCCTTGTCTCCAGTCTCAAAATCGCCACTTCTGAACCGCTTGAACCAATCTTCAAACGTTGTTCTTGATGGTATATGTTCGCCGTATGCCTCCTCAAGTAACCGACGTGCTTCAGCTGCTGTTTTTTTAGGTTGAAGCAGAAAAGCAATATTTCCGCAAATGCTGTTTATATGGCACAAACTTTGACATTTTCGAGGTTAGAAAAAAGGTCGTTGTGTTGCGATATTTGTTTATATTACGACTGGGTATTCTTAACAGATGTCCAAGCTATAAAGACACCCAATTTCAGACCTGTATGCCGACTACATGTGTCGCTAGCGCCATCCATGTGTGAAACCCGGGAAGTTAGTTGTGCACCTAGTAGACTGTTTCCTGCAGTAACACATAGAATACTTTTTATCATAGTTCCATATGGCTTACAGCGATAATCTATTACGCTTAATTACGCCGATGCCACTGAACTTATTTGAATGAAATTTGCTACACATGGGGAGTCTGCCGTGGAATAATCGGTTAAACAAATGGTGGTCACACTACGTTCGTGTGACGGACAAAGCTATTGATCTATAAAAAAAACCTCGAAAAAATGCGGAGGTCGAAAAGTTGTGGAAACGATTCGTATATACATACATCGTACCTTTCCTTTTTTTTCATCGGGGAAAGACAGTACAAAGTACAGAAAGCAACGGGTTTCTGTTTTGCCTCAACTCTGTCGCGGTGAGCTCGAGTCGTTCGGGTATCTTAATCGTCTGTCGAACGACATCGCGAGAAACGGTCGCCTCGCGTGCATTGCGTTGGCGAACGATTTCGCCAAGAACATTCTCAAGGTGTTCCTTTTTTCTGCCCATTGGGTAGCACGGAGGGCTCATGCGAGAGGATCATTAATTTTCATATCGATTTCCCGATCTGAGACAGCGATAAAAATAATAAAATGCGACGAACAAGTTTGCAGTCGCGCGTGGAGGTGGACTTGGCGATGTTTTTTGCCTACTCTTACTCCCTATCTATTCTGACCATTTCACCACTTCACTAAGAGTGTCGGCGGTAATGTCAGGTACTTAAAAAAAAAATGGAGGCGGTCATCTCGGGTACTTTTTGATAATCTTTCGTGCTGGTCATATCAGATACTTTTATTTTGTTTTAACCGTCCTACGTGTGCCAAAATAATAATATTGATTACACCTGTGGACGGCATAGTGTTGAAAAATGCCGGAAAAACGTAAGTCTAATTTGTTTAAAAGTTGTAATAAAACTCTAGCTATGAAGGTAGCTAAAAGGCAAGAGACGTCACCTCAAGCAGAGCTTAGAAGGATTGAGCAGGCCATCCGCCAATTGGCTCGCAGAGCAGCAAAAACGCCGGAGGAAGGCAAGCTGAGCGGCAAGCCAGCTTGAGAGCTGCTGAAGCGACGGAGCAGTCTGACAATCGGACTAAGCAGCATACTAATTATCTACTGTCACGGCGGGCTGCCGGGACTGTCGAGAAAGCCGAAGCTCACAAGCGTGTTGTTGCTGAAAGAGTAGCACAACGACGGCAAGTGTTCACTATGAACAGGTGGGTGGTTTTTAAACACGCAGCTTCAGAATACGATCCGGGTGGGGACTACGGTTATAAAAATGGGAAGGATGAGTAAAGGGTGTATATTCTGCGGAGCTTTGAAACGGAAAGAGGACACAACTGGGATGTGTTGTTCTGGACATAAAGTAGTCATTCCTAAACTAGAGGAGCGAGTTCAATCCTTGCAACAGCTTTACACATATAAAATAGAAGAATTACGTAGGTTTCTGAATTCTATCAGCAGGTATAATAGCTGTTTCCACATGAGGTAGTTTGGTGCTGATGGAATTATTTCTATCCAAAGGCTGCAATTCTCATTAAAGTTGGCATTTTTCAAGACGTCGCTGTTTTCAAGACGTCGCATTTTTCAATAAGTCGCTGAGCCAAACCCTGAACGTGGTGGAAATGCATTTTGGCTCTTCGTGCTTCTCGGGTGGTGATGTGGGTTCCGTACTTCTCGCATGGATATGTGGGCTGTCCGAGAGTATGAGGGCCAAAAGCCTACTTGTGCTTGCCGAAGACGATATTTCCTACATAACTATATTGCAAAGCCATATAGTTCTGTAGGCCCTCTGGGTTTATCCTTCTTTCTGTATTTGTTTATCGCCTTTCTTAATAAACTACTAAGGTCCACACTGATGAAGTCACAGGCAAAAGCTGGTAGTAATTATAAAGCACTCGAAAATATGGAGGGCCGACCGCGAATCCAACTTCATTGGCTGCTCCCGACTCGCAATGAGCCAGTGGGCCGGCAGTCCTCGCGTTACTATGCAAGATCATTGGTCGAACCTTTGTGGCTACGGAACCCCCGCGCTACTTCCAATAGACGAATTTTGCTCTCGTCGGCATTGGTCAGGCGGCTCGAGGCTGCGGTGTCGCTACTCGCTGAGGTGTCACGGTGTCCTCCCAGAGGTTTCGGCCGACAACGTCTCCCCTACACCGGAGTCAGGACAGTCTGCTCTGTAGTTCTGATTGCCCGCCGGGATTGGGACTTGGGAAACCGAGTGACGAAGTTTTTTGGCTAGGCGCCAGGTCGGCATCGGCGGAACTCGAAGCAGAGGGCCTCTGCCGCATTATCCGCCACCTTATAAAAAAATGCCTGAACTCCATGAAGCTTATGTTGGTGCACGATGTCCCGGAGTCGGTCCGCGCTCGTCATTGCATCGCTTGCTAATCCGAGGACAATACGGTCATGAAGACACTCCAATCCCAAAAACCCACACCCTCCGCTCTGTCGTAGCATATGCAGGCGCGGGCTAGAAGAATGAGGGTGCAAACTCCGCTGGATGTCCATTATCTTGCATGTGTCGCTGTTTAAGCTCGTCTCTACGGCATTGGACAACAGCAAAAAAGTCAAGCATGACCGCGGCAGCGATCATATTGGTGGGGATCATCGTGTTTTTCTCAGAAAAATCTGATTTCCAGATCCTTCTAAGACACCGTCGATACTCACTGCAGAGGGACCCTTTGACACTCTCAGCATCTTGTACGGAGCCCCGATTGATGGTAAGGTCACGGTACGACCTTGTGGCATCCAAGTGTTCGAAAACGCTCCCTTCCAATCGCCGAACATCAGCGGCGACAATCTCTACTCTCCTGAGATGAAAAACAGCGTACTCGTCCTGCCCTAAGTCCATACCAGCCTCCCGCGTGTACGTTGCTACTATGGTCAAGAGAAGCTTCGTCCCCCCCTCATGGTAACGTAGCTTGGAGTCGTTCATATCAAACAAATGGGTGACCCTCCCTTTGTGCCCGCGTGCAGCCCGCAAGGCGATTGATGGGGGCAATAGTTAGATGCAAACAGGAGGGGCTAAGAGAATCGCCCTGTATAATCCCTCTCCTATACCTTACCACTCCAGTCGATACGTTGCGTCACTAGGTTTGACTGTGAAGCGTTTCTTGCAGAGCGGCAGGAGCTGCTTGATGCGTTCCATTATGTGCGGACTCACCAAAGGCGTTAGAGCATATGAATGATCAATTTGTAGATGACAGTGTCAAACGCCTTGCGGTAGTCTCCAAGCGACTGAGAGGTTAGGGCTCTTACACAACACTGCGGTGCGACGACGCATCGCACGAACAACCTCGCACCGCAATACAGATCATCGTAGACTCTTGCGATACGTCATCGCACGGCGGTGTTGTGTAAGAGCCCTTACGCTTGTGCTGGATTGCGTCATGCAAAGGTCCATCAGCTAGTTTTCCTTACAACCTCCCAGCCCCCTCTACGATCCCTTTTGTTTGTATATCTCTCGTCATACAGGCTCGATCTCGCGTAGAATATACTCAGAGTGCTTTCCTAAAGTTTTTAGAAACCGCACTCAGGCGAGTTGGTGGGCGGTAGTTTTTCGGTCGGTGTTCCGTTCACGGTCACAGTGCGACTTGACTTATTGATGCAAGTCAACCAGGGTCGTAAATCCTGATACCGAACGCGTGAGATTCGACACTGCAATCCCGTGATTGAACTCCCGCACCTCAAACTAATGTGGTGAAGGTGGTTAGTTGAAAACAATTGGAGATAAACTAAAAAACAATTTAATTTATTCACAATTATTTACATCGATCAGTTAAAGTACTGATCATTGATTCACGTTGTTTCCGCGTAGTAATGACGACGGTGTTGATAGAATTATCTTATGGAGATGTTTGAGTAATTTATTCGTGAGAGGCAAGAGTTCCACAATGATTGAACTCTTGATGTTTCCTCTTCGAATGTTTGATGATTACTGTTGAAAAGAAGTTCGAGTCTTACATCCGTGGTTAGTGATGAGAGCTGTCTCACAAACGGGGGATGCGATGCCACCCCTTGGAAGAACAACAACTAATTTCATTGGTCCAAAAATGTAGAAAAAGGAGTGGGTGGATTGTAGCTGTCACCAATCACGGATGAGAAGTGTGAGAATAGAAAATGCTGGTCAGCCCTGTCGCACACGTGTTTTGACCAGCGGGGCATTCCAGTGACGAACTCTTTGGCGCAATGAAAAAACTTCCTCGCTAAACTCTACCATCACGTGGACGCTTGGTAAATCCCTTTATTAGGGGTACATTGGTGCGCCGATATGCGCAGTTTGAACGTAGTCACGTATAAAGGCTTAGAAAAATAAAAGTAACATTTGCGAACCAAATGTTGAATTGCCCTGCACGTCGTTCACCGAGCGCGCGAGTCGTCGAGCAAACCCGTGCGTGGGCTATTGACCCTTTTTTATGGACTTCAGGTAAGAGAGAAATACTCTTCCCTGTTGTGCCTTGGGACGATGTGGACATTTATAATTATATAGAAAATTTTAACACTAGCTAAATTCTTATTTTCAATCAAATTAATAATAAACTGCTCGCTTGTTCCGTATGCGACGGAACAGTCGGGACACCCCCCCCCCCTTGGGGACTAACACCTCCTCTATCAGTCACGCAGCGATTTGTACCGTCTCATCGACGACTGACGAGAATATGCGGGCCAGATGGGTATGGTGCATGTGAATTTCTTTCACCAGAAGATGCTAATCCCACCCATGCCGGAGGCGGCGTGGTTCTTCGTGCGACTAAACGCCCTCTCCACCTCACCCCGCGTGACTGGAAGACAGTCGCTACATTGACTCGGATGTTGTCAGCAAAACGCGGCGAACCGCCCCACAGCTAGAGTGCTCCCATCAAAATGACTCTCCTCACTATACACCTTTTGCTAAAACCGCTTCACCCGAGCAACTGTTGGCGCTTTATCGGGGACAGGCGCTGGTGGCTGGAACCACAGGCTTGGGTTAGAGCGGAAGAGGACGTTGTCTAACGCCCAATTCAGCCGTCGCTCTAGGGACTGTTTCCAGGCCCCCAGTTTTCGCACCTTTTCCACGCATCGTTTTCGTTATTATTGTGCGATACCTTGCGGCATTTACTTTGCATGAGCGGCCGACGGGAAATCAGTGCAAACAAGGCTACTGCGGACCTAGTTCCGTGCACGTGAAAGAAAGCGAGAGAAAAGGTGAGCTACCGATGCGAGAGAGAAAGAGAAGTGAAACTGATTGCAGAACCGATATGCGAGACACGAATCCACATGAGCGTGACGATCTCTCTGTGTGGGTGCACTTGCAGGTATTATATCTCCTTGAGAATCCGCGAGCACGGCCGCCGCAAGAGAGGAAACGGAGAACAAGAGAGATCGCCTGACAGCTGTGGATCATGTGGTTATCTAGATCAATAAGAAGTTGTATTTTGCATTGTTGAAATGCAATGTAAATTATTGTTTTTAAACTGATAAAGTTTATTTTTGACTGATTTTGGCTACGAAAAATCGAACGTTTTTACGTATCCTTAATTAAACGGTTTCCGATTTAAACAGAAATAAGGAATTCAAAATGAAAGAAAAAAATCTTTGCATTATAACGATGCAAATTTCAACCTTATAGATCAATGACCGTCCTTATATTTTTCATTTGTCAGTAAATACGAGCATACTCTGTTCTGTTTATCATTTATAGGTACATGTACGTATTTTTTGATGTACAGGGTGTACCTCTTATCTCTGCCACCCGAAATAACTCGGTAATTATCGACGTCACAAAAAAATGTCCCAGACAAAAGTCGTACAGTTTGAAGGGGGGCATCAAATGCGATCAATTTTTTTTCGGTGGAGGCGCTGACGCACAGTGCAGTTTACCTCTACTTTTTAAAATGGAATGGTACATTTTTCTTAATTATCTTGTGGAGCACCTCAAGCCGCATACAAAACATTAAGGGGTCAAAGTCGTTCAAGGTCATTTCGAACACCTGTTAAAATGAAATACAAATGTAAATATCTTGGATGACCACTGGATGTACTATTGCATTTAAAGAAGTGGAGGTGACCTTCACTGTGCGTTAGCGCCTCCACCGAAATAACAAAAATTGATCGCATTTGATGGCCCCCTTCACACCGTACAACTTTGTTTGGAACATTTTTTAGTGACGTCGATAATTACCTAGTTATTTCGGGTGGCAGAGATAAGAGGCACACTCTGTATATGTATTGGCTTTTCCTAGCGACTTCGTCAGCATCGTCTTCGGCATTACATCAAGAGAGGAGATAAGCGAATACAAAAGAAAGGTAAGGTTCCGAAAACCCTTCCCCTCCGATCGAGTTAAAATTTGGTACAGACCTTCCTTGTCATATTTTAAGACAACCCCTCAAGGGGAATTTGGCGACGGGCAATTGTTTTCGAGATTTTGCATTTTAAAGTTAATTATTTATCGCGCGCCGACTATATCTATATCTGATACGTCTCAGTTCTGGCTATCACTATATACGTTATCGCGCTTTCCGCTTTGTCCGGATCTTAGCCTAGCCTACGTGGATGGTCTCCTCTAACCTACGCTACGAGGCCGGCTCGAAGGCTTGCTAGGAGGTTCGCTACTCGACCCACCGATCACTTTTTATTTGTACCGCCTTCGATTTTGGTTCGTCTTTCGTTCTTCACCATGAATGCAACGTACAATTTGTACAAATTGTAATTTGATCACGGTGTCTGTCCTTAATTCTAGACGGAATTCAGGAACGGAATTTTTTTAATGGAAATCCGTTTCAGCCAAATGGTTTTTGATTGACAGCTTCGTCTCGTGAAATTTTTTTTTGGGGACACTCCCATCATTTTATTTCTGCGCGATCGGTATTATCGAGTTATCACCAGCAAATGAAAAAATGCATTTTTCACTTCGGGCGTTCATTAGTATTACACACGCCCCACTATTCCACACGCACATCCGAGGTGCCCTGCGCCCACACCAGCATTCCACGCACCCCACTACTGCATACGCACATCCTAAGTATGTGCCCTGCGTCCATAGCATTTTTCCACGCACTCCCGATCCCACACGCACACGCGAGGTGTCCTGCGTTGTCCGTTTAGTGCAGTTCTTCGTCAAGTCCTCGCGGTAACCCCCCCCCCCAGCCCCCGGCGTTCCACGCGCACATCCAGGGGGGGGGGGGTACCGCGAGGACTCGACGAAGAATTGCACTAAACGGAGAGCGCGATAACATATATAGGCATAGCCAGAACGTAGACCTAGCAGATATAGATATAGTGGGCGCGCGTTAAAATAAATAACTTAAAATTTCAATATCTCAAAAATTATCGCGAGTCGCTAAAAATCCCTTTAGGGGTTGGCTCAAAATATTAAAAGGGAGGTCTATGCAAAATTTCAGCTCGATCGGAGGGGGGTGGGATCGAAACCTTATCCAAAAAAGTAAGAAGGAAAGAAGGCAAAGCGTCTGTTTGTCAAGCAAGGTTGTAGACTGAATGACTGAAGTAAGTGTTGGGTTAATTGTCTACAGAACTACATAGCTTTGCACTATAGTTCTGTAGACAACGTTGTATGATGTATGGTCTTCGGGAAGAACGTGTAAGTTTTTGGCCCTCGGTACTTCCGAACAGCCCACATATAGTTGACAGAAATGTGACCGGACATTCCCTGTTTTGTGTCCGGCCCTGACCAGACTTACTTTGTCTGGTTTGCTTGACCGGGCTCTCACATGAAACAAACCGGAAAGATCGCAAAAGCGTTCTTTTACGCCTTACCCTCTATGTTTGGAAATTACAATCTTCTGGCCAGGATACATTGCGAGCAAGTACATCTTCACGTAATGTCTACCCGGCCGGAACATTGACATGTTCTGAAAAGTGGAGCATGTCTTCAAGAACATAAGAAAAGCTACTTTGCTTTTCACCTCATCAAAGACATTTATAGTTGATTGGGATGAAACTAATACTTCTGTTGTAATTTTATTCGGCATTCAAAGCACTCATTTGATCAATGATTATCGACGAGGATAACAATGCTTATAATAAATACCGGGATTACGAAAACTAATTACTTGAGCATAAAGAATAACCAAATTATTTTATGAGGGGAAAAAGTAAATCAGGTAATGCGTGGTTTTTGAACGCCTTGTCGCCATGTTGGGAAATATCAATGTTCTGGCCGAGAATGCATTACCTGAATGTATTTCGCCAACAATCCGTCAGGTGGCTACAAGCGAAGCGCTTCGCGTAAGCAAGGTACCATCGCACGCGGATAAAAGTTCGTCCTGTGAGTTGTACCACGTATAGAAGTGCTATGCTCAAAGTTTGCACTTACGCTTATGATTTTGCGATACTTGCGAAATAGCTCTAGGCTGTTTCGCTCGGATAGTGATCTGTGTACGTTTTTCTGTCTCTTTGCCTATCACGAAATTCGAGCAAGCGTATGTATACACTCATATACTACCTTAGCAAGTAGATAACCAACAAACAATATGTTGTCGAAATACTAAATTGAATACACTTCCGATTTTATCTCCTTAAGGATTCCAAAAATTCTGAAACGTTATTTTTAATTTCCTCGTTTGTTCCTGGTTATTTCCCGATTTATTCCCTACAACTTTCTTGGTCATTTACCGCTTGTTCTCCGGCCCGTTTTTGATCAGTTCCCCAGAAAGGGAACGGCGGATTGGGCCCTAGCCTTAGACCCGTTACATTGCGAACCTATGCCAGGGTGGAAGGCCCGACCAGAGCCTGATTTATCTAGGGAAGGCAGATCAGGGGCAGTACTTTTTTCCGGCTCAAGTTTCTATACGGAGAGTGCCCAAATGCATTCCCACCCCTTTCAGGGTTTGCCCTGTAACTTATTCTTTGTCATGGAAAATACCCACTTGAATAGCAATCGTAGCCTTTTAAAGTGAAACCAAACGACGTCATGTGGAGACAGCTTTCTGATACGATTCAGAAACCTACGTGATCCTTCTGTTTCATATTGATAAAGCTGTTTCGATGATTGAAGTTGATTGAATTGAACTTGAATTAGAGAGGCCTCTCTAATTTAGGAATGGCTACTTTACCTCCCGAAGAACACGTGCCAGCGGTTTCCTCTTTCAATTTCAACGCTTCACAGAATATACATTTATTACTCATCCCTTTCATTTTTATAAGCCTGTGATGACCGTAGTCTAAACCCGGATCGTTTTCTTAAGGAGCGTGTTCAAAAAATGACCCACGTCTTGTCAACGCTTGCCGCCGCTGTGTTACCCTTTTATCAACAATACGTCTGCGAGCTTCGACTTTCTCGACATTTGCAGCAGCCTACTGTGACGCTAGATAATTGCTAGCATTAGCGTGCGGCTTATGCCGATGTTCAGACAGTTCCGTCGTTTCAGCAGCTCTTAAGCTGGTTTGCCGCTGAAATTGCTCTTCTCGGCAAGATTGCGGTTGCTGCGGTGTCTCGACAGCTCTCGATCTGGCTTCCCGCTCAGCTCCTTCCCCGCGTAGAAATTTGATAGAGCTTGATTCAGGGCCCGTTCGGACTGCCTGATTGCCCTGTCACTTATAAGGTGACCTGAAAGGGCCCTGCTAGAAAATGTAACGTTGTGTCACATATAGGCCGATATAATTTTTTCAGCTATTCTTTTTGAATATTAAATATATCCAAATTGAGTAAATAAAGATTCGATTTGAATAAATCTTTATTTGCTTACAATATACACTGTAAATCCAAGTATATGCATAACATATTTCGAGAATCCAAAATGAATTGAAACACTTAATTTAGAGTTATACTATAATGATTTTGTATCATAATTCGTCATACCCTGTCCTTCTAAAATGATTTTTTTTCGAAGCAAATATTTCGCCTATGCGGAATCGAATCTAGTACGTACCTACCTATAGCTACGCACGCTGCCCCTATGCTACCGTGTGCTTGTAACATCTTGGTCGCAGATATGACATAAGGCACTAAATGAATTCTTATAACTATTTGTTGAATCACATCGAGTATATCAATTAGTTAATATCATTGTGATAATTGGAGAGTTGAATCGAATAATATGCTATAGATTTTGGATACTATAGCATATTTTCCTTCCTTAAGGGGTTCCTTAAGGGACTTTCCTTAAGGGGTTTAATATACCTTACTCCTGAAATTCTTCTTACTCATGTATATTTATATATACACAGGGTGAGGCACATAAAGTGTTACAGAGCAATAGCACTCAAACTATTGATGGTCTCCAAAAATGTTTGAGACAAAAGTTTCAGTGTTCGAAAAGGCCGTCATACTGGACCACCCTATTTTTTTGTCGGTGGAGGCGCTGAAGCTACGTCAAGGTCAACTCCACTTTTTTTAAAAATGGAATGGTACATTTTTTCTTCAACCATCTTATGAAGTACCTCAAGCCGCAGAAAAACATTAGGGGGTCAAAGTCGTTCACCAAATACTTGGTAGTGATCCGAGATATTTAGATTTGTATCATCGGTACTGACCTTGAATGACCGTGAACTACTTTGACCCCCTAATTTTTTATGCGGCTTGAGGTGCTCCACAAGATGGTTGAAGAAAAAAAGTACTATTCCATTAAAAAAGTGGAGTTGACCTTGACGTAGCTTCAGCGCCTCCTCCGATTAAAAAATAGGGTTGTCCAGTATGACGGCCTTCTCGAACACTGAAAGTTTTGTCTGAAATATTTTTGGATATGATCAATAGTTTCAGTGCTATTGCTCAGTTACACTTACGGCGCCTATATATATATATATATATATATATATATATATATATATATATATATATATATATATATATATTGTGACGGGGAATTTTTCTTTAATCATGGAAACGAGATCTGAAACGCGAGAACTGGGTGCGAGAACAGTTACCTTCGGCCGTCCACCCCGCGTGCGTGCATCCGCAATAACCGGGGCGCCAGAGAATTTTGTTTCACCGGATTTCTCAACCGGTATGCCCTGAGGTCAGGGAGGATCTGCCCTGACCCACCATCGGAGCTGGAGAACTCCGTGATTTTTGTTTCACCGGAATCATAACCGGTATGATCTGGGAGTCTGGAGACCCCCCTGATTTTTGTATCGCTGGAATCATAACCGGACTAAACTGGATGCACTTGCACGGGAGGACTGGGGCGTAGCTTGACTTTCAACGGTATCTGTCACTATTTGCGACACCGGTAACATCACGATAAAATAAAATAATTTTAATTTGATTGTGCGGGAGCTGGTGGGTCAACCACCCGTAAACTTTTCGCGTAGACAAACTGGAACGCGAACGCGAAAACGCGAGCGAAAATGTCATACGCACGGAAGCGAGAGATCACCCGATGAGTGTCTCAAGCGTGAGAGCGAGAGAGCGACGTCACGGGCGCGAGAGAGATCACGACACGTCTCTCCATCGCGACGGCCGTAGCACAACTTCTCATCAATTTTCACGATACGTGAAAAATCGGGAGCGATCGCGATTTGGGAGACCACCGTCTCAGGCGAAAATTCGTTAGTTATTCTGTACCTCGCGCGACCAAGGCCGGCGTGCGAGGGATTATGCGAGAGCGAGACAGAGCGCGTTGACCGAAAAAATGTCAACACGCTCGCGGGATCGGACCATGTGAAATCGCCGGTTCAAGTGAGAACTTAATCTCATACAATATCGTGAGCTGAAATATTATGTCGGGAGCTGGAATATTCTGATAGATTATTCCTTTCGGAATCTGTATTTTCTGCCCGAGTTGCCCTGCAACGGAACGGTAACAATTCGGGACCTTTTCTTATCGGTATCATAGAGACTCTCGGAGATCGCGTCCCCGGGTCACCGTGCGAAAGCGGGCAAAGCTTCTCTCCAGCAGCGCGGCGCGGAGATCTCCAGCCTCCGCCCGTAACCCAACCCGTGAAAAACGACGCAACCGACCCAACCTCGAGCCAGCGTCACGCCAATCACATTCTACCATTGGCCGATGAACGGCAGCACTACCGGCTTAGTGTTGCGCCACGGTAGGAGTGATCTCTTCGGCCCAACGCCGGCATGTACGGTTGGCCAATAGTAGGCTTACCGGAAATCCTAACAGTTGGCCGGGTATTGGCCCAACATTCGGCTAAAGAGATCACGATCATTGGCTGACGGTTGGCGTGATCAACGGCCCATAGTAGGACTAAGGTCGCCTTCATATTGTTGGCGCAATATTCGGGCTAGTGTTGGCCCAGTGTAGGGCTGTCAAAACAACCTAATGCTCATCCAACAATCGATCAAATTCACAAGTTTCTGTGCTCGATGATTGCTCATCGAAAGAATTATTAGATTCACTAGCATCGTTATGCACAATCACTTGTTCGTGGAATGTTTCCAAATTTGTTTCACTATCTACTTGTCTTTTTGTTTCGTTGCCTCTGACCCTAACCTGCTGTAAAGAGTCTTCTAATTTTTGTCGTCGTTTTAACACTCGACGTTTCTTAATACTATCACAATAACTCGGCATTTTTTAATACACCACAAAACTTTAGTATAAACCAATTTTATTTTTGATAAAGTGAATTTCAGATAACAGTAATTATGAGTTTTTATTATCACAGGACGTAGAAAATTGCATGCAGCGATAATAAAAAAAATATATAATAATAATATACGTAAAAAAGGATTTTTGTATATGCGTATGGACTATACCGTTCAAAGCCAGTGTTGGGCCAGGATTGGCAATTCATCAGTTTGCCATGCTAAAAATAAGCATTGGCAAAACCACGGTCAAACGATTGGCTCAGACTCAAGGCCTGCGCTCGCCCCGACAATTGGCCGACGGTCATTAATTAGTACTGTCCCAGCGTTGGCTCTTCGATGGTGTGCCGAGCTTCAATTCGAGACTGGCAAACCCATGATTAATCGATTGGGCCATGTTCGGGGCCAACACTGGGACCCGATAGTTGGCTGACAGTTGGTAATCGATATTTGGCCCAAGGTTGGGTGTTCGTTGGTTTGCCATGTTTCAAATGAGCACTGGCAGAATCATGGCCAAATCA
Source organism: Ophion slaviceki (assembly GCA_944452715.1). Classification (NCBI taxonomy): domain Eukaryota; kingdom Metazoa; phylum Arthropoda; class Insecta; order Hymenoptera; family Ichneumonidae; genus Ophion; species Ophion slaviceki. The sequence goes on along the minus strand of OX101784.1, from coordinate 17,787,679 downwards.
TTGGCCCGTATAAACGACCAACACTGGGTATTAGTGTTTGGTGCTGAATATCGTACCAAGCGTCGGCCGCATCTTAAGCGCCGGCAAATTTTTCACGGGAAACGGCCCGCTCTCCAGCACGATGCGCCACTACAGTGGGGCGCCGGTGTCTCAGCCGGGCGTGCACCGATTCCCCGAGAAGCCTCGTTGGCTGCATCTCTCGGTCGGGATTCCCAGGAAAAAAGTTAAAATCTGAATATATCTGAATGTATCTGAATCATATCTGTAGAATCAGTTATGATCAGACAAGAAAAATGGCCATATCTGATCATGTAGTGTCATGACAGATCATGTATGCTTATATCTGAGCATCTATGATCATATCAGAGCCATTTTCATAATTTTGAGAGCAGACCCATCCATATCGCAGCAGGTCTGACCAGATCCAATCCCCAGGCAAGATCTGATCGTGTTGGACCAGGTCTGATTTTATTGGGCGAGATCTGATTATGTCAGACAGATCCGATTTTATTGGGCCAGATCTGATCATGTCAGGCAAATCTGATTGTATTGGTCCAGATCTGATCATGTCAGACAGATCTAATCTTATGAGACCAAATCTGATCATGTCAGACTGATCTGATCCTACCGGACCAGATCTGAATGTAGAAGAATAACATACCGTGGATCCCAGTAGACCTGGACATCTATGAACAATAGACCTGCCCATATGATAGAATCATAGTTTATCTGAACTATCAGACCAGGTATGACTCAGACTATATCAGAGCAAATATTACCCTGGTGAAACAGAGCAAACCTTATTAGAGCAGTCCTAAAGATATTAAAATGTTTACATATTTAGAGCGGGGTTATTAACAAGTCATCACTTGACGTGTTAATAATTAACGATATTATAGTAGCTCACATGATCCCATATAATACCACCTCCCAGTCAGGTCAGGTGCCGTATCTGATCGGATATCGTCTCATATCCTCATATATCGTTTCATATATTTACAAGGAGACCGCACGACCGTGGGGTCGGGGATTTGGCCGATTTTTTTTATGGTGAAAGAGGACCCCTAACACCTGACGTGGTTAAAGTAGTAGGACGTACTACTCGGAAAATTCCGAGAAAAATCGATTCAAAGTTTCTTAGGCGCCTTGTGAGTTTAAAATTTCAGGCATTTGTCGAGCCGTCGTTTAGTCATTAGTCTAGACGATTAGGGCTCGGTCTTTTGCGCCGGAGGTTTTGGTTTCGATTCCCCCTTCGGATGTTTTTTTTCCCTTTTTTTTTGTTATCCCAATAATTATTCAAAACGTTTTTCATCCCTACATTATTTTTTAAAAATTATGTTCATTTTTTAAAAATTATTTTCGTTTTTTTCCGATAAAACAATTTATAACGGTGGGTTTTTTTTTATTTATCATTGTAAAGTATATAAGGAGGAACATTGGTATTTTAATGAGAATAACAAAGTCGATTAGGAAAAATTCAATCAAAATTGAATTTTTCCTAATCGACTTTTTTTTGAGTAATTATCGTAGAAACAAACAAAGCAATAATTTTTGCGACATCTTGCGCAACATATAAAAGCGGATTTTTTACAATCGCAGGGAGTTTGCAATACATCTGTGCAAAAACATGTTCCATTAACGTTCATGGAAATGTTTCTAGTAAATTCAGCGAATTGTTAGAGCAGAATCGTGAAATTAATTCTCGGGAAGATTGTATAAAAATCCATTCAATAATTCACCATCAATTATACTTTAACAACGAAAAACAAAAAAACCCACCGTTATGAATTGTTTCATTGGAAAAAAAGAAAATAATTTTTAAAAAATAAAAGTAATTCAAAAAAAATAATGTAGGGATGAGAAACGTTTTGAGTTGGGAAACCAAAAAAGAAGAAAAAAAAATAAGATCCGAAGGAGGAATCGAACTCGAGACCTCCGGCGCAAAAGACCGAGCCCTAACCGTCTAGACTAGACGGCGGCTCGACAAGTGCCTGACATTTTAAACTCATAAGGCGCCTAAGAAACTTTGAATCGATTTTTCTCGGAATTTTCCGAGTAGTGCATCCTACTACTTTAACCACGTGAGGTACTAGGGGGGCCTCTTTCACCACAAAAAAATTCGGCCAAATCCACGACCCCACAGTCGTGCCGTCTCCTTGTTAGACGTTTTCATGTGTGAACAACTGAACTGCATATACGATAAGGTATGAGTGTATAAGACCTCGTATATTTTCCAGGTTTGGTATCGTATCTGATGGGATAAAATTTTATATGAACGTACCTGCTCATACATCACATAATATATGTTCAGATATGGTTTCACGCGGCGAACTCGCCTTGGTACCTGACCAGATAAAAACATATATGAGATCTATACCTATAGCAGAGTCTGGTACCGTATTTGATCGGATATGATCGTATACGAACAGATACGTTCACATATCATATCATGTATTTTCAGATACGCATTTACGGTACGAACTCGCCTTGGTACTTAGCCAGATATAAACAGATATGAGTTCATTTATGGTCAGAACAGATACAGTATTTGATCAGATATGATCTTATATTTGCATATATGATGTGGAATATGATCAGACCTAATCATATATGATACTGTAAAATGTCAGATATGAATATATCTGATACATATATGACAATATCTGAAACATATATGTAGATATCCACTCAGACATGAACTTTTTTTCCCGGGTTGCTCGGTACGTTGAGCCACACACCGCTCGACCGAGTTCCGCACGCCAACCTAACCTAAACGACAGCACAACCCAAAACCTCAAACATAATTAGACCATCAAGGTAGAGTAAAACCCCTTAACGCAAACCGATGGGTCGCAACCCGGGCATCGAAAGCATATATCACATCGATAGTATTTCTGGGTCGTGGCTTAGAAAATCACGTCACAACACACACACACACACGCACACGCACGCACACACGCACGCACACGCACACACACACAATTCCTCTCTCTCCACCTAACAAAGCTGCCGAAATCTTCTAACACGCATCTGAGCGGTATCACGTTTTTGTCGTGATAGTAAATAACACCTTTTTTTTAGAAGTCAGGAATACATCGAAACTCCGAAGCTACGATGCTGTCAGATCGAAGTTTCCATGTGGAAAATAAGAGGTTTTGTGCATCTATCCACTGCTGAGGGAGTTATAGGGCAAGCCTATTTATGGCCTTATCGGGGAAAACCTTAGTAGGGCGGCCTCACCTGAGAAAGCTTGAATAGGGCCTTATCAGGGGAAGCCTTAGTAGAGCTTTATTAGGGAAAGCCTTAATATGCTATAGATTTTGCTATAGATCCGTTAGTAAGGCCCTATCATGGAAAATCCTTAGTAGGGCTTATGAGGGCAAGCCTTGGTGGGGACCTATGGGGAAAGCCCCAGTAGGATCTTATCAGGGACGGCCTTCGTAGCGCCATGTTAGTATTGCCCGATTTCGGGCCTAAATACTTCCGGCCCGATCAGGGCCGGATCAGGATGTCCGTAATAGGTGTTACATCGTTCTTCTACACTTCAATTTTCTCGGCGTATCCGAAGAGCAACATTGACGAAAATTAACGAGTAAGTTTGCTCACGGTGAAAGTGAGACTCGAAAAGTGTTTCTGTTTTGTTCTTACCGACGACGATGCCCAGTGTCGCCTCGACGCGACGACGGCGGCACGCGAAGTTCATGAATTCTTAAACATCGACGGAATTTTCCGGTACCCGCCATCATATGGATATTATCGTGTATCCTCGAATTTTGATAGCACGATCGTATCGCTGGAATTTATATTGACGTAAGAATAAAAAATATGGCCTGTCTCATAACCTCAATTACGTACTCTGTCATTTGCCGCGATCTTCCCTCGCATTGCTTTCCCGCCCGCTGATGTGTTAAAGAGTCAACGGCTCTGATGCAAGAAACTCAAGTCTATTTAATGATCCGTTGCCATTGTCATTGCCCCTCAAAATCCTCGATTCCCTGAACAGTGTGCGACCAAAATGAGGCACGAAAGTTTAACACCCTTTGCCTACTAACGCTAAACTGTCACGTCTCAAACGCGGATGATTTGTGGACCTGTGGCGATTCCTCGATAGCTTTACCCTGCTGTACGAGCGTACTATTGGTATGGCGTACAGAGATTGTACCCTACGGTGTACCTGTACGGTAGTATACCGCTACACGCAAATGTACGTGTTACTAGTATGGTACCGGTACGCTGTACAATAGTAAAACATACTGGTACTGTATGTTTCCTCACCATACTAATACCGGTACCGATACCATACGCACATACGTGGTAGGTACGGTACCTGGGCTATCATGTAGGAACCAGAACCAATATAGCGCCGGATTTACCATCCAGATGGACCATCGGATTTATTCAGGTGAGCAAGTACGTACTGCCAAGTATGAGAGACGGCGTAAATCGTCGAGGCTACAGTACACAGTCCCAGTATCGCTAGGATCACTGCTGTCTCCAATCTCTCCGAGAGCACCAGCGAGGCTGACCTCAAGGAATTCGTCGAACCCTTCGGCTTCGTTGAGAAACAACATCTTGCCAAGGATCGCACCTCCAATCTGTGCAAGGCCTTTCGTTTACGTATGTACGTTTCAAAACAAAGGCCGCAGACGCTAGGGCCTTCTTGCATCTCAATGGTTACGGCTACCATCATCTCATACTCAGGGTCGACTGGGCCAAACCTCCAGCCTAACAGAATTGAGTGGTTAACGGTTCAAGCGTGTTAAGGTAGCATGAGCGCGCGCTCTTGATTACTATAGATTTTGTTCGAATTTTAACCAGGCATTCTTTGTATCATTATGCATGTTTCATTGAAATTTCAGAACAGTCGACTATTTAGATTCGGATATAATGGGTTTTAAAATTGCAACTTTTAACACTGTAGGGTATGCATTGAAATTTAGACAGAGTAATTGTCCGTAAAAAATATTTGTCCCCGATAAGAAGACACATAGCAATAACATAAACAATGTAAATTTTTTAATGTTTATAACGCAAATATTTTTTTACGATCAATTTTTTGACTGAGAACACGATATTAATTTTTTTCTCGAAATATTCAACAATACTGTTCCGCGGGGTTGCATAATGTCTTCTTATTATAGGGGACAAATATTTTTCACCGAGAGTTCTTCTGTGGTTACTGTGCGTTTTTAGCAAAACTGAATAATACAATCGAAACTTTTTTCACTCGTTCCCTAATTAATTGTCTATATAAACATAATTTTTTTTCAAAATTAATAAACACGATAGAATGGTACGGCGAATTATGTGACCTGATATTCCGTCAATTCAGACCCTGCAGTGCTATTCAAAAGTGCAAAAGTTGCTATTCAAAAATCCATTATCTCCCAATCTAAATAGACAACCGTTGTAAAGCTTCACTCAAACATGTATAATGATATAAACAATGTTTGGTTAAAATTTAAACAAAGTGGATAGAAATCGAAAGCGCGTGCTCGCTTTACCTTAAGGGTAACCTTAAGGGTAACCACCACTATAAACGTCCAGCATTAAGTGATATTTCGCGATTTTTTCTAGGTAGAACGACAAATGAGAGAATACTAATATTCAAGGATGTTACCAGTCATATCTTCAAGTGAACAAAAAGAAATATATATTAAAAAATTATACCAAATGGTGACGCTGGAGCCATTCTAGCCAAGCATGTTGAATTTGAGACGCTCTGCGGCATGCAGTATGGCTGACGCAAATTAGATTTTAGAAAAAAATTAAAAGATGTCTTTTATTTTACACGAGCATAGCTAGAAAAATACGTAAAGTATTGTGAAAATATTAATTTTTATGTAATTGACAACCGTTAAACCAACAACTTAATTTTCGACAAAGAAAAAGGACAATTATTTGTTAATAACTAATGTTATAATTAACTCATAGACAATCCGGTACGTATTTCTCTTCGGAATGTTATTTTAAAGATGTTCTCAAAATTTGGAGTGAAACGAATGAAAATTGTTGGAGTTGGGCTGCGTGCTGTTCAAAAAAATTGTGTTTCGAGGAAAACGGACGTTGTCTTCCACACGGGCCTGCGGACCTTCTCTTACAGGTAACAAACTTTTTTCCCCTTATTCTAGATGATTCAAAGCATCTCTTGAGTCAAGTAAAAAAAACAATTTAAAAGAATTCTACAGTGGTGTGACCCCTCAGATCGGAGTACACGGTGACGATTGTTCGTCGCGTCTCTTTGAACGAGCCCTCCCTCCCCCCACCACTCTTTTTTCTATGCAAGGTTCGTCAGCTCACTGCTGCGAGTTTGAATCTCCTATTCGTTACTGAAATTCAAAAAGAGGACAAGACAATGATTGCCAAATGATCAAGTGGTTTTTATTCGAACCAAATAATCTTATTTTTTTCTGATCTACCTGCGGTCATTCGGATGAACTTCCGAAATTGAAACGCGTCACCTATTGCTAACTCATGTCGAAGATTATTAGAAAAATAAAAAAAAAGTACGCCAAGTAATCAAAAATTCTTCCGAAAACATTATCGCTTGTTTTACCATGTTAAAAATTCTGTTTTATCTTAGAATACTTTTTATTTTTATTTAAACAATGCTTTTATTATACATTTTCAATTTAAATGTACAAAAAAGTGAAATAACTTTTTATAAAATAGCTAAGCAAGTTTACTAAAAATTTTGTAAAAAAATTATTAAACCTTAGGAATGATATTTTGCGTATTATTTTATTTTTATTTGCAAAAATCATATTACTGTTATAACATGAAATTGGCGTCACCATTATATGTTGGGAGTACAAATAAGTCTCCGCCGTTTGATGGCCCCAGCAGGAGGTTATGGTTAAAATTGTCAGATGTAAAACGTCATATCGTAAGGTTGGACATCTGGCAAAACCATAACCTTGAAATATTAGCGATTTTGTATCAGCATTTTTTTCGTGCGAAAATGTCGAGTTTTGAGCCGAATAAGCGTCATTTGCGAGAACTGTTGCGTTTGGCACGAATTTCCCTCGAACCATGCTTTCAATTCCGCCTTTTCGTGCACTTTCGGCCTTCCGCTACGTTCTTTGTCTTCGACGTCAACCTCGCCGTTCTTAAATTTTTGAAACCACTCACGACATCATCTCTCACTTAAAGCAGCCTCACCATATGCTTCTACAAGCAATCGATGCGCCTTAGCTCAAGATTTTTTGAAATTAAATAAGTAAATCAAAAGTTCTGCAAATGGCGCCTGTTTGACCCAAATCTCGACATTTTTACATCTGACAATTTCAACCATAACCTCCAGGTGGGGCCACCTTTTGTTAAACGGCGGAGACTTATTTGTACTCCCAATAAAAGTACAATGTCAGTACCACACAAGCATGGTGGAAATGCTGCGCAACGACTTAGCGTGCATGGTTAAGAAGAGAAGCAAAGTTTGAATATACACGGAACTAGACGATCGGCGGTGCTCGCCCGGCTCGTTATCGATTACGTTTGTTTATTAATCTACGTCGCAATACCATACTTCGGAAGATGAATAAAGGCCATGGAAAAGCGATATTTCGAGTTCTCAAATGAATTTTCAAGGCTTTCAGGATTGTTTGAGTTTTATTAAATGTTATTGTATTATTTTTTACATTTATGGTTGTACGTTATTATTTATTGTGGTTGGTTGCTTTGGTTGTATTACAATGACGACTTAATTTTAATCTCGTTTGCATGTAGGCACTATTTAGTTGGTGAGTTCTTGCCTGGCTTTCGAAAATAATTTTTCTATTGATACTTTTATCTCGAAATCGAATTGATTTATTATGTAACTGCAAACTAAGTTTCCGATGTCGCATAGTACGTATAAACAAATCAGCGATGTACCCCTAGACCACACGGCTCTCTAAATCTCGCTTTATTTACATAATTTGAAAAGTTACGTGGAGGTATTTACATTCTACTCTATTACAGAGCCACCATACATCTCATGAAATATATTGCGTCGTTCATTCAATAGACATAGTTTTGACAGGCTGAACATCTTATTTCTAATCATTCTGTATATCTGATGTAGTAACTGATGCGATGTTACAATTTGAAATAATCTAAGTAAATAAATTGTTGCAAAAGTTACTTAAGGAAGCGGTAGGAACGTTTCGCCAAGAAAATCATGTATCTTCCCGAGCGTTTTTTCTTAACCATCCACGCCAAGTCGTTGCATAGCATTTTCAGTGATACATACATACAGTACTTATGTGATGCATACGTTGTACTTTTATATAGTCGTGATTCGAGCTTTTTATTATAATAGGAAGATGGTTTATTAAAAAAAATTGAGAAGAATAGCATTTCTAGGGTTTGACAATTTTGTTTACGTTTCTAGTAAATTTGCATGGCTTTTGCATAAAAAGTTATTCCACTTATTTTGTACGTTTGAATTGAAAAAGTAATAATGTAAATAAGAGTATTGTTTGAAAAAAAATCACAAGTATTTCGAGGTTAATTAGAATTTTTCAGATAGTGAACCGACTGATAATTTTTGCGAGGGCATTTTTTATTACTTGGCGTTTTTTTACGTGTTCAACTTTTTTAAGGGTATATGTCCACAGAGTGGACGATTTAATGTGACCACCCCAAATGTCTCCGTTGCTTTCAGAGTGACGAAAAATGTCAGGAGGTAATTTGATTTATTTCGAAGGGCTGATACAGTGGTGAAGAATTCATTTTTGTCAAGGTCATCAATGGTTTTTCAAATGGGAACCTTTTTTTTCAAGATGCTGTAGCTGATATTCAGACGAATCCAACAACCTATGATATCATGACCTTGAAATGATTTTTCACCAAAATACACCTGTAAAAACGGGAAATCGTGATGGTATTCGTGATGGTATTCCATTATTCCGATATTCTTAAAAATAAGAATATCCGAATAATGGAATTCAATTTTATGTGCAGAAAATGTATTGTAACAAATTTTCGGAGTGATGGCCATTAACCTCGACACATTTCTGAAGACGTCGGATGAATGATTCTCTTGACCTTCGAATAGTTTGTGGTGTGATGACGGCGCAGGTTTTTTCGACGAGGTTTTGTTTACTGGCGAATCAACTTTTATTAACCATCGCCAGTTGAATACGCATAACATACACATAACAGTCAATCGAAAATCCGAAGTGGCTCCGGCAAATTGTCCACCAGCGTGCTTGGAGTGTTAATGTGTGGTGTGGCATAATTGAGGACCGGATTATTGGACCATTTTTATAGACGGCAATTTGAATGGACGGAAATACGATGATTTTTTAAACAATACTTTGGGGGAATTATTACAAGATGTCCTGTTAGCACAGCGATGCCGAATGTGGTATCAACATAATGGCTCTCCAGCTCATTGGGCAGTTATAGCTCGCGGAGAGGTAAAACCGAAAATTTCCCGGACGCTGGTTTGGGAGAGGTGCAGTAATCCTTTGGCATGCTCGTTCGCCGGATTTAACGCCACTTGATTTCGTCCTATGGGGAGCTATAAAGGATCGTGTTTACCATGATGTTCCGACGACACCGGTGAACATGCTATAACGAAACACAAGAACCTGCGCCGTTATCACACCAGAAACTATTCGAAAGTCAAGAGAATCGATCATCCGACGTCTTCAAAAATGCGTCGAGGTTACCGCCAACACTTCGAACAATTGGTACAATAAATTTTATGCACAAAAAATTAAATTACTTTGTTCGGATATTCTTATTGTCAATACTATCACGATTTCCCGTTTTTACACATGGCCTTGAAATGATTTTTCACCAAAGTATTTTGGTGAAAAATTATTGAAAGGTCTTGATATCATAGGTCGTTTGATTCGTTTGAATATTATCTACAACGTCTTAATAAAAAAAATAACATGTTCCCATTTGAAAAACCATTAATGAACTTACGAACGCAAATACCTATACCAAATACCGATGAAGCTATACAAATACCTATGAACCTACACAAATACCTACGAACGCAATACCAAATACCTATGACAAAAATGAATTTTTCACCTCTCTATCAGCCCTTCGAAATCGATCAAATTACCTCCAAATATTTTTTTCGTCACTCTAAAGACAACGGAGATATTTGGGGCGGTCACGGTAAATGGTCCACGCTGTATACCTATATATATATAGTATACAGATACACACAGTGCACAGATGTATAGTACATATCTGGGTACTTAGAGGTCGAGAGTAGCGTCCCTAATACCATTATAATATTTACGATGCCGACAGAACCCGAATGATAACTTAGGTACGGCCCCTCAGTTTACGCACGTTTCTGACCGACGAGCAGCTGCTCTTTAGAAGGCTGTAGTTCAAAAACTGTTTGAGATCTGCACTTGAAATTTTAGTATGTTATCCTTGAAATTATAGACTATCGAAAAATGCAAAAGAAAAACTCGATTTTTAAGAAGTTTCACACTAGTGGTGCTCGTTAAGAAAAAAAGGCTCGCGAAGATACAGAATTTTCCGTTCCTTTCACCTGCATAAAGTTTTGCGATAAAATGTGTGTGTGCGTGCGTGCGTGCGTGGGTGCGTGCGTGCGTGCGTGCGTGCGTGCGTGCGTGCGTGCGTGCGTGCGTGCGTGCGTGCGTGCGTGCGTGTGTGTGTGTGTGTGTGTGTGTGTGTGTGTGTGTGTGTGTGTGTGTGTGTGTGTGTGTGTGTGTGTGTGTGTGTGCGCGCGCGCTCGCGCGTCCGTATACTAGCTGTCGCACCCAGTTCCGCTCGGGTGCGTACGATTTTCACTATTTCTTGCTATGCACTTCCTTTTCGCCCCCGCAGTGTTGAGATCTAGTGCGGATTTCCTTGTCGACATTGTGAAAACATCAAATTAATCTCTGTGATATTCACGTACGTAAGTAACGTCGCGTCGACGTAACTGGTCACGAAAATTGAGACAGTCGACTCGACGTGCCGAGTGGGGCGCCTGGTGGCCCACACTCGCTCGCTGATGTTTTCGCTGTAAAAATTCTTTCAGCGAGTCTGACATTTTTGTTCGCTGCTTAATATTAAGGACATTGGAGCGATCTAGTCGAGTGAATTGACGGTTTATGGTTTTTTTTCCCAATGAACCGGAAAAAAATGCATACGAAATATAGATTTATTCTGTAGATCTAATATTTTATGGAATACATAATTGAAGAGACCGACACTGGTATTTGATGAGTCACGGTCCATATCGGTCACTTCAATAACGGCTCTCGATGTTGCCACGTTTGGATGTCTGTACTTCTTAGCGAGCCTTTCGACCACGCTCCATACATGGAAGTCCAAAGAATTTAAATCTAGGCTGTTGGGTGGCCAAAATTCTTTGCTCCAAAACATGTCGACGTTGTCCGACAACCAATTTTGCACCAAATGACATGTGTGCGCGGATGCACCGTCCTGCTGGGAAAAAATACGGCTTTCCAGGCGATAGTTTCCATCCACGGCTTCACCACATTTATCAGAACATGCAAAGAAACTTATTCTGTGATATTTCGCCCTTTGTTTAAGATACGCGGTGGCATGACATCACCCTCACTGGACACAACACTTAGCTCATGAATAATCACCGGAAATTTCGTTCTGGAACACCTTTCCGGTGTTGCAAGACCTCCGGTGAACTTCTCTGACTCGTTATACTTCGTGACAACATCATACACAGTGGCTCTTGGGTACCCAAAGAATCGAATCATTTCTATCGCCGAGCGCCCACCGCGAACACATTCGATAATCGTGGCTCTTCGATTATACTCCATACTTGGTTTTAACAATACGACTGTTTCGAAGTTATGAATGTTGAGTACATGCGTCAAGCTATTTGGGTGCCAATCGCGACCTCTCGAAGTGGTATAGAACGGCAGGAAATTCAAATTGAATTTTGTCCCGATTTTGGCGCCGCACCCTGTGGGTGCACACACACACATGTATGTATGTATGTTTGTATGTGTATATATATATTTTTGAATTGTACCGTCGAATTGACTACCAGGATTATTAGTAATGGGATCTACTGCCTTTTGGGTAGTGTGATTCGGACAGGGTTACATTGATATATAGTGTTATCGGGATGTACGTCGGTCAACTAAATTCACGTCACCGTGTCGGAACTACGTTATATTCGCGGTTGATAAATATTCGACAGTCCTCGGACAAAATATCGACTACCCGCATGGAAATTTCTCAGGGTTAACCTGATCAGGATCAGGCCTCGATCGAGGTGTGATACGGGTAACAACCCGACTAGAAATTTTGATCCCGCAGCCTGAAGACTGATCCGGCCGCTATCAAGCTGCGGTCCGTAATACCGTAGTACGGCTCGCGCGATCAGTGCCAGGAGCCCCCTGACCCAGTGGGAGTTTAGTCCGGGCGCGAATAGGCACTCTGAACAGGGCGAAGTCCGGTAGCCTGTATGCTGCCGTAATATTGCGTCTATGGACGCCAGGTTACGGCAGGCATGATGTGTGCCGTGGGTGGACCGGATCGGTGAAATCTTAGTACGGGCGCGAGGGGGCACCCTCCATGGCGTCCATAGACGCCGTGTTACGGCACGCCTGACCTGTGCCGGATGTCGGCCCGATCAGTGAAACCGTAGTTGGTGAATCACGATTTTGAAGTTAGATTTCATTGACGTCTGCGATATAAACCGCGTGCATTCGAATAATCATTATGTTTATTCGAATAAACATAATTCAAACTATTCTTAATGGCAGAACTTAAAATGACTGTTTAGTATATTCTTCTATAAATGTATGTAATATATAAATAAGAATACAAGTGAATTCACTATTTTTGTCGAAATTACATGCGTGTGAGTTATTTTCACTGCCTAAAGGCCTTTGCCCATGGAGTATTTTCTACGCGCAGACGACGTGTTACACACGTGATCCACACGCTTTTTGGACTGAAAAACGCATATGGATCATGTGTGTATCGCGTCGTCTGCACGTAGAAAATACACCGTGTGCAACGGCGCTAAATGGGCAAAAAAATCAGCGGTAACAACATAATTATTGTTGCATCGATGCAACCTTCAAAATCATAAATAAAATTATTGACATTCTTTAGAATAGAATAAGACTGATAAAGATAGGCAAACGAAAAAAATAAAGTTTACACAAGTGTTAGGATGGCCAAATAGGTAGCGCGCTCAGCCCTAGAATTAGAAGACATAGGTCCAATCCCGCGCGTAGGTAAAAACTTTAACGAGGCAGAATACGTTTTACCTCAATTATCATATAGGCGGGAACATAAATAGGGTACATGGAAACAAAGAATTCTAACAGAATTTTTTGATGCATCATTTTGGGATTGTTTTGATTTTTCAATTTAGGCATAGATACGGCAGCCGGATCAGAGCCTGCAAAGGTATACTGATCAGGTCCGTAATCGGCATCCGTATCGAAGTCGGATTCAAAAAGTGTTTCACGCCTGTTAAAGCCCTGATACGGTGGCCTGTAAAGTGCCGTCGTATGGAATACGGCATGCCGGATACGGTCCTGGTCTGCCCCGTAGCAAAATTTCTAGTCGGGACCTATTATGGAAATCCTGATTCAGCCCTGATCGGGCCGGAAGTATTTAGGCCCGGAATCAGGCAATACTTAAAAGGCCCTACTAAACCCGTCCCTAATAAGATCCTACTAAGGCTTTCCCCGCTAGGTCCCTACCAAGGTTTACCATGATAAACCCTACCAAAGCATTCCATGATGGGACCTTACTAAGGCTTTTACTGATAAGGCCCTATGCAGGCTTTCCCATGGGAGGCCCTACTAAGGCTTTCCCTAATAAGGCCATGAAGGCCGTATAATTCTCTGATAAGGCCAGATAGTTATAGGCCAATAGGATTGCCCTATAACTGTCTGAGCAGTCGATAGATGCACTGTCTCAGCAGCCGATAGATCCCGAGTAGAAATATTGTCAGGCTGGCCTGATATTTGATCTGCGCCTGATCAGCTTGTAGTACGAAGGCCTTACTTAAGTTTGCCTTAATTTGCCTGATCAAGCTGGGGTCAGGCGGTGGTCGAGCAACTGGACTTACGGCTTACTTCAATTCGCCTGATCCAGCTAACTTCAAGCAATCATCATGTAACTGGACTTCTACAGTTTGGCGCTAAAAACGTGCCTAACCTCATCTTGTCAAATGATACACAGACACGAGAGAAGCACGAGACATATTATTAATCACTTTATACATTTTTACATATAACGTGTACGTTGTGAATAAGATGGACAAACACAATCGGAAGAAGATTGCGCAACGACTGTGTCTGCGTGAATAGCGGGCTCTAAATAAGGGAAAAAACGAAGAAATAATACAGCAGCAGGTTAGTATAACAATTATTTTTTTTCAAAGACTTACAATTCTTAAATCTATAAATATAAATTGGATTAAATCTGACTGCAAATTAACCATACGCCAAATTATATTTGCATTGGTTGAAATATTTATTATGATACATTTGACAGATCCGGAACAGATCCTCTCAGCGAGGAACAACTCGAAATTCCTGAGGATTGGCATGTGTTGGCGCTACCACTATGTAAGTAGATTTATATTTGTTTTGTGTATCGCTTTTATTTTTCTTTACTTGGTCCGTCTCCTTTGTCAGAGGAGAAAAAGAGACAGCGTAGGCCAACCAAATAATGTTTTGCCATCGGTGCTGATTAGCCCGGACAGCATAGGCTAACCGAATAATGATAAGTTAACTGCGCAGTTCAGTTAAGTGAAAGTAATTCCATCGGTGCAAGTTAGCCCATAAGAAATGCACTTTGGATGGACATTACATTCACTGAACTGACTACGCTGTCAACTTAACATTATTTGGTTGGCCTTCGCTGTACGGGCCCGGACAGCGTAGGCTAACCGAATAATGATAAGTTGACTGCATAGTTCAGTTAAGTGAAAGTATTTCCATCGGTGCAAGTTAGCCCATAAGAAATGCACTTCGGATGGACATTACTTTCACTAAACTGCACTACGCTGTCAACTTACCATTATTTGGTTGGTCTTTGCTGTACGGACTCTCCTGCTTCGATTCTAATTTTCGTTAAAAAATGACCGCTCGCAGCTTTTGCAACAATTTTTTTTCTTTAAAGTAGATAATTGGATGGTGCGAAAAAGGAAAAAAAATAGAGCTCAAATTTGTGCCACCCTAATAAAATAATGTGCATACCTTATATAGATATATATGTAGACATTGAATTCTAAGTGGGATGAACATTTTCGTATTTTTCAGTGGCTGTCATTTCGAAATATAGGGAACACGGAATAGAAGTTCTTTCGAAGCAAATTGGACAAGCTGTTGGAGCGGTATCAAGGCCTGATTAATTCAGCAAAAGACTGGGACAAGTTTCGAGCGTCGCGTAAAAAAAACGAACAGAACGCCCAATGTAACGTTTCCTAGAAACGTCTGGTCATAAAAACGTTGAGCTCTGTTTACTTTATTCACAGAGTTTCTTAAGTTTTTGTTTAAAAAATATATTAGTTTATTTCGGAATGATAAGTGGAATATAATACACTGATATATCTTAGTTTATTTCGAGTTTTTGTTCTATTACAAATACAAGAAAAATGATGTTTGTTTTCCACATAGATATATGTGAAATATATATGTGATAGATTTTATATTAAGATTTAAAAATAAACGATCAGCGTTATTTATAAAGTGGTATCTTTTTCTTTTTTGTGTATGCGTTGTATTTTTTATTTCAGGAAAAAATCGGTCATCCTGAGCCGTGAAAAATCATATGATTTTTCATTTTGATCAAGCCGTGAAAAATTAAGCTCTTATCAGGCCTTAATTTTTTACGCTGATCAGGCCTTGATCTTTTACACTGATCAGGCCTTGATAGTTTACCCTGATCAGGCCTTGATTTTTTACCCTGATCAGACGGAAGTCAGGGATTGTGTTTCAAAAATGATCAGGGCTTGATAAAAAATTCGTATCAAGGCTGGAAAAAGAAGTCAGGATGCCTGATCAGGTGTTTATTGTAGCTGGAGCAAGATTTCTACTCGGGATGTACTGTCTCAGCAGTCGATAGATGCCTCTTATTTTCCACATGGAAAGGTCGATTCGGCAGCATCGAAGCTTCGGAGTTTCGATATATTCCTGAATTCCTTAAAAAACGCACGCACACACGCACGCACGCAGCCACGCACGCACGCAGCCACGCACGCACGCAGCCACGCACGCACGCACGCACGCAGCCACGCATGCACGCACGCACGCACCCACGCAGCCACGCACGCACGCACGCACGCACGCACGCAGCCACGCACGCACACACACACACACACACACACACACACAAATTTGAGCTCTATTTTTTTTTCTTTTTCGCATCCAATTATCTTCTTTAAAGAAAAAAAAAATGTTGCGAAAGCTGCGATGGGTCAAAAAACATTTAGAGATCGCTCAAGCCTGTCAAGAATTCAAATTTTCATTTAAAAAATCGATTTTTTTTTCGTCCACTTCTCACCCATGAATTTTACACTGAAAGCTCTAGCCGGCCAATAATGAAGCCGGTCGCTTAAGAGCGTCGAAATTTTCAATTTTCGCCAATTTTTTTAACTCTTACTCATAAATTTGACGCTATGTAAAATTTTCAAACCAATTAATCCTTTCTTCTTTAGAAACAGGTTTCCGCGTATCGTAATGCGTCCCATAGTTGGTTTCATTAGTCAAACTGCGGACTAATCTTAGCTGTACTTTATGACCAGCGACGCCACAATACAATAATACATAATAGTACTTAATAACGCATATCGTCTAATTGGTGTTTGTTACAAATTATTATAAAAAATTATTCAGAAAATGTAACACTTCGCTGTTTACTTTGTTTTTATGCTACAAGGAATGATATGCTACAAGGAATTATATTGCGGTGAACTGCATAACTCATCACTGGACCATCCGAAAAAAAAATCCAAGGAGATTGTATTAGTTAATAAGTTTCTTGAGGTAACGCGGTCGAGTTTTTTTTAATCATTTTAATTCATTTTACAATAATAAAGGTTCCAATTTTTCAAATGAAAAATCGCTATTTTGTCTTCTAAGTGTGACTAAAAATTGAAAACAAAAAAAAATAAAAACTCGACATCGTTGCCTCAAGAAACTTAATCAATCACCCATACTCATCCCCGGGTATGGGTGATTCGAAAAAAGTACAGCCGCTAGGAAATGTAAGTTGAGCACGCTACGCTGTGTTGAGAGGACTCGGCGGCGAGTTGACACGGTAGCGAATTGCCCGGTCCGAATCTGAAGAGTGGGGATACGCGAGCGTCGGGGAAATATCGAGCTGCTACGGTGGCGACTTGTCTCTGTGTGGAGTTGCCCGCTTTGGCGTGTTGAACGGTGGAGAGTTGAACAGGCAAGTTGACACAGTGGCGAGTTGCCCCGTGCATCGTTGACACCATGCCGCTATACGTAGGTAGGTAGTAGGTTCGATTCCATATTGGCGAAATATTTTTGTCGAAAAAAATCATTTCTGAAGGCCAGGGAATGACAAATTATGATACAAAATCATTGTAGGAGACCTCTAGATTCAGTGTTTAATTATATTTTGGATTCTGAAAATATTTTATGCATATAAGATTTGGATTTACAGTGTATAAATATAAGCAAATAAAGATTTATTCGAATCGAATCTTTATTTATTCAATTTGAATATATTCAATATTAAAAAAGAATAGCTGAAACAAACAAGATCGTAGAGAGGCCGTGAGACAAGGAAAAAACCTATTTGTTTTAAAAAGATCCTATTCAAATTATATTTCTTTTTTCGCTGTACAGAAAACCCGATAAGGGCGTCATCAGGCAACCAGTTCAGACCCATATGTGAAACAACGTTCTATTTATAGCAGGTCGTCTTCAGGCTGCCTTATAAGTGCCCTGCCAGGGCAGTCAGGCAACCTGAACGCGGCCTGAATCGAGCCCTACCAAAATGTCTACACGGGTATAGCGCCATAGGTGTCAGAAGTAATACCGAGATTTTTTTTTTCCAACAAGCCGACGGCACCTTTGTTCGAACCTTAAACCTGCGATGCTGTGGCTTAGCGACGGATACTCTAACCGTTACACCAAAGTTTATGCGCCGAATATATTTTTTTAACGTACGAGTTGAATCGTTGAGAAAACGAAGTCCTTCGCCGAGCTTTTTTCTTTATCATGCACGCCAAATCGTTGCACAGCATTTCCAGTGTACTTGTGCGGTACTTACGTTGTACTTTTCTGTAATAGTGATACCAATTTCTTTTTATAGCAGTAATATGATTTTTAAAATAAAGATAAGATACTTAGAAACATACTATTCCTAACTTTAACTTAATCGACTAACAAAAAGTCATTTCACTTTTTTTGTACATTTAAATGAAAAAATAGAATGAAAGCACTGTGTAACTTGAAACAAATTGAGAAAAATCAGAGTTTTTAATATGGTAAAACAAGCGATGTTTTCAAGAGGATTTTTTTATTACTTGGCGTTCTTTTTTTACTATTTTAATGTTTTCAAAACGGATTTCACATCTTTTTGAAAAGGTACATATTCATGAATACATGTATGGGTGTAAGGATAAGTCGTCCCATTTTAATTATACACCCTAAGTAAATTGGGCAAATGAAGTCGGTTCTAAAAACGACTCAGGATCTGCAAATATGAACATGGATTTGCGTGCTTGACCACAAACGAAAACAATCATACCTTTCGGTATCGAGAGATCACCGATAGATAAAAGCTCTTAGTGTACTAGGTTCAAAATTATCAATATAGTAATGAGTGTGAAGTTTCTACAGGTATCCAACAGATAGAAATAATGGGTCTGAAGTTCGCATCGTTAAGCAACGAAATTTTTATTTTCCATTAATTTGATGCGCAGTCCGATTCTGGTTGCTTATATAAGATCATACGAAACATTTTGAAGGAAAGGGAACCCCCCACCCTTATCGGAGGGTGAAAGTTGTAAAAAATCGTAGCTCCCACGGTATGGAGATAGCCATCTTTTTTATTGCCGTTACGGGTAAATCAACCATAAAGGCGTATAGGAAAAAAATGAGCGATTTTCGTTTGCCGGAACTTACCTATATGGGGGGATAAAAGTTTTAAAAAAATCGTATCTTCCATAGTTTGAAGATAGCCATCTTTTTTATTGCCGTAACGGGTAAATCAACCATAAAGGAGCCTAGGGGAAAAAAATGAGCAATTCTCGTTAGCCGGAACTCACCCTTATCGGGAGCTGAAAAAATAGGTCCGGTTCACCTAATTATCGGACTAACCCTTGGTACCGTGAAAACGAAGATCCACAGTACCGTTATAAAATCATTAATGTTTTTTATCGCGAACTCATGCACAAATCAAGCACACAAAATGTAGGGCTGTGTAATCATAGTAACGTCGTAGACGGCAAAAATGCTACGTATTTTATCATATTCGGCAATTATGCCCGAGAACCTCAAACTACTTCTCCAGAATAATAAACAATGAATATCATTTGTTCTTATTCTTTTAACTTGTAGTCGTTTCTTAATATTGTTGTGATATCTATGTTCAGAAATTATAACTTTCTAGAAGTTTCTAGGCAAAGACAAAATCGATCCGACATTATTTCATGCATAAATTTTTCTTTTAGAATATCGAAAATTCATTATAGTGTTTGATTTCTTCTAGATTATAGAAAGCTCTAGTACACACTTTTTCTTCCCGGCGAATTATTTTTCATACCGGGGCTAATATTTATTTTTCACAGCGCCTTGCGCCGATTTTGAGGTTATGACCGAGGCGCATCTGTTTCTAACTTTTCGACACTTTTGCCGACTTTGGCATTATCATATATCACGATTTACCACGTGGATCATACCCAAATTGCACAGGCTAATCAGCAAAGATATGATATACTTCCAAAAAAAATTTTAGCCCTGTGGTAGCATTTCGACCTGGCCCCACAACATCCTGAAGGGGTTACGTGGATTTCGAAGCCAAAAACAGCATATTTTCCCTATTTAAAAAAATATAATATACAAATTATTTTATTCAAAATGTTAGGTACATAAAAGAACAACATTTTAATAATATTTTTTTTTATTTCATCAAAAAGTTTGGGAAATTCAGCCGGTGGGACCTGGTTTGCGAAGACCTCGCACAAAAAAACGATGGACACGATTTCTCAAAAACTAATGCACCGATCTTATTGAAATTTTGCACTCTTCTTCAAAATAGCATAGCCTTTTTTAGAAAGTTTCGTACGATTTTTTTTCACCGAGTTATCGCATTTTTGCCTCAAAAAGACAATTTTGAAAAGATGCTGTTGCAATGAGAAACTTTGAGGTTTAGAGAAAATTGCCAAAAGGAAAAAAAGTTGCGTTACATCGTATTGAATCGAGCAGAATTTTTTTTCAAAGTTTTTGTTTCAAACTTTTATGCTCCAACATTGAATTGAAAAAAAAATTTCAATTTTTTTTTCTCACTTTATAGCCGCCCAAGACATCCACCTCTTACTTCTCACCTCATCTAAACGTTCTTTTCGTCGAAAAACCCACCTCTGGCTTCCAGCACTGCATCAACAATTCGTGGCATCCGATCGATTAATGAATCCAGCTGAGCTGAGCTGAGGGATCTCCACGCAGCTTGCAGTTTCTGCCACAGATCTTCGGCCGACGTAGGGCAGGTCATTCGTATCTTTCGATCGAGCTCTTCCCAGAGAAGTTCGATGGGGTTTAGGTCGGGTGATTGTGGCGGCCACACCATATACACGATTTTTTTTTCTTTGCCTCGTTTTCCAAATATTCTCGACCGAGACGGGAACTGTGTTTCGGATCATTGTCTTGTTGCATGGTAAAACCACGCCCGATCGTTCTTAGCCCTGATGGAATCGCATGATTAATGAGAATTTCTTCATATTCTTCTTTTCTCATTATGCCGTCAATTTTCACAAAGTCTCCGACATCATGACCGGAGAAGCAACCCCACACCATAACGGAGCTACCGCCATGCTTGACAGTTGGGATCAAACACTGTGGTGCCATTTTTTCTGAAGGATCTTTTCGAACAAAAATGCGTCGACGACTACCAAAGATTGAAAATTGTGACTCGTCCGTCCAGAGTACATTTCTCCACTGATTAATCGTCCACTTTTTGTGTTCCAGGGCCCATGCGTATCGTTTTTTTTTTGTTCGCCGGACTTCTTTTTTCTTCGCCGGTTTTCTCACGGCGACACAGCCTCTGAGGCCAGCACTGTTAAGACGACGTTTCACTGTCGTCAGTGATATCGAGGTTTCGTTAAATTGTTAAATTCGCTTTGTTCGTTAAATTTGGCCCAGACTTCCGTTGCTGTTAATCGACGATTTTTTTTGCTGGTAACGACGATATTTTTATCGTCTGAGGACGTGGTCACTTTGGGTCGACCCGGACGATTGCGATTGAAATACGTCTCGGACTTTTTAAATCTCCCGATGGTTGTCTGCACTCCTTTCAAAGACACGCGAGTTTGTCTGGCAATTTCTCTGTACGACAATCCCTTATCGCGCAACGCGACAATAGCCCCTCTTTTATACCGTCGAATTTCTTTTTTCCGTGCCATTTTGATCGGTTAAGAAAAAAAAATTACGTACAAACTTGTCGATTGTAGACCACACGTGTTCGCGTTCGAAGTTTTCGCACAACTAACTGGCTTTGTCAGCGCAACACTCGTCACATTATTCCAAAGAATCAAAAATGTAAACAAAAACGACGAGCGAAAAAGAGAGCGAGAAAAAGAACACGAGAGAAATAGAATATCGACTCGCGAGGAATAGAATCTTTTTTACGCTCCACAAAGGTAAAATGTAAACAAAGACAAGAAGCTTTATATCCGCTCCTTGTGTTTAGATGAGGTAAGAGGTAGGAGGTGGAGGTTTTGTGCGGCAAAAATTGAAAAAAAATTTCAATGTTGGAGCAAAACATTTTGAAAAAAAAAACCTCAAAGTTTGTCATTGCAACATCTTTTCAAAATTGTCTTTTTGAGAAAAAATGCGATAACTCGGTGAAAAAAAATCGTACGAAACTTTCTAAAAAAGGAAACTAGCTATTGCTCTTCCTTTTAAGGTTCTTTGAAAAAAAATGTCCTGAAGACGTGCAGCCGATTTTCAACAGCCAAAAAAAAGCCAAAAAACGGCCATTTTCAAAATGGCGCCCCGGGTCTAAAAAAAATCGAAATTTTTTTTCCAAAACGCAAAGTGAAGCGTCATTTGTCCCTTTTAAAAAGCCGGAAATCCGGATATCTTTTTTTTCACAGAGATATCAAACTTTTAATGCGGCGCGAAATTTTTCTAGGTGTATCCATACTTTTGGCCGGCAGTGTATGTAGAATATTTGGCTAAACTTTCGAAAAGCGAAAACCAAATTTCGATCTGAAATTTGGCATACACCTTCCTTTTAATATTTCAAGAGATCTAAAAGGATTTTTGGCGACGCGCCATAGTTACCGAGATTTCGATTTTTGAGAGATATTTTTTTGCGCGCTCC
Source organism: Ophion slaviceki (assembly GCA_944452715.1). Lineage (NCBI taxonomy): Eukaryota > Metazoa > Arthropoda > Insecta > Hymenoptera > Ichneumonidae > Ophion > Ophion slaviceki. The sequence goes on along the minus strand of OX101784.1, from coordinate 17,765,179 downwards.
TACTATAACTATAGCTAATGGGCTCAGCTCTGACTATACCTATATATGTTATCGCGCTTTCCGCTTTGTGTGGATCTTCTTCAAGTTTGGACGGTAGAAACCCTCCTCCCATCACTGCAGCGGCCGGTAACCAAGCATTATAGGCAGTAGGATTTCTAGTCAAGACTTCTCGGAGCGAGAATTTCCGGAAAATTGGGCTTTACTCGAGACAAGAAAAAAGTGTCGAGAACGCGAGAAATCGAGAAATCGAGAAATCGCGTCTCGATTGTGCTTGTGCCGTCCCTACCAGGGTAGGTGTAGCTACTGTGATACTACGAATGTAGCTACTATGTAGCTATTGTGATACTACGAAATGAACAAACGCTGCACATTTGTTCATTTCGTTTAGTTTATTTCCCTCTTAGGGTGCTTTTCCACCAGGGATGTGTGAGGTAGTTAAGCGGTGAGCGAGGAAAAAGTCCACCAATAGGATTGCTCCATTTTGCTTCACACAGCGCAGCTGTTCTTTGGCAAATACTCGAAGTATATTCTTTATTTGTTGTGTTATTCAAACATTTATTTTCTGTTTATTTAAAGGACTACGAGTGGTTAAAAGTTCTACTTATTTATAGGAAGAAAGATGTGCTGTATGTAACTTTAATTTCAAGATTGTTTTTGTGACGATACTTCATGTCCCTACTATTTGTTTAATTACAAGACTCTACGATTAATATTTTTAGTTACCTCAGGAAGGAAGCTAAGATGAATATTTAAAGTACTTCTTAATAAAAAGACAAATTAAAAGTTTTATACGAAGAAACTCAAAGTTTAATTTAGGTTGTTCTTTAATTTAGTTGTTTTGTTATAAAAATTAGTAAGTAATGCAAATTTTCATCCAAACAAGACTGAATAAATAATAAAAGTTGATGGTTATTGAAATTTTGTCAAATATTCGAGAGTTCTCGGGAATTCCTGGTCGAGAATTATCGAGTCCCGAGAAAAAAATAGTCGAGAAATCAGAAATCCTAATAGGGCGGTACCCTGTAAAATAAAAAAATGGAAGCTATATGAAATTCAAAAAAAAAATGAAAACCCTACAAAATCCCGAAAATTGAAAACGGGCAAAAACAAAAAAAAACGGAAACTAGAGAAGCTAAAACAAAATAATAAACTCCGAAATGATTTAAAGTTAATAAATGATCCCTAGGAATCGATTACACTGGCAAAAAGTGAACTGTGGAAAAACAAAAAAATTAATCTACGATGCTGTGTGTCCATCTCAATATTCCGCGCATATCCGAGTTGACCCACGCCTTTGAAGCGGCAACCGAATTTCAGACCGAAATTCGGTTGCCGCTTTTCGGAGCTTTATCCGATTTCTCGTGAAAATTGTTAATATTCTAGCTAAGGCCGGTGCCACCGATGAAGAGTGATGGCAATCTCCAAACGGTGGGCAACTTTTTTCACCTTTCCCTTGCCAATAAAGGTGGGTTCCGGAAAATTTAAGTTATCGAAATCTTTTTTGGAGGCTGCTTTGGGGTTGGACTTTCCACAACGTCGATAAAAAGATGACAATCTCTACACCACAGAAGATACTATTTTTTGTTAACGTTCCGACTATGGCTAGTTAAGTTTCGGAAAATTAATATCGTTAAAAATTTCTTCGGAGCCTTTTTTCGAATCGCAGTACATAAAAAGCCAATAAAAATACGATTATTTTCGATCCACGGAAGATAGTATTCTTCAACCATTACCCCCCAGTAAGGGCAGGTTACGGAAAATTAAAGATAGGGGTATTTTTTTATTCAGGGTCCACTCGGGCTACCTTCCATGCAACGCCAATAAAAAAAATTATATTACACACGCTGGAGATGTAATTTTTTTTCAAGCTTCACTCCCCGAAAAGAGTGGGTTCTGGCAAACGAAAATCGCTATTTTTTCCCCTCAGCTTCTCTATGGTCAGTTTACGCGAACCGCCAATAAAAAAGATGGCTATCGCCATATCGTTGGAGATACGATTTTTTAACATATTTCACCCCCCGATAATGGTGACTTCCTGCAAATGAAAATCGCTCATTTTTTTCCGCGGCTTCTTTATGGTTGATTTATCCGTACCGCCAATAAAAAAGATGGCTATCGCCATATCGTGGGGCATACGATTTTTTACATACTTCACCCCACGATAATGGTGACTTCCAGCAAATGAAAATCGCTCATTTTTTTGGTTCGGAACTTCCTTATGGTTGGTCTACTTGTAACGCCAATAAAAAAATGGCTATCCCCATATCTTGGAAGATACTATTATTTTATAACCCCCCGATAAGGGTGACTTCCGGCAAATGAAAATCATAATTTTTTTTCGGAGCTTCTTTATGTTTAGTTTATCCGTAACGCCAATAAAAAAAGATGGCTATCCCCATACTTGGGGAGATGCGATTTTTTTTACAACTTTCGCCCTCCGTTAAGGGTGACTTCCGGCAAATGAAAATCGCTAATGTTTTTTCGAAGTTTTTTATGGTTGGCTTATCCGTAACGCCATAAAAAAAGATGGCTGTCCCCATATCGTGGGAGATGCGATGTTTTATTAGGAGTACAACTTTGCAGTGACCGTTTTACTTAGAGAGCCACTGCGGCCGAAGTAGTGGCCCTAGCTCAATAAAAAAGTGGCATTTTAAACTAGAGGCTCTGCCAATGTAAACAATTTAAAAAAGCTAACGGATATGTGTATGCATTATAAAGTTATAGGCACTCAAACATGGCAACCTACGAACCGAATTCTCAGCATTTGCGGGAGGTTATGATTTACTTCTTCATCATCAAGAAATCTGCGGCTGAGGCCCACCGTTTGCTTGTAGATGCTTACGGGGAGGATTCTATTAGTGAGAAAACGTGTCGGCGGTGGTTTCAACGCTTCAAAAATGGAGATTTTGAGGTCGAGAACAAGCATGGTGGCGGAAGGCAGAAAGTTTTTGAAGACGCAGAATTGGAGACCTTGCTGGACCAGGATTCGTGCCAAACTCAAGAGGAACTCGCCGAGACGTTAGGAGTAACCCAGCAAGCAGTTTCAAAACGTCTTCGGGATATGGGTATGATCCAAAAGCAAGGAAACTGGGTCACGCATGAGTTGAAGCCGAGAGACATCGAGCGCCGATTTTTCACCTGTGAACAACTGCTCCAAAGACAACAAAGGAAGGGATTTTCGCACCGGATTGTGACTGGAGATGAAAAGTGGGTTCACTACGATAATCCTAAACGCCGAAAATCATGGGGACTGCCTGGTCATATTCCGTCATCGACGCCCAAACCGAATATTCACGGATCCAAAGTGATGCTGTGTATCTGGTGGGACCAGCTGGGCGTTGTGTACTATGAGCTGCTCAAACCATCCGAAACCGTCACAGGGGAACTCTACCGACGTCAGTTGATGCGCTTGAGTAAGGCACTCAAAGAGAAACGGCCACAATTCAACGAAAGACATGACAAGGTGATACTGCAGCATGACAATCCCCGACCCCATGTTGCAAATGTCGTGAAAAAGTACTTGGAAACGCTGAAATGGGAGGTTTTATCCCACCCGCCGTACTCTCCAGACATTGCCCCTTCCGACTATCACTTGTTCCGGTCAATGGCACACGATTTGGCTGACCAGCACTTCGGTACTTACGAAGAAGTCAAAAATTGGGTCGATTCCTGGATTGCCTCCAAGGACCAAGACTTTTATCGACGCGGGATTCGAATACTACCTGAAAGATGGGCCGAGGTCGTAGCTAGCGACGGGCAGTACTTTGATTAAAAAATATGTAGCCACTTTTTTATAATAAAGCCTTAAACTTTTGAAAAAAACGGTCACTGCAAAGTTGTACTCCTTATAATACATAAGCACTGTTGAGCTCAGTTCAACAAATGCATATGTTTTGACGATAAAAAGCTTTTGTTATTCAGTACTGCAAAAATAAGTCTGTTTTTACACACTTTGAGAGTGTAAATGTCTGTAGACACTTTTTACACGTTTTAACGTGTGCAAGAAAATAATACACGCAAGGGTGTTGTTTGAACGCATCTATTGTAACGGGTTGCCCCTTATTTACATTAAATTTATTTGGGTTCGGGACTCGATTAGGGAGTAAATTAATAACGACCTTTTTCGCATAAAATAATCGTAGGTTTATTGTTGAATTTGCTCCTAACGTTCGTACAATTCGGTGTGAATCGACCTGTACATTTAAAGTTCGTCGCTGGTCGCCTCGCTTGCCCGATATTCTATTTGTGTGTGTGTGTGTATGTCTGTGTAGGATCTCGCTCGATCCACGCGGCATTATATGTGTGATTGTGTATGTTCGCTCTGTGTATCTGTGTGTGTCATCCCTTCGTCGCCGGTATGTGCAGGTATGTGCTTATCTCTTCGGTGCGCTCGCCGTGCTATGTGTTTGTGTATGTGTACCTTCGCTTCGTGTGTACGGAAATGTGTATGTGTGTGTGTTTGAGTGTAGTGGGCCGCAGTGTTTAAATGTTCGTTGATGTGTGTGTGTGTGTGTGTGGAGTCTCGCTTAACTCGCGCTGCAGTGTCTTTGTGTACGCGTATGTTTGAATGTGTGAGTGTGTCATCGCATTGTGGCAGGTAAGTATTGTTTGTGTGCGTGTAGTTTCACTCGTGTATTTAAATATGGGTGGTGTGTACGTTTGAATGTCTGTGTTGTATGTGTGCCGCAGTGTTTACATGTGTTTTTAAATGTGTGCTTGTATTTGTGCGTTTTCTTATGTGTATGTGTGGTGTTGCTTTTATTCCGCCTTACAGTTTTTGAATATTTGTGTGTATTTGTGTGTACGTGGGTCGCTCGGGGACCTTTACATGTGTACTGTGTGTGTGTTCGCGAATTTCGAAATTTCTGCGTTGGCTTTCCTCTTTTGTTTTGTTTGTCTCTCGCTTGCTCTCTTTAAGTGCTTCGATTCGTTTTCTCTCTCGGTGACGGTTACCGTCACAATTTAAAGACCGAGGAAGTCGTGCGCGCAGCTGGGCGGTCCTCGTACCTTTTATTACAATTAATTTCTGTTTCTTTATTTGATTCCCGATTTGAAAACTTTCTTTGCCTCATCCTATTTCTATGAGATGCCCATTGTCACTTCTCTTTTTATCTTGAGCATTTTCCTTATTCGGGAGCACCCGATCATTCCTTTTCACTACTTGCGTTCTCTGGCACTTTCCTTAGTCGGGAGTCCTTCTCGGCTCCTTTTCACTACTTGTGCCAACCGACGCTTTCCTTAATCGGGAAATAATCAAGTGCGTCCTTTTCACTACTTATGCTCCGATAATCAAAGAAAGTGATCCGGGGACTGTCTCCAATTCCTCTCGTTATTCTGGACAGTTTCCTTGATGGTTGTTTTCCTCGCCTTTGCGGCTTGTACTTACGCCCATTCACTACTAATGTCCTCAATAATCGAGAGAAGTCCCTACGTTTTGCTCCTTTTCTTATTCTTGATGCTGGCGCTTTCCTTACTCCGAAACTTTCCTTGCTTTTTCAGCTCGTACTGGTATCTTTTCACTACTTGCGCCAGCCAGAGTTCGAAAGAGAAGACCTTCTTCGGTCCGAGGACGTCCCTTTTATACTGTTATTTTGCCGTTTTTTGCTTCCCCTTCTCAAGCGCCTTGGTCGTTCCTCGATTTTTCTAGAATCTTTTTCTCCCCCCACTTGACTCTTCTCGAATTTCAATATCCCCACCGAGAGATAGCCCCCACTTTCTCCGTTTTCAATTTTCCTCCTAATATCCGCGTTTAGAGGCGTTGACCGAGCGTGTCAACAATCTTGGCCTTCGCGTTTTCGGGAGGAGCTCGCACCTGAGACGTACCTATACGTCTCACTATCCGTGTTTTTTTTACACCGTTATTTTTCACACACGTTAAAACGAGGAAAAAGTGTCTACAGCCATTTACACACCTAAAGTGTGTAAAAACAACACATTTGTTTTTGCAGTGTATCGCAACCACAACAAATCATTTCCAACAAATTGAGCGGAATTGGGTCCACCCTACACGAAATGCGTGCCACCATATTATTGGTTTCTTCCTGCTGCATTGCATCGGGTCTTTTAAACAGTCGCCCTGCCATTTGCATGCTTGTAAAAACGTGCGAAGCGAATTTTCACTGCACGCCTCAGTGGTTTGGGGAAGACAACTCAAATTGAGTGTACTTTTCAGGGTTGACTACTTGAAATAATGTGCTGGTGCCTCGCATTACCGTTAGCTGGAATCTACCTGCACACCGGTTTCGATAGGCGGATTATTGAGGATGTCTACACGAACTGCACCGCAAAAGTGTGAAGACACAATACTAAGTTGCTTGAAATATTATTGTAAAATCGTGCGACCAAATTACTTATTATTTTTAGTTATTACCAATCAAAAGTTGGAGGAGTTCTGAAAAATACTGATTTTTAAATGCGTTTTCGAATTCCTGAGAAAAAATATACAAAATTGAAACAATCTTTCTCCGACATTTTATGAGGGAGATATGGAAATAGTTAACAATGGCCCCACCAAGCCGCCTAGCGGCACCGACGAAGCCGTTTGCTATTCTGCGCACGGGCGATCGAATTCAATCATCATCTGCAATGAGGGAAACGCTCCTACGGGTTTGTATCATATTTAATGTGATGCCTAAAAGTATGAAGAATGTTCACGAATTTGAATTACGTTCGCTATTCCGTGCGCGGGCGATCGAATTTAATCATCATCTGCAATGAGAGGAACGCTCTAACGGGTTTGTATCACATTGAATGTGCTACCTAAAGGTATCAGGAATGCTCACGAACTTCAATTACGCGAAAATGTTGATTATGACCATGATAAATCGATGAAAGGCATAAATAACTATATCTTCGCTTGTAACGAAGTTATTGAGACTTTCTTTGGAAGTTCCGTGTCTCGCAGACATAAAAATTTCGAAGAATATTTCATGTAGCCCCAACAATCAAGTAGTTATTTGTATTTGTGTATAAGGTAAAATTTTATATCCTCGAAACACGTTTTTTTTTAATCGCTTTTTTAAAGGTAAATCATGAGTGTACGCAATGAAAACTACGACCACGATTTTTTTACAACCTGTGAGCATTGTGGATCATTTGCTATAAGCAAACGCCGGATTTAAGAAAATTGGTTATTATTGCTAAACTATATGGCAAGGCCGGATTCAATTGAAATATATCTCTTGGGGATGAATTCTTCTCGGTGACGTATGAGCTTCAGGTTAATACGTTCATTAATACCCGAAATACATGCAATAAACATTTTTTTAAACCGATGCACATCGGCGATTTGTCGTTAAACTAACGAACCTACGTTACTTTTGTATAGGACTTATTTTGTAGATGACATTATGGCGAAGAACTTTTATAGGAAGCAGTTTTTTATAACACCTATTCCAAAAAATGTAACATTGAAATACTGTTTTTTAAAACTATTTTTCGCGGCCGCAAAACATCATAGAAAAGATAGGACTTTTAAGAGTGCATGCCAGGTGGTCCAAAGAACCTACAAAAAATTGGCAACGTGCTGGGATCGTTGAATAGAAGTCGTCCAAATTTATGTACTTTCCGACTGGACTACCTGGGGAGTTTTCAATGTTTTTCCGGAGCACCTGTGCCAATGTTTTTGCGGAGAACCTGTGCCGTCCCTTGCTTAGATGCTTGTGTAGCACTAGCGAAAAGTTTCGCACCTGGCCAACACAATCGCCCCTACCTCGTGCAGGTGTGACCTCGGTATAGCCGATCCCGGTGGTTGGCTTATCGAAACGATGGATGGTTTTTCGTATTCCCTTCTAGGATTATTTAACCTTAGCGATTATTATCTCGATATATCGTCGATGTTTCATCATCCATATCATAGGTTGATAATTTCATTATCATTAAATGAATCGTAATGTATTGTGAGCAGTATGCCTGAAGATGAGAGCAATCGGAAAAATATTCCGAGCTTTCAGGTGCTTGTCCTTTCTTCCTCTATTTGCTTGTTTCTGTGTATTGTTTTGGTTTTTTATTTATGTATATGTCTTACTGATATTACAAAAATGTGGTGTAATATCAGTAAGACCACTGTGGAACTGAATTAATAGCGTTGGAATACGGTGTCTAACATTTAATCATGTTGAAGCTTGCGTCGTTGGAATGCAACGAAAATCAATTCTTTTTAATTGTTCATGATTTTTCCGGCTGTGAAAATCACTCAAACCTTTTTACGTATTCTTATTAAAGATTTACGCCCTCAATTTACAAAAAAGGGCCAAGCCCCAACGTCATATCATTTTTAGAAGCTTTGCCTGTCTCTGTATGTTTGAAGTTAATGTGAAAATGGTTGCAGCTTTTTGTCTCGAAAGTTCCCGAATTCCCCTGGATTCATCCTTGGTCCACGAGAACAGGAACGAGAAGACCCAATCAAACACAATCGTGAGGTGACACGGTAATATCGCTCCTTCGGTGTCTCACGCGGTGGCTTTGGCAATCCTCTCTTCAGGAGGCAATCCCAGTGTGGCGGCTGTTTCTCGTCGATTTATCAGTGTCGACCCCGAGTGCACGGCGGGGTTCGTTTACACGTGCTCTCTACCCACGAATATCCGTTCGAAATCCTGTGTTGCTCTGGCGTAGCCATGGATTCTCTCTATCTCCGTCTTCTGATCTGATCATTATGTAATGCACCTTTACAGCACGCCTCGGATTTGACTCTCTCATGTAGAAATCCTCTCGTGGATCTAGCTCCGAAATATGGGACGTGCTTTTTCCACTGTATTATTTATCTTGATCTTGCCACTTCAAATTGCTACTTCTGATTTTACTTTAATTTGGATTGGACGATCGCATGTTGTTGCGACTTACGTTCCAGGATGGCGAAAAATCTATGATTTTTCCAGTGTATATCGTTGATTTAGTTGGAGGGTTCTTTTAAATATGGCTAAGTGAACATTATTCATCCAATAAATGATCGGACAGTGAGCCACTGATTAGGAATGGAAAATGGAAATGCAAGACGCGCAAAAAAACTAAGCTTTTCGGCATATGTGATCGGCTTTCCGTTCCCTTCCGGCATTAGCAAGATGATGACTAATAAAAAAGAAACTGCATTGTTGCAAATGAATGCATTATCTACCAAACCGACGCTAGACAAATACACTCTTCCGAGGTGCTCCGTCAGGCTATGATGGATGCAGGACTTTTATATGTTTTTGTAGTGCGATGGTTCTAAAGATGGTGACAGTTACAACTTCACTATCTTTGGAGTATTCACTAGTGCCATTTTCACTTCTTTTGAAAATGAACATTGAAATTTCTACTTGCATACGTCTAATGAATTTGAACAAAGAATATGTCAGACATTTGGAAATCTCTACTTAAGGCACTATTGTTGTTGTCTAGAAATTTAGACAAATCGTTATACATACCTTTTTGGACACGTCGATGAAAACAATTTAATGATGCAGTCAACTCTCATCTATTTTGCCGCCCGCTATTTTACACCGCCTACAATTTTGCGAAATGGCAACCCGTTATTTGTCTGACGCGTCCTTGCCCTAACCCCCACTTTATAACTGTAGCTATGCTCGTAGCTGCAGTTACTGTCGAGGGTCGCTGCTATCGAACCTATAGTGAGGCTCCCCTCACGCCCAAAAATAAACGACAGTACTCTGTTTCAGCTCGGGAAAACAGGTAAGAGTTGAGTGTACACATAAAATTAGCCTAGAAATTATAAGGAGTACACTCGGGGAGCGTGATCGAAACGTACCTGCGCGCTCCCGCCGAGAAGGGACGGTGCGTCCCTATCAGCCCGAGGCTGTATAACGGTACACTAGTTCTTCGAATTATTTGTCACTACTCTTCCGAATGCTTCGATGTTCGGTTTTCCTTGACTGCTGTAATCGGCAAATACAGCATGACGGTCCTAGATGCTGTGGTCAAATCAAGCTATTGCCAAGTCTGTGCCGTATCGAAAAGCAAAATGACTACTGCGGAATTCAATGTTTGGTTTGAAAGTCACGAGAAACTCTGTGCTAATAATCCCCATGGCAGTGCGGGTAAGATGGAAGTCGGCGCGGCGGTAAAGATATTTTTCCGGTCGGTGGAAAAATACGGCGGGAAATATACTCTACGCATTGGCGATAGAGATTGCCAAATCTCTATCGCCCAATCAAAGATACCATTTTGCAAAAAAAAAAGAATATAATGGACATGTTGCAAAAAGAATGGGAACGAGATTACGTAGCGTAAAAGAACGATGTAAAGGTATAGGTCGAGAAGCCAGAGAAAAATTGACTACCAAGGTTATCGGCGACCTGACGGTTTATTACGGTTTGGCCATTAGCTTTTACGGTTTTCAGCAATATTAAAGATATTTGCCATGATGGGTGTCAAAATCGGACAGCATCCAAACAAAAAGTATATGTAATGGTGAGTAACAAAAATAGAATCAACCGTTCCGAAACACATTCGTCAACCGACTCAAAAGAAACCTAGACTGCTAGAAAAGAATCACTATTCAACGAAAATCAATTATACGAAAGAGAGGAAGAAGCAATTTATGGCCCTGGGTTGGCTGATTAAGTATAAATAATTTCAGTTAAACCACATCGACGGGTGGATAAAAACTTTAAACGCGTTTATCTGGATAGTGTTTTTCAAATCGGTAACCACGCCATCTCAATAATCAATTAACTGATTGAGCTTAGATTAGGGTAAAAGCCGGATAGTTGCCCCACTTTTCAAAAAAGCTCTATTATTAAAAAATATGTACTTACTAAGAATAATGCGATGTGTATATTAAAACATAGGTCTTCGATCTTTTATAGTAGCCTATTTTTGTAATGATAATTAATACTGATTTTGAGTAAATCCTGTTTTATTTGACCTCTCAAAAAACGGATAGTTGCATACCGTGGCGGATAGTAGCCTACCGTTAAAAATGCTTCGGGGGATACTTGCCTCGTGCAGGGATAGACGCCTCACTATGATTTTATTAGATAGAAACAAATTTATATCAATTTAAGTAATCAATCTTTATTATTTACTGAGATCCTTTATTGAGTACTAATTACAATATTAATCATCATGATAAAATAGTATTAAGTTTTAACGTCTTGGACTATGAAAATACAACAGAAATAGCCTCCAAACTTTAAATCAGTTAAGTTATTAGTAAAATATTATTATTTATTTTAACGATAGAACAACATGGCAATTAGGTTTCTCATAAGCATTAATTATATCAATTTACCAGATATTCAGAGAATTATATCATTATACCAGACGCCAGGGTTTTAAATTTTCCACATCTAATGCAGTGGCTTTTGAATGGTGTGCAAGTTTCATGCAACCACATTCGACATATGGGACATTGAATCCAATCTGATTTCGATGTAATTAAATTATAATTCTCAAAACATTCTGCGCAATAATCATCAACTGAAACCTTTTTATTTGTATTTTCTATTTTGGAATTAGCGTTTTTCACCTGTAATGTTTTTTCAGTGTCTCTTATCGATTTTTCGTCCTTTTTTCTTTTAATTGGTAGTTCTTCGGTGGTTTTTCCTTTAGATGTTTTTGACCCTAAAACATTTTCTTCGTTTTCACTGTCAGGATTAGAAATTTGTATTTTTCTCTTCCTTAAAGCGCTTCCTTTAATCAGTTCAATAAAATCTGTGTTATCGGATTCAGTTTCACTGCTGGTAATATCGATATTTTTTTGGTCTTTTTTTTGCGGTTGCCCTCTTTTCTTTACAATACTTTTCTTGCTACCAGCTGGTTTGTTTTTTACTGTCTTACAATCTTTTTTTCGCTGCCTTAATTTTAGTTTCCGTTATTTCGGTTGTTTTCTTTATTTTCTCTTCGATAGCTCAGTACAATGGAAGATGTAATTTTCAATGTCGCCATCTCCTAGGGCTAAACAGTCTTCAGAAAGATTCAAAAGGCTTGAAGACGGCCTAGGTGGCGTGTGATCTTGGTTCACGCTATTCTGCTCAGCCTCATTTTAGACAGTTTTTAGTTTGTTTTTATCAGCATCGTTTGGGACTTGATCGCCAAGTCGAGGCACTTTGTTTTGTTGATTTAGTGCAAAACCTCGATCAGACTCACATTCCTGTACGCGGTCTCGTAACGCAGGCTCTCCAGAAACGCCTGGTACTTGATAATTGTGACAAATTATAATCACAACAAGTTGGAAAAATACACCAAAAGAACAAAATCTGCCTTTGTTCGCTAAAAAATTTATAGTCGCGGATAGTTGCCCTAGGGCGACCATCCGCTAAAGTAAATGGGGCGACTATCCTTTTTGATACGGATACTTGCCCTTGTTATTTGCGAAATAAATAAAAAAACTATTCGACAATAAAACCTAGTAAACAGAGTAACTTAAACTCTAATGCGTGCTGAGAAACAAAAAGTTGACTGAAACAACAATCATTAATAAAGATATTCAATCGAAATTACATACCAATATAATTTCGACGCCCGTCAAACTCGTGCCGCGGAAGATTTTTGCCCACACGGACAAAATGCGTGCGCCTACTTCGAAGGCTTACATGGCACCAAGGCCTGCAGGAGGGGCCCTTCCAATCACAGTCAAACGTTAACTCCCCCAACATCCCTAACATAGTGTATTCAAAATCGGGGCAAGTATCCCACTGGGGCAACTATCCGGCTTTTACCCTATGCATACACCTGCAGCATACTGTTTTTCAACGTTGCTAGCAAAACTGAATCGAAATATCTTTTTTTTTTCTTTACATAACTGGTAGAATGGTCAGAAAAACAGCAAAAATGGATAATCCAAGTTTAGGATGGTGCCATTTTGTAATTTTTTTGTTGCATCTGGTACCAAACAAGACAACACTCATACAACATATGATTGAACATATGATTTCATGATGATATGAAACACGCCAATTGGGAATGTTTTCTGCGCACCGTCGTATACAAGCGTACGCTTGTATACAACGGTAAAAAAAATATCATGTACTTTTGTACACAAGTACATGATATTTTTTTTTATTTGTACATCTTGAAGGTTCATCAGACATGTGTAAAAAATTCAGAGAGAAAACTCAAACCGTTTATACGTTATGCCGTCCTAAAAGTCACCTCCAAAACAGCGCTCTGGACCAGAGTTTCCCAACCTGGGGTCCGCAAGCATGTTCCAAGAGGTCCGCGGACAACATGAATATAGACATAAAATTGACAAACGAGGCCTACGGCGTCCGCCGTTAAAGGGGGGAGGGGGGTCTAGGGGTCCGATGTTAAAAAAGGTTAGGAAAGGCTGCTCTAGACGTTAATACTGTCTCAACCTGGCAAACAAACGTGGTTTTCTCGCGGACATATCTAAGTGCACAAATGCTGTATAAGGAACAGGAGAAGCCGTGCCTGGGCAGCAGCTTCCATTAGTCAAGCGCTCGCATCCGTTCGTTTGTACATAAGCTTACAAGATGAAAGTTCGCCCAGCAACCCGCCTACTTGTTTGCATATAAGCATACCGACACACGTGCACATACTTCCGAACTTTCGATTTTTGCGGAAGGACACAAGGGAAACTCTGAGATGAATCTTGAGTTGGAGCGGGTACGAGGACGGAATACGCTCAAGTGCCGCATGGATAGAGAGACGGATCGAGAACTGCCCCAGCGGACTGAGCGTCTAAATAATTTACAATAACGACTGCGAGAAAATAACTTTAGTGAAAGTCACTTTACACAAAAAACAAGATTTGGGTTCATTCTGACCAAAGTTATCGTGGTCCAGTTGTCTTGCCAAAGTAATTTAGAAATTGTTGCCGCTCTCGACACCATCACATGAATATTTGGCGTTTTTGTTTTTGGTTCTTGTTGACAGATATTCCATCAACGTCATATTGTTTGGGTTATTTACACTGCTCACGGTCCACTCGGGTCCCTTTTCACAATACGTAGTACGTAACACATATTAGGAATACGGATCCAGACTATAGTCATCATACCATATTCGTATTTACCAGGCAGACGTGTCTGTGCTTGGTATGGTATTTGGCTGACAGAGCCACAGCTGGATTCAATGTAGAGTCACTATCGATCCCCTCCGGTTTCGCATTGTCCCCTTGCCTCCGTCCCAGGTCCTATCACCCTAGAGGTCAGAGCTTTAAAGAAAGAGAAACAGGGTGATAGGAAAAGAGTGCCCCGTTAGCGGTGTAAGCGCGCTCGCCCACGAATCCTCTGCACGATGCCCCTCCGCGATTCTGTCCTCGTTAAAGAGAGACTTTTTTAACGCCGGTATAGTCAGCTCAATCAAGTACTAACTTTGCGGGAATTGTTTACCCGAGTATTCCGTAGCAAACAAATATTGCTTTAGGTGATACTCCCTCTCCTACTTCCCTAAAAACATGTTTTTCGATTCCTCAGCGGTGTAAATCTGCTGAAGTGCCCCTCCCCTCATTCGTGGACTCGCGGCTTGATGAATAGCAGATTTCCATAACTCCTTGGTTGGCCCGATCCTTATATTGGACTTTGGCTTTACAACTGGTTTATCAGCATACAAATCTACTGTTATCGTTGGATTGGTTTCTATCACAGAAAAAAATGTGGCCAAGTACGCGTAGAAGTACCTCAATCAGGGTTGCCTTATTTCTTGGTTACCGTTGATTTTTCAACCAAGGGGTGATGAAGCTAAGTGGTTTTTTAATACGTTGGTAGATAGATGGTACACGGCAGGTTTGTGGTAGGTTAAAAGTAGGTATGTTTGAGTTGATAAACCGTAAAGTTGCTTAAGTACATAATTACTTTACATTTTTCAACCAGGGGCTCACAAAACTCAGTGGTGTTTTAATACTGCGATAGATAAGCGGCAAAATCGAAGTTTATGATAGATTTAAGGTATATGAGGTTCTTCCTTAGTTTAGATTTTTCAACCAAATCTCCGTAGACCTAGACAATTTAATAACAATGGTCAATAGAGGTGGTAAACTCTTGGCTGATGGTAAATTTAAGACAGATAGACTTCAGGTAGATCAATCGATTCTTGATAATCTAAGAATTTTAAACGGATAGCTCAAAACTAGGTGGTTGTATAGCACGTTGCTAGGTAGGCGGTGATCTGTAGATTCAAGATAGACAGGCTTGAAATAAATGTTCGGTTAACCGTTGTGTCTGTGAATTTGTAGTAGTGAGACATTTTTTCTAGGGACTAGAGAATCTCAAGAATGAGTTTCAATCGCGTCCTAAACTTACCTTTAGTGCTATTTAGTTTACCAAAATGAAGATTTCTGTGTTTGTTTTATTTGCACAACAACGTATTGTTATCGTACTTATGCTTACCAGAGAACGAACAACAATGTAATGTTCTCACGATGTTGTAGTTTGCATGGTTGTAATGCAATGAAAATTGATTATTTTTAATTGTTTAACTTTTTGCCAATTTTGGCTGTCTAAATCGTTTAAACGTTTTTACGTATTTTTATAAGAGATTTTTGGCATCGATTTGCAAAAAAGGCTCTGGATAAAGATAAAAATATAGAAATGAAGAATATTATTACAATTAAACGATGCAAACTTTAATACGTTCTTAAGGTATTGGATTCGCGCGTGGTTGTTTGAGTGACTATTCAGCTGAACTTTTTCCAACTTCTCCTCGTGTTTCGGGTATCAGCGCTTTGAGCCGACGATATGTTGGAGGCCACATGGGCGTAGTTGGGCGGGGAAAGGGTGGTGACTTTCGCAACGACACGGGGGACAATCTCCCCGTGAGTTACCATAGTAACGGCGTATCGTGTCGGCATGAATAATTCGCGAGTAAAGGCGACCAGGACGAATTTTGGCGAGTCTTAACTCAATTTAAGCACAACGATATATCCGGCTTGCGGATTTATCACGTCTAACAAGGTCCTACCCCTTTGTTTTCTGATTGCAGACGTGGCTCGAAAGGATTGGAGCGAAGAAGGAGCTTTTCAGTGGGGAGAAAAAAAGAAGAAGGGGAATAAGGAATAAAGGAAGAAGAAGAACGTGAAGCAAAAACGGGCACGGGCCTGGTGAGAAAGGGGCCCGGGCTGTAGTTTAGTGAAAGTTGGAGTCACTGATAAAGGTGTCGTCGCAGCGGATTGGGGCTCGGGTGGAGTCCCAAGCGGGAATCCAAAGTAAGTGGTAAAGTGTTTTTGTGTTTGTGCGTGTGCGTGGAGTCGCAGCGGCGGTGTATTCAAGATGAAGCTTGAGTGTTGCCGATTTCGACGGCGATTCCTGCCCCGTTCTCTAGATCTCGCCCTCGCCTGTCTTTTACTCCAGCTTGCCGGCACATGGCGAACTATAACAAGTGCGAACGCCCAAGCCTCGTCTAATATTGTCAATCAATTTTACGATCACGAAGTGCAACGAATGAATCACCTTGTCGTTGACAAACACACAGGCAGGGTTTATGTAGGCGCGGTAAATCGACTGTATCAATTTTCGCCCGATCTTAATCTCGTCGTGAAGGTAATCACGGGACCACAGGACGACGCGTTGCTCTGCTCGACCTTGGATTGCCCGCGAGAAACGGTCAAGAAGCTCGCTGATGACGTTAACAAAGTTTTGGTGATAGATTATACCACGACGAGGCTGATATCGTGCGGCAGTCTCTTTCAGGGTATATGCACAGCGCGCAATCTTCACAACATAACTGACGTTGTGCAGAAGATTCAAGAGCCGGTTGTTGCGAACAACGCGACCGCTTCGACTTTTGCCTTTATTGCGCCGGGCCCACCAAACCCACCAGTTTCACAAGTCATGTACGTAGGTGTGACCTTCACCGGAAATTCACCCTACAGAGCTGAAGTGCCGGCCGTTAGTTCGCGCTCCCTCGACAAGGACAAGATGCTCAATATTGCAGAGTCGGCGGTCACCACCGGCACGAGGATATTCGTTAATTCGTTGGCGCGCGAGCGTTATCCGATCAACTACGTTTACGGGTTTAGCAGCGAGGGTTTCAGTTATTTCTTCACTACCCAATTAAAGGACACGGCGGCACCGGCTTACATATCGAAACTCGTGCGCGTCTGTCAGGAGGACAAATATTATTATTCTTACACCGAAGTACCGATTGAGTGTACCGGCAAAGAGATATCCTACAATCTCGTTCAGGCCGCTTACGTTGGTAAAGCCGGATCCGTTTTGGCCGGTGATCTTGGCATCACCGCTCAGGACGATGTCCTATTCGCCGTATTTGCCCAGAGTGTAGCCGCGAACAGTGATCGACCGCTCAAGAAATCGGCACTGTGCGTTTACTCCCTAAAAGCAATTAGGCGAAACTTCATGAGGAATATACAGAGCTGCTTCACCGGCAAGGGACAGCGGGGCCTCGACTTCATATCACCCAGTCATCCATGCATCACAACGGTGAGTGTATTTGGGTTTAAAAACACTTCATATTCTATGCTGCCCCGTTCATTAAGAAAAACACTTCAAGTAACCAGGAATAACTGAAAAAAATCATTAAACAACCTGAAACCACCCCAAAAAATGCGTTGATAAACGCCAAACTCCCTAAAAACAAAAAACTCAAGCGTATCCCGTCATCTCTGCATCCGCGCGCAGTTCGTTTGTTTGGCTTTAGTAGACAGTAGTATCCTTGTGATGCCCTCAAACTCCGGACAAGTTCAAACAACTCCTCAAAAAGGTCTAACAACCCCCAACGACTGAAAAAAATAATTGAACGAACTCGAAAGACCGTAATAACAAAAGCCTCAAAAAACAGCACTGTTATCTCTTAATCAATGTGGTGAGTTTGTTTGGTTTTAGTACACAGTAGTTTTTTCGTGATATTCAGAAAGAAAGATAAACAACGTGAGATAAGCCCAAATAACTTTTAAAAAAAAGTTAGACGACGCCCGAGAACCGAAAAAAACCATCAAACAAGCTCAAACAACCTCAAAATAAAAACCCAAACATGCCTAATCACCCCGGCATTAGTGTGGTGGGTTTTTTTGGGTTTTGTAGACGGTAGATTCTTTGTGATGTCGTCAACAAAAGTCAAACATCAAACAAGTAAAAAAAAGTTGAAGGCGTTATACGCAGTTGCAAGGCCCAAAAAAGTCGTTTTTTGCACGATTTTTTTCTGGAAAAGGATTTCATTTGGGTAAACCAAAAAGTATTAGACAGTGTAGTGGCGTCTTTTAGCTTTAGATTGGCATTCTTTATTTTCAAAAATATTCATTAACATTGCTCCTGTAGGAAGTCTCCTGGAGGTCCCAGAAAAAAAGTGTCCGGCGGTGAGAAAAGTATCTCCGGTTTGGATTATCTAAAATGAAAAAACCGAAAAGATTCTTTTAGGGGATAGATGATTCTAGGTATTGATCGAAGGAATAGTCGAAATTTTAATTTTTGACAAAATGGTGGCTCCGGAAAGAAACAATTTCGATTTTCGACAATTTTTTTTCGTTAAATTATTGAAAAAAAATAGAAATAATTATCGGAAATCTTATTCCTTCCATCAATACCTGAAAAATATATCTGATAAGGTTGTGTTGAAATTGCAGACCGATTTTTTGAGAAATCGTGCTCACCTACTTTGAAAACACCGTTTTGAGAAAACCGCGTTTGAAGTTTCAACAGTCAACTTTGTAGCGCTCCGAGCGTCCTTACAAATATGTGTGTATTTTCGAGAATATTCGCTGGATTGTTTTGAAATTTTCAGGGAATATACTCACATATTTGTAAATTCCGAAAATGCAATTAAAAAAAATCGATTTTTTTAAATTTCTAACTGCGTATAACCCGTCAAGAACGGTCAAACAACCGCCAACAATCGAAAAAAAATCGTCGAACAAACCCAAACTTCCTAAAAACGAAAACGTCAAGCACCCTCTGTCATCCCTGTATCAGTGCGGTTAGATTGTTTGGGTTTAGAGGAGAGTAGTTTCTTGGTAATGTCCTTTAAGAGATTTATGCAATGTCAGACAATGCCAAACAACTTGTCAAAAATGTCCAACAGTCCCAGCAACCGATCAAAATCGTTGAACAAGCTCAAACCATGTTACAACAAAAACTCCCAACGTACGACAAGCCAGAACGACCAAAGAAAAAACCATACAAGCCCAACCTCAAAATAACGCCAAACAAACCTACATATTCTTGTTACTATCGTAAGGTTATGGATTCGCTCATATGTCGAGAAACAGAGAAGCCGAGCCGCGCACTTATATAGAGTTTCCTCCACAAGTGGCTTTCTATTGCGCGTCAGCGCTGTGGTTCGTCATGAACATTTGCGGATTGTTTTTTTCAAGGAAATCCAGCACCAACGTGATGACCTATCATATAGTCCAGTGAAAGAGACGAAAACCCAGCACTTTTAAGCCTAGAATATGAATTTTTAACTGAAAGTAGATATCGAAAGTAAGGTCAAAAAAATTTTGCCCCTCAACTCGCCCCAACCCTAAGAAATAGGGGTTGAAAACTTAAAAATCGCCGTGTGTCGATAATAAATAGCCCGATCCAAAAATGTTTCGAACAAAAGTTGTTTGGAATGCTAAAATACGTATAAAGTTGTTCGACGTCCAATCCCCTATCTTGCAAAATAGCGGCACAAAAACACGAGAACACCACTGATCCAGACAAGAACGCAGCAATATGTTTACTCCGCTTGCACACGCATGCACCCCGAATTTCCGAATCGTTTTTGTGCCGCTATTTTCAAAGATAGGGGGTTGGATGTCAGATAACTTTGTACGAATTTTATTATTCCAAACAACTTTTGTTTGAAATTTTTTTTGATCGGGCTATTAATTATCGAGATATGGCGGTTTTTAAGTTTTCAACCGCTATATCTTAGGGTTGGGGCGAGTTGAGGGGCAACATTTATTGGGGTTACTTTCAGTATGCAACCATCCACCTTAAGTCAAAAATTTATATTCTACGCTGAAAAGTGCTGGGTTTTCGTCTCTTTGACTGGACTACTAACCACATACACGTCTGTGTCCCTCTCCCTCCTCCTCCCCACCTCGCGGTCTCTCACTCCTCTGGTCCCCCCATATCTTGTCCAAATCATATTGGTAGTCCAATAGTCCAAATAAATTGGTCACGCTCCCGATTGTGTCGAGATACGAGCCTCGTAGATGCTGCAACTCTCGATATTGCATAACAGGTGGTAATAGCCATTGATTAGGATGACAAAGAAAGGATCATTTACGTATATCGAAGGGCAATATCTTACCGAGACGCATTGCGAAAATTTATCGTCATGGTCGAGAAAGATTGTGAAAGAATGGAGCGCGGTGCGCGGCGGTAGGGGGTCGCGGCCACAAGAGGAGGCTAAGAAGCAGGAAGAATCGAAGGAACCAGGTATAGATCGAATAATGTATTTTATGAAAAGTTGAAGAACAGTTTGGTTTGCGGACGAAAAGTATTATGGTATTTCAGAAACTCGATACATGTACTTTCATTCTATACGGAGTTATGTAGGTGTGCTTCGTGTGTTCATCTACATGTATACATGCATGCAAGCGAACATATGTCTATCTGTGCATACACGCATATATGCTTCCATCCATAGCTGCATATCTGCATTCCTGTAGATATGCGCCTACATCTTTATGTGCATTCACTTATATATAGGGTGTCTCAAAAGGACATGACATTTTTATTTATTAATAAAACGTATTATTCATTTGAAAAGTACGAATATTTTTATTTTAATATAAGATACGAACATGGAGGTTATGTGGGAAACGCAATATTCGATAAATGGCCACCTCGTCCCTATTTGCAAATGTTCACTCTTTTGACAAAATTTTCCGTAAAATTTTGGCATAATTGCGTCGTACTTTTTCAAATCAATATTATGGTTAAAAAGAAATCTCTAAAGTGTCAAAAGGTGCTTTTAGAGAATTTATTCCAGTTTACGAAACCCACCCTCAGCTCGCTGTACGATCATTTGTTCATGAGATATTGATGATCTACGAAAAAAGCTCCTATTTGCTTTAAACGTCGATCTCAGCGACAAATGGTCGTACAGAGGTCCAAAAACTACCGTTTTGAAGCTGAAGAATCAGGCTAAATGACCCCAGTATTGATCAAGCTCAAAACAAATTGTTGAGCTCGTGGACGATTTTGAAAAAATAAAAATTCGAAAATCGAGATGCCAAGCTTTAAAATCCAATTTTTTTTGGTTACGACCATTTTTCATGAAGTTACAGCTACTCGAAATTCAATTAAATTTTTTTGAAATTTTTCTGTTCCCTTAATTTTTGTAATGAGTGTATATAGGTATAGCCAGAACTGAGCCTGTCAGCTATAGATGTAGTAGGATCGCGGGGTAAAAATAACTATCAAAAATCGGTATCTCAAAAACTATGGCGCGGTGCCAAAAATCCTTTTAAGGGACCTCTTAAAATATGAAAAGGAAGGTGTATGCCAAATTCCAGATCGAAATTCGGTTTCCGCTCTTCCGAACTTTATCCGAAATTTTCTGAAAATTGTTAATATTCTAGCTAAGGCCGGTGACACCAGTGAAAAGCGATGGCAATCTTCAAACGGTGGGCCAAACAACTTTTTTCACCTTTCATCTGCCGATAAAGGTGGGTTCCGGAAAATTCAAGTTATCGAAATCTTTTTTGGAGGCTGCTTTGTAGTTGGACTTTCTACAATATCAATAAAAATATGACAATCTCTACACCACAAAGGATACATTTTTTTGTTAATGTTCAGGCTCCCATTAAGGGATGTTCCAGAATGTGAAAATCGTTCAATTTTTGTGGACGCTTCTTAAGGGTCGGTGCGCCTAAAATGCTAATTAAAAGATGGCAACGTTTATACCGTTGCAGAATCGATTTTTCTTCTATGTTCACCTTTGTATGTGGTTAGGTTTCGGAGAATTAATATCGTTGAAAATTTCTTCAAAGCCTTCTTTCGGATCGCGGTACACAAAACGCCGAAAAAATGCGATAATTTTCGATCCACCGAAGATAGTATTTTTCAACTATTACGGTGGGTTACGGAAAATAAAAGATAGAGGTATTTTTTATTCAGGGGTCATTCGGGCGACTGTATATACAACACCAATAAAAAAAGGGATTATATCAAACGCGCAGGGACATAATATTTTTTTCAACTTTCACCCCCCGATAAGGGTGTGTTCCGGAACAGTTAGAGAATTGACATTTTTTTCGGAGGCGCCTTTTAGTCCACCTCCCATACAACGCCAATAAAAAAAAGATGATATTAAACGCGCGGGAGATATAATTTTTTTTTTCAAGTCTAATCCCCTGATTGATCTCTATCGAGACGTGAGAAAAATTGCATCTCAGGCGGTGTAAAAGATTTTCTCATATTGTTTCAATCCTCAAAAAACGTTGTATCGTTTTCCTTTTGCCCGAACCGACTGATACCGTCTCCCCTAATGAGAAAATGCAAAGCTTCACCTTATGTTTCCTAACCTAGCTCGAACACACTTTGCATTGATATTGGTTTAGAAAAAAATCCTTCAGGAGATAAATCCGACTGTCATACAAGAGAGTAGTCGAATGAGAAATGGAATCCGAAAAACATCCAATCCTCGAAAATTTAGCGTCAAATTTTTGAGAGTTTGTTAATAAAAAATCGCCTGTTGATTTTTTTCAATACGCAAAAAAAATCCTTTGGCATATTGAAATTTGATAATCATCGACAATTTGCTGGTTTTGTTAATTTTTATTTTTTAAGAAAACGAAAAGAACAGGCACTCAATGGATAAGCACGATAAAAATCGTAAATCTCATGAATTGCGGCGTGCTTTACTCTTTGGCACGCCGACCGACAGCAGACGATAGGTGAAACGTCAAATCGTGCGGCTTGTCACGAGTCTCGAACCGGATAGGTTAACAGGTAACGTAGCGAATGATTCGCTAAACGTCAGATCACGCGCGCTGGCATCTGCCAAACGCTGCGTTTTTGCCGAACCCTACTGACGCCAGCCACGGCTACGTAGCCCTTCGTCTACTCTTCGGCCCTTTTGGATCGTCCATCCTGGTGAATTCGAGTGTTCCTTTCGAAGATCGAACGCCTATATTCTAATGCTTCCTATTTGATGACGCGGTCGAAAAAAAGGCTCAGTAGAAATGTTCCGAGTAACCTGCTGAACCCAGGATTTCCCGCTGATACACCTTTCGCTATCACCCTGTATGTACAGGGTGGACCATTTAACGTGACCACCCCAAATATATCCGTTGCCTTTAGAGTGACGAACAAAATGTCAGGAGGTAATTTGATTGATTTCGATGGACTGATACAGTGGTGAAAAATTCATTTTTGTCAACGTCATAGCTTTTGCGTTCTCAAGGCCATCAATGGTTTTTTCAAATGGGAACATGTTTTTTTTTATTAAGAAGTTGTAGTTGACATTCAGACGAATCTAACGACCTATAAAATCATGACCTTGAAATGATTTTTACCAAAATATTTTGGGTTTATTTGGGTTCATTCGAGTTTGTTTGGGGTTGTTTGGGGTTTCTTGTGTTTGTTTGGGTTCGTTTTCATCACTGTAAAGGCAACGGAGATATTTGGGATGGTCACGTTAAATGGTCCACCCTGTGTATGTATATATATATATATATAAATAATTCCTCTCTCTCCACCCTCTCTACCCCCACACCTCTTTGATATGAGTGTGGCAATAAATACAGGCCATTAGTTCAATCAAATAGGAAAATGGTTAACACTGCGAAAATTCTATATAATTTATTTTTTAAAAATTAAATAGATCATTTAGTGGATTTAACTAAATTGTTCTTTGAACAGATAAAACCAAATCACAGATTTATTAGGATTAAATAAAATATTTAGTAATTGGACAATATTAAATATATTTTGATCTGAATAAATGAATATATTAAAAATAAATAATTCCAATAAGGGAATGCTATAGGAAAAATTTGATTCCACGAAAAATCTAGTTAATTTAAATAAACAAATGTCGAATAAACGCGGTTAGTTGATATCGATAGATTTTTTCTGTCAGTGGCATGAACGCGCGAAAATTTTAATTGGCGCCATGTAAAAAGATGTAATTTTCAAGCATTGGAAGCACACTTCAGTCGATTTATGTGCGATTTAAAGAGCATTTTTAAATTCGTTAATTATTATTTCATAAATTTTTTAAATTTTTTGTTGTCTAGATTTTAATGAAGAAGGGTAACTGCATAAATTTTCTTAAGAATATTTGAAAATATACATGTTGTCGAAGTCAGACCCGGAACGTTCTACCGAAGTGTTCACTCGTTTTCCCAATTTGAATATTCCAAACTATTGCTCTTAACGCTTTTTAATTAATCCCAGCAATTATCAAAATTGTTTTCGCACCGAAATACTACAAACATCGAAATTTAACCCTACTGTAAAATGTCAAGGCTACCCACGTTGCGCGCTACATTGTGCTGTTGAGGCGAAGCTCAAACGGAAATATAAACAATACTGCTGTTTTACGGTCAAGCATCGGCCGAACTCTGGAGTTACAAGCGATAGCCAACTACACACGGGCGACGGTTAGCCAGTGTCGTCTGGCTCATGATAGCCAGCGTCGGGTGAACTGCAAAACCTAATGTCGCCGCGATCGTCAAACGAGAGTTTCGATATTACTGGGCCATGGTTGCGTTCTAATCGTCGGCTGCTGATCCGACGACGCCTCACCGCCAAGCGTTGGCAGTACTCTGGGTCTGCAAGCGGTAGCCAACTACACCATGGTGATGATTAACCAGAGTCAGATGAAACATGGTAGCCAGCGTTGCGGAAACTACCGAGCTTAACATCGACGCGACGATCGAACGAGAGTTTCGGAAACTCTGGGCCATAGTCGCGTTCCGATCGTCGGCTGCTGATTCGACGCCGCCTTACCGTCGGCTGTACTCTGGGTCTGCAAGCGGTGGCCAACTACACCCGGGCGGCGATTAACCAGTGTAGGATGAAATGTGGTGGCCAGGGTTGCGCCAACTATTGAGCCTAACGCCGACGCGATGATCGAACGAGAGTTTCGATAACTCTGGGTCATAGTCGCGTTCCGATCGTTAACTGCCGATTCGTTGCCGCTTGATAGCCAAGCATTGCGTGTACGTTTTACCAACGCTGGGTCGTCATAGACGGACGATCGTTGGCAGCCGACGAGCTGCCGCAATACAGCTGAGCGTTGGCCGTACTCGGAACGTTGGCTACCCGCACATGGGGACCGTAATTGGGATTGAACTTACGGCTAATTGTTGCATATAAACTTTTCACATACAAACACAGTCGGCTACGAATTTGTTTGTATGTATTAGTGAGATTTTATATGGATGATTAGATATCGCAAATTTGACATGAAAAGTTGAAACTTTTATGGATATTGTGACGTGATTTTTTAAGTCACGTCACAGAAAGGCTACCGACGATTTAGTCGTGCTCTCGATGCCCGGGTTACGACCCCTTCGTATATGTTACGGGCCTTTCCTCCAGTGTGTTTGTTTTGTAATGTTTTAAGGTTTGGGTTTTGTTGTTTCTGGTGAGGTTGGCGTGCGAAACTCGGTCGAGCGGCGTGTCGCTCAACGTACCGAGCAATCCCGACCGAGGGGCGCACCCAACGAGGCTTTCGGGGAATCGGTGCACGCCCGGCTGAGATGCCGGCGCCCCACCGCAGTGGTGCATCGTGCTGACGAGCGGGCCGTTTGGGTTACGGGTGGAGGCGGGAGACCTCCGCGCCGCGCTTCTAGAGAGAAGCTTTGCCCGCTCTCGCATGGTGACCCGGGGATGCGATCCCCGAGAGCCTCCATGTTACCTAGGAGGAAAGGTCCCGATCTGTTACCGTTCCGCTCGCGGGGTACTCGGGCAGGAAATATAGATTCCGAAAGGAATATTCTTCCAGAATATTCTAGCTCCCGAAATAATATTTCAGCTCACGAATATTGTAAGAAAGTGTTCTCGCTCGAAGTAGCTTTCTCGCATGAGATGAGCGCGCGAGCGTATTTACATTTTTTTCGATAATCGCGCTCGACAATGATCTCGCTCGCTGGCCTTCGCCGCGCGAGGTATAGTTGACGACCGATTTTGCTCTCGGATGAGGTCCGTCGGAGAGTTCCGCTCCTGACGCCGTGTGAGACAGACGTGTTTCTCCACGGGTCCTGTTCGCGATCCCGTGCCCGGAAGGCGGGTCCTTCCGGACGGAGATAAGTTCCCGTGGTTCGAAAACAACCAGCTCCCGCAAAATAAAATAAAACAATTTGTTTGTTTTTGGTCATTTTTTTGTTCCCGCGTATCTGACTTCTCGTAAGCTACTCCTGGTGAATCCCGACCCCTCTACCACGACTCACAGCCTGAGCGGCCGTGCTCTACCGCAACCGTCCCCCCCGGGTAAGTGCATCCAGATGGTCCGGTTATGATTCCGGCGAATCAAAAATCAGGGAGGTCTCCCGACTCCCAGGACATACCGGTTAGGGTTCCGGTGAAACAAAAATCGCGGAGTCCTCCAGCTCCGATGGTGGGTCAGGGCGGATCCCCCTGGCCCCAGGGCATACCGGTTGGGAAATCCGGTGAAAACAAAATTCCCTGGCGCCCCGGGTAGTGCGGATGCACTCACGCGGGGTGGACGGCCGAAGGTGACGGTTCCCGCACCTAGCTCTCGTATTCACGTTCTCGATTTCGTGGTAAGTAGAAATAATCCCCGTCACAAATGGCGCCCAACGTGGGGCCAGGGGGATCCGCCCTGACCCACCATCGGAGCTGGAGGACTCCGCGATTTTTGTTTCACCGGAACCCTAACCGGTATGTCCTGGGAGTCGGGAGACCTCCCTGATTTTTGTAGCTCCCGTGTAGCGACCTCCCTTTCTCGTGTAGCTCCCGTGTAGCGACGCCACGCCAACAGGCTACCGAACGTAAGAAACGGCGAAGGCGACAGCTACGTAGTCGACAAGCTACCGACACGACCCCTCCAGAGGAGGACTCTCCTCTCGAGCAGGTCGTCGTAAATTCGGCTTCCGACCAGAGCGCTATAGCGTTCCGGGTTCAACCACTTTTGGATGGAAAACCCGTAAGAGCTCTCGTGGACTCAGGCGCAACTAAGACCTTTATCGGCCCCGTTCTCATTGAATGGTTGGCAGCTCTCGGCACGGAAACGATAAGGATCCCACCGCGATCAGTAGTGGTCGCGAATGGTCAAATCGAAACCGTGCACCTAGCTTCCCGTGCGCCTTTGCTCCTCAATGGCCGTCCGGTCACGATTCTCGCGCATCACCTGCACTCGCTCTCGGAAAATCTAATCCTTGGATTAGATAGCTTACGGGCAGCCCGGATGGTGGTGGACTTTTACAGTGAGTCCTGGTGGTTTCGCGACACACCAGAGACCCTGTACGCCTTCAGCCCGGAAGCCGGCACGCCCCGCATCACTATGTGTTGTGGGTTGTGTACGCCAGATCCCGATGAGGTGGCTCGTCTAGACGAGCTCCTCAATGCTCACGTGCCACACCTACCGGCTGAGTCGGCAGTTACCTCACTCGTTGCCCATAGCATCGATGTGGGGGACAGCCCCCCGGTGAAGCAGCGGCCATATCCCGTGACTCCGGTCATCCGCGACATTATGTGGGCGGAGGTGGATCGGATGCTCTCGACTGACATAATCGAACCGTCAAGTAGCGACTGGGCTAGCCCAGTCGTGATGGTCAAGAAGCCGAACGGTAAATACCGTTTCTGCATCGATTATAGAAGGGTTAACGCGGTCACGAAGAAGGATGCTTACCCCATCCCGAACATGACCGGTATTCTCGATGAGTTGAGACAAGCTAATTACATCTCGACTCTCGATTTGAGTCAGGCGTATTGGCAGGTCCCAATGGATCCCGCTTCTCGCGAAGTTACCGCTTTTGTTGTGCCGGGCCGAGGCTTGTTTCAATTCAAGCGGATGCCTTACGGCTTAACAAATGCTCCCGCAACGTTCCAGCGGATGCTGGACCGGCTTATCGGTGTGGATATGTATCCACACGTTTTCGTTTACCTGGATGACATTATCATTGTCACCAGGACTTTCGAGGAGCACCTAGTGTGGCTTCGGAAGGTTCTCGCTAAGATCTCGGAAGCGGGGCTGGCAATTAACCGCGAGAAGAGCGAATTTTGCCGCCCCCAGGTTCGCTATCTCGGCTTCTTGGTGAACCGCCAAGGCCTAGAGATTGATCCCGACAAATTGGCTCCCGTACTTGATTATCCCGAACCGCGGAACATTCGGCAACTGCGTCGGTTCCTCGGCATGGCGTCGTGGTACCGTCGCTTTATACCGGAGTTCGCGACCATCGCCGAACCTCTGACTCGCCTTACCAAGAAGGACGTCGAGTGGCGATGGGATCCCGAACAACAGAATGCTCTCGATAAATTGAAGCGGTGCTTGACGAGCGCTCCGACGCTCGCCTGTCCCGACTTTTCGCTCCCGTTCACGCTGCAGACTGATGCTAGCGGCGTGGGTCTCGGTGCCGTCCTCACGCAGGTGATTGATGGGCACGAACGAGTTATCGCTTACGCGAGCCGCGCTCTTACTGCGCCGGAACGGAAATACTCCGTGACGGAGCAAGAGTGCCTCGCTGTGCTCTGGTCCATACGGAAATTCCGTTGCTACCTGGAGGGGTACAGCTTCACGGTGATCTCTGATCACAGCAGCCTTAAGTGGTTGCACAATTTGAAGAACCCCACTGGTCGGTTAGCGCGATGGGCGTTGGAGTTACTGGAGTACAGTTTCACCATAGTCCATCGAAAAGGCGCACTGCACCACGTTCCCGATGCGCTCTCGAGGATCCCTGAGGGTCACGATGACGCCTTAGCGTGCATCCAGGACACTCGGGATCAATGGTACCGTCGCCGGGTCCGCGATGTCGAGCGGGTCCCGGATAAGTTCCCGGATTGGAAGATAGTTGAGGGTCGACTGTACTATCATCGACCCTCCTACTTGGCGGATCTCGAGTTTGAGGATCTCGATGCGTGGAAGCTCGTGCTTCCCCGCGAGCTCCGGCAGCGTGCTCTTAATGAGTGCCACTCGCTACCGCAGGCAGGCCACTTGGGCGTCGACAAGACGTACCGTCGTCTGGCGACCGCCTATTACTGGCCTGGTCTTTTTAAAGACGTAGTGGTTCACGTACGGCAGTGTGACACCTGCCAACGCTGCAAAGTCGAGCAGCGAGCTCCCGCCGGTCTCATGGGCCATCGCATTGTCGAAGAGCCCTGGATGACCGTAGCTACCGACATTATGGGGCCGATCACTCCCGGGCGATCTGGCCACTCATATGTTCTCGTAATCCAGGATCTCTACACCAAGTGGATAGAGGTCCAGCCCCTTCGCAGGGCAAACGGAAAAGCTATCGCAAAGGCTCTCGATGACCTGGTCGTCGCCCGTTGGGGGGCGCCTAAGGTACTGATCACGGACAATGGCACGGAGTTCGTCAACCGCGACATACGCGAGTTGACTGAACGCGTGGGGATACGGCAGAGCACCACCCCGCCGTATCACCCCCAAGCCAATCCTACCGAGCGGGTGAATCGCGTGGTGAAAACCATGATTCGCGCCTTCCTGGAGGGTAACCATCGGGAATGGGACGCACACCTGCACGAATTCCGGTTTGCGTACAATACGGCGCATCACAGCTCTCTACAGGCTACGCCTGCGTTCGCGAACTTCGGCCGCGAACCCTCGCCAGCGACGTCGCTGCGGCGGGAGGCCGAGGGCGATCCCGACATCGCTCCACGTCCTCCTGAGGAGTGGGTGAGACGTATGGCCCGACTCGACACATTGAGGACGGCTTTTACGCATGCTCTCGATGAAGCGTTCCAGAAGCAATCGGAACAGTATAATCTCCATCGCCGAGATCGTACGTTCCAGGTTGGCGATCTCGTGTTGCGCCGTGCGCATCGGCTCTCGTCTGCAGCCAAGAGATTGACTGCTGCTCTCGAGCCCCCGTATGAGGGGCCTCTGTTGATCTCGAAACGGCTCTCGCGGGTAGTTTACGAACTATCCGATCTCGACGGGCGATCGAAAGGGAAAATTTCCGTGCAGGACTTAAAACCCTACCGAACCCCATGATACCGCACTAATCATTGTTTTGATTGCAGGATCCCGAACATGTCTTCCGGTGCAACCACTCCCGAGCGGGAAGTGGTAGATTTGGAGGGCGAGGAGGCGACCGGCGGACCGTGGCTCGACCACTTGGTCCGATTCGGCGCCAAGCTCCCGCGGTCGGAGGCGGCCATTCCGTCGCCCCCACCCGTATCGTGGGCCCCGGGGGAGATGCTCCGGGCGTGCGTGGCTACGCTCCGAGACTCAGAGCCTCGGGACGGCGAGTCCGCGGAGGGCCTCATTGAGGCCATCCGAGACTTGGCCCACGACGCTATGGGTCCGGGGCGGGCCAGCCGACCGGTGTACTCCCCGGTTTCGATGGCCGCGGAGGACCAGGAGGCCGAGGGGGCCCATGAGCTCCCGATGCCCGCTGACGGAGGCCCGACGGGCCCGGGGACGGTACCTGAACCGCCTACGGTGGCGCGGGTGACGGCCCCGGCGACCGACCGCCGACCCCCAGGCGGCGGGCCATCTCGTCGGCGGAGACCCGCTCTCGAGCGGGCATGTTACAGTTGCGGTGAGGTGGGTCACCGCTATAGTGACTGCCCGCGGGGCCCTCCGACAGCCACCTTCTGCCGTCGGTGCGGACGAAAGGGTAAAACCCTGCGGACGTGCCCGCGTTGCAGTGAGGGTTGGCGGGAGGCGGGCCCATACGTCTCGCAGGCCGGCCGCAACGTCCCGCGGGAAGAGCTTAAAGTGATGCGGCTAGCGCGAGCGGAAGCCCGCAACGCGCGGCCGCCACCGCCGGCCTCCCCACCGGTGACGGCGATCGAGCCCGTTCCCGGCCCTTCGGGCAAGAAGTCCCGGAGGCGGCGTAGGGGCGGCAAGGGCAGGCGGGGCAACTCGCAGGCCCGTGCGGGTAAACCCTGAGCCGGTCCCTGGAAGCTCTCGCATCGGAGCCCCGATTCCCCGATTTTCGGAGGATTCGAGATGGCCCGAGTTCTCGGTATGTGGGTCTTTGGCCCTAGCTCTCGTGTGAGGCGGCAACGCCCCACAGTTCTCGCAATACAGGCGTTAGCCTGGGATCTCGCGCGGGGCGGCAACGCCCCGCAGTTCACGCCATGAGGGGCCTCCGGCCCCAGTTCTCGTGCAGGACCAGGATGTCCCGCAGTTCCCGCGATAGGGGGGCTAAGCCCCTGATTTCCCGGTGAGGAAAATAAACATCACAGTTCCCGTGAGTCGCGACGACGCGGCTCGGTTCTCGGCACCAATTACCCCGGAGAAGGGGATAGAAAACTTGGAGCAGTTCCCGTACAGTTCTCGGAGCCACCACCGAAGTAAGGACACTCCGGCTGATTTGGTAAGTCCGATTCTGGTTCGATTGTTCCGTCCTTGGTGGTGGTACTTGTGGATCGTTTGGTCCAATAGTTTCTCGCGTCGCGGGGCGGTTATTCGTCCGCGGCAGATCTCGGTCTCTTCCCCATTTTATAGCTACCGAATTGTAACGGGAGGAGACGACTATGCTATCGTTTACGCAAAAATATTTTTTTGTTTTGTGCGATATTATATTCTCGTGCTGTGGGGCGATTAGTCGCCCACGGTAGATCCCGATCTCTCCCACCTTAAGGCTACCGACTGTAACGGGAGAGATAAAATTTTAGCCATTGAATACGAATAATTGTTTGTGTTCTGGTTTTCTTTCTCGCGCTGCGGGTACTTGGTTTCCCGCAGTAGATCTCGGTCCTTCCCACCGTTTTGAGCTACCGACTACAAATGGGAGGGACAAGGATTGCTACCGTATGCCTCTCAGCTAAGGCTCTTGCTCAGCAGAGATCGCGTAGTTCCCTGATCGTAACCACCCTTAAGGGGTGGGGAGTTGTGACGTGATTTTTTAAGTCACGTCACAGAAAGGCTACCGACGATTTAGTCGTGCTCTCGATGCCCGGGTTACGACCCCTTCGTATATGTTACGGGCCTTTCCTCCAGTGTGTTTGTTTTGTAATGTTTTAAGGTTTGGGTTTTGTTGTTTCTGGTGAGGTTGGCGTGCGAAACTCGGTCGAGCGGCGTGTCGCTCAACGTACCGAGCAATCCCGACCGAGGGGCGCACCCAACGAGGCTTTCGGGGAATCGGTGCACGCCCGGCTGAGATGCCGGCGCCCCACCGCAGTGGTGCATCGTGCTGACGAGCGGGCCGTTTGGGTTACGGGTGGAGGCGGGAGACCTCCGCGCCGCGCTTCTAGAGAGAAGCTTTGCCCGCTCTCGCATGGTGACCCGGGGATGCGATCCCCGAGAGCCTCCATGTTACCTAGGAGGAAAGGTCCCGATCTGTTACCGTTCCGCTCGCGGGGTACTCGGGCAGGAAATATAGATTCCGAAAGGAATATTCTTCCAGAATATTCTAGCTCCCGAAATAATATTTCAGCTCACGAATATTGTAAGAAAGTGTTCTCGCTCGAAGTAGCTTTCTCGCATGAGATGAGCGCGCGAGCGTATTTACATTTTTTTCGATAATCGCGCTCGACAATGATCTCGCTCGCTGGCCTTCGCCGCGCGAGGTATAGTTGACGACCGATTTTGCTTTCGGATGAGGTCCGTCGGAGAGTTCCGCTCCTGACGCCGTGTGAGACAGACGTGTTTCTCCACGGGTCCTGTTCGCGATCCCGTGCCCGGAAGGCGGGTCCTTCCGGACGGAGATAAGTTCCCGTGGTTCGAAAACAACCAGCTCCCGCAAAATAAAATAAAACAATTTGTTTGTTTTTGGTCATTTTTTTGTTCCCGCGTATCTGACTTCTCGTAAGCTACTCCTGGTGAATCCCGACCCCTCTACCACGACTCACAGCCTGAGCGGCCGTGCTCTACCGCAACCGTCCCCCCCGGGTAAGTGCATCCAGATGGTCCGGTTATGATTCCGGCGAATCAAAAATCAGGGAGGTCTCCCGACTCCCAGGACATACCGGTTAGGGTTCCGGTGAAACAAAAATCGCGGAGTCCTCCAGCTCCGATGGTGGGTCAGGGCGGATCCCCCTGGCCCCAGGGCATACCGGTTGGGAAATCCGGTGAAAACAAAATTCCCTGGCGCCCCGGGTAGTGCGGATGCACTCACGCGGGGTGGACGGCCGAAGGTGACGGTTCCCGCACCTAGCTCTCGTATTCACGTTCTCGATTTCGTGGTAAGTAGAAATAATCCCCGTCACAATATATATTTTTTTTAAGTCGAATCATGCATTGTCCACTTTTAGATGCCTGTTTGCAAAATTTCAGAGCTCTAAGTAGTCGGGAAATGGGTGAAATATCGATTTTCCGTTTTGAATCTCACAGAAAGTCAAGTTAAGGCCATGTGTCACTCCGACCGAGAGGCCACGAGTGCGAGAGAAATAGCTGATTTACAGATTCCCATTGTTCTCCCAAACGGTTGATATTTTGGAGAAAAGAAAAAAAAACACCTTCCACTCTGTTGAACGATGAACAACGTCTTTCTCTTCGTTTTCCCAAAATGTGGTCCGTCTGCGATAGAACTTGGCAGTAGGATTTTTACCGACTGGACGTGTGAGCCATGTCCTTAAGGCCATGTATCACACCATTCGGCCAGTCAAACAGAACACAATTACGCGTGCCAAGTGTTCTGGAAAACGGCTTAACAGAATATCACGAAATTTGCACCGTCCATATCAAATGGATAGAGGAACAACGTCTTTCTTCAGTATTTTCCCGATTTTGAAAGAAAAAAAAAACAGTTTCTCTTACCACGCGAGACCCCAAACGAAAGTGAGAGAAAAAAAATAATTGATACACGTCATTGTCTAACGAAGGGGAGGCGGTTGTTCCCCGACTCAAAACGAACATTTTGAGACCTCAACCGTTTTATCCCAGCGAGTAATTACGGAGATCTGTGGGTGATTCTACTTTGCAGGTATTCGTCAAGAATTTTCCGAAAAATTCGCGTGACAACCATTGATTTTAGTTCTCGCGAATTCCAGCAATGCCGCAGAGAAATCATTCTGTCGCGTCGATCAAATATCGACGTCTGTTGCTCGAGCGCGATAAATCAGGGTTCGCACACACCTTCTGAAATGTATTCGGCGATTGACGTGTGATCACGGCTCCGCGCTTGATTCTGACCGCCGATATTATGCTGTCGGAATAATATTTTTGAAGTTTTTAGTTTAAACAATGAAGTGCCGGTATGAAGTTAATAAATGTGTAAGCATAAAGTGCGGCGTCGTGCGAAGGATTAGGTGTTTTTATCGGCCAGGTAGACATATTCGCTGACGCATTTTAAGGTTAGGTATGTTTATTTCAATATATTTTTATCCCTCCAAATACAATATTAATACTTTTCACTTTCATTATCAATCTTAGTGCTGTTCAGTCTGCTTGTTTCGGAGAGGGTTTACACTAGACCGAACAGTAGGTTAGGTTCGCCTTGCATAAATTCTCCTTTGAAAAGGCTGTTTTCAAAATTGCCTGGCTCAACCAGTGGTTATAACGAAAAACAAGTTCAAGTCTTTGTGATTGAACGAAAACCTTTTATTCCTATTTTTCTTCGCAAGGAATCTTTAGAAGTTTTTCTTCTAAATCGTTGGTTTCGCAGGAAATTTGCAAGGATCAATCTATGCATAGATCAGTGTCGCAGAGTGTAAAGTAGCGCACTGATATTTAAAGTTACTGGATTTATGCAAAAGTAAAAAATTTGACTTATTTACTGTTCGACCCGATGCACTTATTATTTGCAAGGAACAAGTGTTGCGAAGAGTGGTTGCAGTGGACTAAACAGTAGGAAGATTGACTTTAAACCTTTGCGTTAAACTAGTAACTTTAAACATTAGTGAGCTGTTTCTTACCTTGCGGATCTGATCTTTGCATAAATTGTCCCTTGTAAAGACTGGCTAGAGAAATGCCCTGCGTAGCCAATGATTGTCAAGGAAAACAAGTTTCCGGCGAGTCTTCAGAAGTATTGGATCTTTCAAAGACTTCTCACACAGAAAAAAAACAGAAAAAATGTTTTTATACGATTCAGAATACTCATGCTCGTTTTTCTTTACAATAACTGGTTACCCTGGGCATTTGTGTAGCCAGCCTTCGCAAGGGGCAATTCATACAAAGATCAGTCGAATAGGGTAAAAAAGAACTCACTTATATTCCATGAACTATTTTTATATAGAGAGACAAAGTTAATCTAACTTGTTAACCGATTAATTCCCCCCTACGTCCGAGGGAGAAAAACCGCGCGTGGTACCGGTTAACACGGCGATCGTTGCGGGTGTTAATGGATTTGGGATATGAGGAAAAAATACCAGTAAATGTTTTTTCTCTTTTATCAGAATATATGTACAACCAGAGAAAAATAGAATATACGGTCTAAAGATTTTTGTAAAAATTTAAGATGCATATATAATAAAGAACGAGAGATAAGGAAAAAATAAAATACAGTCAAAAAATTTAAGAGACGAAAAAGTGATAAACGCAAAAAATGAGAAATAAGCTAAAGAAGTATGGAGGTGGTTTTTTGTAAGGATGGGAAAGAATTTAAAGGAAAAAATGAAAGATTTTTTACAAACTGTAAAAAGATCTTTTTTCGGTATTTTTCAGGACAGCACCGTACGGCGTGTTTCGGAAAAGGCGATGTGTAGGAGTCACGGGCTGTGAGCTCGCTACGGTCCGACTGCTCACGGGCTGTGAAGCAGTGATCGAATGTGTCGTTCGCGACTCGAGACCGGACTTTTATACCCGTCTCGGGCGCGAACGTTTACGGGAAAGGATTTTGCCCGTCGCCTGCCGTCGGCGCGCGCACGAACTAGCGCGAGGCAGGCTCGGGGCAGGTCGGTAAGGAAGGGAGATATCCTCCGAGGGTATCACACGGCGTAGTCCTACGGCGCGCCGCGGGTATTATTTGGCGAGGCTATGACACCTCGGAGATACCCCGAATGTCATAGCGCGAGCCGTACAAGTTTTCTCTGACGCTATCGGTAGTTTATATAAAAAAAAAGTGTTTCGCGAGTGCGCGGTATGTGTTGTGTGTAAAGGATATTAACCGGCGGATCGGGTAGGCTCGAATTACTTGGCGGACGCGGGGGTCCGGGGACTCAGGTGAGTATAACCTAAACATTATTTTAACCTCCAAAGTCTGAGAGGACAAAAAAAAATCAAAGTACTTAATAATAAAAAATTAAAAAAACAAAAAAGGCGTAACAATAGGGTACGGGGAGGAATGGGCTGGGGGGCCGGAGAGATGACATCCGTCTAGATTCGCGCCGTGGTTGGGGTTCTCTTCTCCGGTCCCAATCGTGTGCTACGCCTTCCAGAGTATAAATTTCCCGCGGACACTTGCAGGTGCGGAGGGCTTCATCAGGGACTCAGCGCGGCCAGGATGCACCGGAGGACCAGCGACGAGGATGCTGCGATGGCGAAGAACCCTGGGTTCACTGCTGGCGTAGGACCTCGGCGTCGCCTCAGCGAAGGAGCGTCTCGGTGTCGTATCGACGAGGCGAAAAAGGCCTGGTGGGCCAGTAATCAGTCCCCTCGGTGAGGGAATGCCCTGGCGGTCCATCGGCGAGTGTTGTCGAGGGTAAAGGTGCCCCGGGGTAACTCCGACAGAAGTATCGTGCCGAAGCGGTATCTCGAGGGCACTCGACGGAGGCGGCGGTGGGTAAGTATTTTTGCCAGTCGAATCATGTAGGCCACCGTAATGACCCTTTTTATTGTATTTTCAGGTGCAGGAGCGGGACCGGGAAAAATTAGGGGAAAAAAGGAATTGACCGTGCCAAAAAGCGCGGACAACAAACTACTGTCAGAGTTGCTGTTAAAATTGATATCAAACTCTTGCAATACCTTAATGAATAATTAACTAATTTTTCATCATTCATGTTACCAGTCGTTAATCATTATTTTCAGTAGATACTCAATTAAATAAAACGTTTTTTATTTCTGCGAACTGGCCCAAGAGTTTTCAGCTGAAATTTTTTCTAACACTGTCATGTCTATCTTCAACAGCGACATAGGAGAGAATCATTCCTAAAACATTGCGCTGCTAATTGTAAGCCACATTTTTACCAGCACCATGGCGGAAAAACTTCTCTCATAGCCGGTGGAGCTCACGGAGAGTACTGTTGCCGGTTGGAAAAATTTATATAAGTTAGGGTGGTACTCCCTTTTTATGTTTTTTTTTTTTTTTTTTCAAATTTACAGCATTTATTTTAAAAACAAATTTAAGGCGGGATGTACATTTATAACGATAAAAATCGATTTCTTTTATTTTTCTTCAAAAGATGCAACTATACATGTAGAATATTTTTCCAAAGTTTCAAAGCAACATTAGAAAAAAATCGAACGTTGCATGTCGTTAACGCTGTGCCCCACCGCACGGATTTGGAGCGCGCACCGCAAGTAGAAGGGAGAGCGCAGAGGGACAGGCAGATATGGGCAAAAAGTAATTAAACAATAACAACTGTAATTAATAACTTAATTACTTTGTAACAGTTATGTAATTAGTTGCCATAAGTACCTAGTGCAATTTAACTTAATTTCTATGTCAACTTCAAACGCGTTTTTCTCAAAACTCCATTTTCGAAATTGGGCTGCAGGATTATTCAAGACTGTTACGTCGATTGAGTTTAAACTTGGTAGTAACATTGATAATATTACCACCTCCTACTTTGCGAGATTTGTTTTAGAGAACTTAGAAAAAAAATACTTCTTTAATCCAAAGGTTACAGATATTTCGCGCAAAATGTTTTTTCTCTGTAAATGCCACTCTATTACATTTATTTTCTCTATTTTAGTTACTGCCAAATAGAAAGTGTACATGTTGTAAGTGAAAAAATGTTTGAATTTTTGGCAAATCAAAGTCTACGGGAAGCTAGACTGCACGCCATATCGCAACTTCCGCGGCAAGCTTGCTGTAACACTTTGCCCACAGCTCCGCCATTGTGATGATAAATGAATTTAAAAAAAGTCGTTTTGTACCTATACTTAAATATACCATTAAAGCATACCTACAATTTGATAAATCTAGAATAATTATTTCTCAGTTAAAAAAATTCCTTGAAATTGCTTGGTTTTTACCGCCTAAATTGAAATATTTTTTCAATCTTTTTTCATGACCATCGCTCCAGGTTCTAAGGCTGATTTATGAATTATTAAGATTTGTGTACAATTATTGAAGAAAGTCTCGTCGTTCTTTATATGCAATTACAAAGAGGCGTCAACTGTATGAGATATCTATAGATTCTCCATGGGCCGGGTTGAAATTCCGAACTTTAGAATATCAGAAAGGTCAAAACTCCGAAAGAATACGACCCCGCAAGATCAAAACTCCGAAAGAATTTTACCCGAAATACCAAAACTCCGAAAATCTGAACGGGGCCGGGTTGAAATTCCAAACGTTGAATGATCAGAACGCTCAAAACTCCGAAAATATACTACCCCGAAAGATCAAAACTCCGAAAGAATTTTACACGAAAGACCAAAACGCCGTCTGAACACTGTCAACATAATTCGATTATGGAAGTTTTAAAAGTTTCAAAATTTTCAATAAACCGACGCATTATTTCATGAATTTTTTTATTACGAAGTAATTTTACGTCAATTTTGAACTTTGTCTAGACAATGTTATACGTTCTCCATAATTTACAATCAACTGTGTAGATTTTCGCTGACATAATCTTGACGAACCTTGCATTTTCGGAACTTTAAAATTAGGAATTTTAAACCGTCGGCGCATTCAAAGTTCGGAATTTCAAGAAGTTCATGTCAAGATCATGCCAGCGAAAGTCTACACAGGTGACTGTAAATTATGTAGAACGTATAACATTGTTTAGACGAATTTAAAAATTGCCGCAAAATCACTTCTTAATAAAAAAAAATCTCGAAACAATTCGTCGACTTATTGAAAATTTTGAAACATTCAAAGCTTCCATAGCCGAATTATTTTGACGGTGTTAAGATTTTCGGAGTTTTGGTCTTTCGTGTAAAATTATTTCGGAGTTTTGAGCGTTCTGACCATTGAAAGTTCGGAATTTCAACCCGGTCCCGTCTTGAATTTCGGAACATTAAAATTCGGAATTTTAAGCCGTCGGAGCATTCAAAGTTCGGAATTTCCACCCGGCCCGATTCTCCAGTCAGCGTTTTAGATTTACAATGATATTATCTCTACCAAGTATTTATACATGGTAAATGTTGATTATCACTCAATTGCCAAATTTGAAAATCTCTTTAATGTTCGTAGTGAAGTAGCTACTTTTTATACAAATTCCGATAAAGACTCGTTTTATCAAATTATTTCTTTATGCTCGCTTGGGTGAAACCTGAATAAAATGTATGCGATTATTTGAATTCAACTATTTGGGATCTCTTTTTTCCTGAAGGGGGTCGCTGGCTCACCGGGCTGGAGGGCCCCGTCGTCGAAAACGGTATCCGAGCCTATTTGTCCAAACAGTTTAAAACCGCAAAAGCGCGCTGGATAGCTGTCGTCTAAAAAATAATTCGAGTCAAACCTATTTGTTCAAACAGTTTAAAGTCGTAAAATTCCACCGCTCATATGTAGAGCGACCCAGGAAGGAATTGACGATGAAAAAAGGGCTCGCCAAGCTCTGAAACAAGGCTCACATTTTTTAATTCAGGCTGAGCACCAGCCTGATTTCAGGCCTAGCTGAACCTCTGAATGATAACGCGGTTTCAGGCTCTTGCACACAGGCTTGACCAAAGGCTGGTAGAAAAGCCTATACTAAGCCTGAAACAACGAAACAACAAGGTTCAAAACGAGCCTTAATGAAGCCTTCACGAGCATTTATGACCAGGCTTATCCCGAACTCTTCTCGAGGCTATATGAGGCCTGTTTTTAGTTTTCTATATTCTACATTGGGGTAAATTTAATAAATTTGTAAAGTATTCATTTTATTTATTATATATATTTATTATTCATTGTTTGTTATAAAATATATATAAAAAATATTTTAAAATAATACTTTATTTTATTTGTTGTTTATGGGACACGTAATACACAGAGTGTACGCAAACTCCAGAGAGTGAGTATATACGAAATCTGTGTGTGACGAGAAAAAAACTTTTTTGTGTACCTCATAAATATCGATAAGAGAATATGTTTAAATGTTCTGAGCTGCCTCCTTCGCTTTCGTTTTTCGTGCCTTCGCACTCGACAAATTTATTGCTAAATTTTTTTTCATAGAAGTACAGAAAAAATATTATTTCAAATTTATTTTATTTTATCACAACCTGAAACAAGCCTGCATCCAGCCTTGATTTTTTAGCCTTAAAATTCACCGGCTGAGTAAAGCTTGAAATAACCCTGAGTTTAGGCTAAGCAGCCAGTCTTGGTTCCAGGCTGCTCCAAACGATGCAATGAAACCTGGCCCAGGTCTGTCTCACTCAGGCTCGGTGAAACAAGGCTTGCACAAGTTTGTTTCCATCGTCAGCCTTTTAATTTTCTACCTGCGGAGTCTCTAGCGATCCTTATTACTAGAGAATTCGACCCTTGTAGAACCTCCCGAAAACAAAAGTTGACGGAGATAAGAAATGCTAAACTGTTTATTGTTTAACCAATAAGTTTCACCACTCTTTTAGCGAGTGAGTCTCGAGCGATTCCTCTCGCTCGAGAATTCGGCCGAAATCGAATTTATTGAAGATAAATGACATCGAAAATAGAGCGAATATAGAGCGAGTCTCTAGCGATTTCCATTGCTAGAGGATTCGATCCTCGCAGAACCTCCCGAAGACAAAAGTCGAAGGAGAGAGAAATGCTGAATTATTAATTGTTTAAACAATACATTTCGTATGTTACAATACATTTCACATGTTACAATACCTTTTATATGTTACAATACATTTCACATGTTACAATACCTTTTATATGTTCCAATACATTTCATATGTTACAATACCTTTTATATGTTACAATACATTTCATATATTACAATACATTTTAGCGAGTGAGTCTCCAGCGATTTCGTTTGCTCGAGAATTTGACCAATATTGAATTCATTGAAGGCAAACGGCATCGAAAATATATATACTGCTTAAGCCTATTTGTTCAAACAATTTAAAAACGCATTATTTTACCGCTTTTCTATAGAGCGGGTCTCTAGCGATCGGGATTGCTGGAGAATTCAGATGAAATCGAATTCAGCAACGATACGCGTCGTTCAGAAGATGAGTGTATCACAAACTCATTTGTTTAAACAATTCAATAAAAAATGTTAATGTCACTACGTTTCGACAGAGCGCGTTCTTAACGATAATGCTATCTAGAAATTCCGATCGAGATTGAATTTCTGACCGTAGTGAGAAAAACGGTGAAGCTATATTGTTAAACAATATATTATAAAATGTCACCTTTTTTTCGTAGATCGAGCCTCTAGCAACGTCGTTTGCTGAAAGTGTTTATAATTCTTGACTCGGGGCGGGATTGCCAGGCGCATTTATATACATGTGTGTGCGTGAATTGTTCATTCACATAATTATTAATTAATTGCATCGCTCTTTCGCGAAAGCAATGATCGGGCAACCATTTTTTCCGGACTCTCCACGCAGAGCAGATTCACGCCTCATGCTTGGTCTCAAGCATAGAAGCGTACCACGGTCGTCTGTGACTAGGCGTGTGTATCGATCGATCGATACACATAAATACAGCCAATGTTTTCGTTACGACCGAACCGCGTGCGAAAAGGTCACTTCTCTCTTTCTGCACGTGGCTGGCGCAAGCAACCGTCGCCTATCGGGCCTCGACTCTTCAGGGTAGCGCCTGGCATCGAGGCGAGTTGAAGTATCAATGTTTTTGAAATGGATTCTTGTAGAGGGGTGTTTGGGGCATTCAGATCGCATAAGCTGAGGTCAAAATATTGTATACCTGCTTTCTTGCGACAGTCGAACGTTGCCTCTCTTAGGAACACGCGCGCGACACTTCACTGCTCACCCGTGTGGAAATTGAGTTGGGGCTGTGATCGGGCCCCAATAATATTCCCCTAACTTTATTCGGGCCCTAATCTGGAAGCCACATGAGGGCCGTTAGCGGCCGGTCACACTTTGTCAACAAGGGCCCTTAAAGGCGCAACGACCGGGGCCTTATAAGTTGCCTCAATCGCGCCTCATCAAAACCATTTTAGCACTCTAAAAATGCCTCAACGGCGCCTCATCATAACCATTTCAGCGCCATAAAATATCCGTATCAGTGGATATACGTGTATGTTAAATGCATCAGGGTTTATCTGTATTTGTTTTTATGTAATTGTTCATGTGCATAGGTGTGGGCGTGAGTACATGTGTATGTATGTGTGCGCGCATAGAAATGTGATTGCGTATTTGCATGTGAGCCTTTATGACAAACTGCTATGACAAAATTAATACTAAAAATAATCCATTCTAAGGAATGGATGTGTAGTAGAAATAAAAAAAATATATGGGTCTGCTGAATTACTAGAATCTATTTCCATTGAGGGAAAGATCTGGAAAACAAAGACCAATTTATTTACTTATCCCACACAGTCAGATAAAGTTTATGAATGGGAAATATCAGCGAAGTCTTCAGAAGAAATAATTTTCCCTGTGATGAGTATTGAGCGGAAATTAGTTGCTATAAAAATGTCTAGAAAACCGGTTGGGACTGCACACTTATGCGGTAGCATTACTCCATGCATGAGTGAAACCATGAGTAATTGTTTGTATCTATGTAAAAGGTTTCTTTAATTTGATAAATAAATACTGTCTGATGTTTGTCTGCATATTTGTGTTCATCGTTGATTTGTTATTTGCTAATGCCCTTACGCTTTTTCCCAATTCGCGTTCGATAATATTATTCGATCGATGTATATAATCGATTTGAATAATTGAAATACCATCAACCATGTAGCCTAACCTATTTATACTGGTTTATCGCTATAATAGTCAGATCTGAGTCTATTGTGGAGATCTCTACTTGTTTATCCCAATACTGGCCAAGTCTGGGCCTATTGTGGAAATCCCTACAGGTTTATCCCTATAATGGCCAAGTCGGGTCCTTTTGTGGAAATCCCTACAAGTTTATCCCGATAATGGCCAAGTATGGGCCCGTTGTGGAAATCCCTACTAGGGAAAGCACTAGGAAAGCCCTGAAAGGCCCTTATTTTTATTAGGGATGCCCTATCAGTTTTCCGCACGGGCAGTTTTACAGTGCTTTACGAAATAGTGAATAAGTTTACAACGACGTGTCCGATTCCAATGTTCCACAATGGAAAATGTTAAGGTAATTATGCAGAAGTGGGGCACCACGCCAATTTTGGTACCATTTTTTTTTTTGTACGAACGTCTTCCGTAGGTCACCACTAGTGAATTTGAGTCGGGGGAGACTGAGCTTTTTTATTATTTCCATAAGTTATGGGGTTTTGAAATCGCGAAATACGCGATTTCAAAAACGTGCCCGACGTCATATATACACATCTGAACGCGTGAACACAGCAATGATTGTGAAAATGTGTTATTCTCCCAAACCCAAACGAAGTACAAACATATGTGCCCGACGTCATATATACACACCTGAATGCGTGAACACAACAATGATTGTGAAAATGTGAGAATGTGTTATTTCTCTGGCGTTGCGGCGTGTTTACATACTTGACTGATTTGGTCCCTTACAAACTCGTGAGTTTGTTTGAGTTTGTTGTTTTCAAAAATCACATTTTTGAAAACAATAATTTTGTTTTCAACAAACCTCAAAACTCCATAACTTATGGAAATAATAAAAAATCTCAGTTTCCCCCGACTCAAAGTCACTAGTGGTGACCTACGGAAGACGTTCACACAAAAAAAAATGTTGGCGCCAAAATTGGCTTGGTGCCCCAATTC
Source organism: Ophion slaviceki (assembly GCA_944452715.1). Taxonomy (NCBI): domain Eukaryota; kingdom Metazoa; phylum Arthropoda; class Insecta; order Hymenoptera; family Ichneumonidae; genus Ophion; species Ophion slaviceki. The sequence goes on along the minus strand of OX101784.1, from coordinate 17,721,385 downwards.
TGCATAATTACCAATGTTGATAAAGGTATGTAGAAACATTTGATGTACTTCAATGCTCGAAAATGTTTGTTGTTATTTATGAAACGTTATGCTAACGGTAGTCGTGATTTTCATATTTTTTCGCTTTTTTAAAATACATTTGTGTTGATGCAAAAAAATTTGGACACATTTTAACGCTGACATTGACAGGGACATGTTTGTTGAACTATCTATTAATGAAATGTACAAGAATTAGCTGCTCGAAAGTTGCCCATTTTGAATAATAACAATTTTTGTGTTACCGTGCACACTGTCGTGCGCGTTGCGCACTGTGACTGGTGATACTCCTCTCAACTTTCTATATCTGAGGCTTAAAAGGGCCCAGGTATAGAGGGTTGTTCGTAGATATTTTCTATCTCTTTGCAAGTATTCTGGAGATAAGTACGTTATATTATTGCAACGGTGTAACATTGTGAATAAAGATTCAAAATAACATTCCAACCGTAATGGCTATTTTTACAAACATATCGAAATATATCAGTTCATGAACAACAAACACAATTTTTAAACATAATAATATTGTTTTTCAATCGATTGTTTATTACTGTAGGATTGCTCATAACTTTTTTATTCATTTTTAAAGAACAGTAGAACAGTAAAGTGCAGTATATTAATAAGATTAAAGTTACGCACAATATATACAACTTTTTAAATTTTAACAGACATACATGCAAACAAATCATTTGTCATATTCTTGGCACTGAATAATGAATGGAGCTCGAAATTTGATAAACAAGTAGAAGTTCTCGAAATTTTTTTTACTGAATCGGAGAGATTTCCTTTCGCAATTTCAATCGATGAAAGGAAATTTTGAAGGAATCTTCTATTTGCAATGCAGAAAAAGTGGCAGGATAGCCGCAGAATTCTGAAACGCATTTACGCCGTTCACGAAGAATGGCTTGACAAGAACGTAACTATTACGGTTTGTCTATTTTCCTATTTCTTATATCATTGAAATTTTTCATTTTAAAGTTTTTTTCACTTTCGTTCCGACGTTATTGCGATTTGTTGTAGAATGCTGATTTCCAAAACATGGATGTACTACTCCTAATTCTGACACATCAGGATCTGATGAAAGCCACAAATTTGGTTGACCCTCATTAGACTTTTCATCATCCAGCGAACGGGGTAAGCGCCGAAAAGTCTATGATCTTCGGAAATCAACAAGTCCAAGGGCATTCGCATTCGCAACGGAAATGAATCTTTGTGCTTGTGGGCCCCACGCTGCAGCAAAGGTGCTCAAGGATATTACAACCACTTCTCCTACGCGAGCCTCTCGGTATCAGTTAGCATTCGCACAAGGTTCTAGACCAATACAGCAAGAAATTAGCGCAGATGTTGCTTTGAACTTAATAATAAGCGGTAGAATGACGAAAGAAACGTACAATCCGGTCCGGGAATTAACGAATGAACACAGCGACGCCTCGGTTTGTCCAGTTATCATAAAATATTAGCTGCTAAATCTCGTTGTTGCCCACCAGTGTTCAATAAGTATAAGGGAAACAAGCGCGGAAGTATCATTGCAGGCTTTACTAGATCATACCACAGCTCGATTGGTTCAAGTGCAATCTGATGTCATAAAAACCCTCGATAGCTCCTGCACGAATAATATGAAATTAATTTTGAAGTGGGGATGCGATGCTTCGTCGTCGCAGCAGTATAAGCAAAAGTTTGACGAAAGCGACAGCTCTGACGCTCATGTATTTTTTACGTCTGTGTTTCCGTTGCAAATGCTAGCTTCAGACGACAAATCTGAGCTGTAACCTATCGTTTGGAAGAATCCAAGGCCTTCTTCACCCCGTTGAGATTGCAATTTTTTAAAGAAACCGTGCAGTCATCTGTTGATGAAAAAAATATCGTTGATAAGCAGATAGCATCCCTCGTCACATTCAATACAGTAACGGAGGGTACTAACGTTGAAGTAAAATATGAATTATCGTTTACAATGATAGATGGAAAGGTGAGGAATGCTATTACTGACACTAAATCTGCGCGAACATGTTATTTATGTAATTTGACGTCGAAAAATTTCAACAACTTACAATTGGTTGAACAAACAAAATGAGACAGCTCTAAACTGAATTTTGGAATTTCTTCCTTACACGCATGGATAATATTTATGGAATAGATGCTTCATATTTCATATAGATTAAATGATGGGACGAGTAAATGGCAGGCGCGATCAGTCGATGAAAAGAAAGCAGTTAGCGATCGTAAGGAAAAAATCCAAAATAAATTTAAAGCTGCTTTAGGTTTACATATTGATATGCCTAAGCAAGGATTTGGCAGTACAAACGACGGCAATACAGCCCGACGTTTTTTTGAGAACGTTGCCTTAACAGCAGACATTTTGAATTTGGACGAAAAATTCATAGCAAGTTGCAGAGTAATTTTGCAGATAATGGCGAGCGGTTTCGCTGTACATTTCGACAAGTTCAGGGTTTATGGCTTAGACGTCGCGAAACGATATGTTGAGCTATATTCCTGGTACCCGATGCCAACATCGGTACATGCCGTTTTAATTCATGGCTACGCGATAAAAGAAATGGGTGCCTGTAGGAAAATATTTGGTTGACGAATTGTAGGATTTAACAGAGACGGTTTTAATTAATATAATCCTCCCGGTTGGTCGGAATACTGTTGTACATTGATCGATTAATCGGCTTAACAAATATAGCAAAGTCTTTGGGATGATTGTCGCGACTGGTCACTTCGAGGTCTGGAGACAGAATGCCCCTCCGTTGTCCATTCTTAGACGCCTCGCCTAGGACCCTTGGGCCTTTGTCCCTTGGCTTCTCCCTTAGCTCCGGAATAAACAGCCCTCGCGTTTATGACCCACTCAAGAGTCTCGTAACCCGATCTCCGACCGAGTCCCGTCGACGCAAAAGGAAGAGGAACGAAAAACTTTTCCCACATTCGGCCTTCCTGCAATTGAGCCGCCCTCGGCTCACCGTTGTAGACACATCTAAACGTCGACAACGTTTCTGTACGGAACAAAAGAATAAAGTCGCCAAGACCACATGTACCCCAAATTAGAAAGATTTCACATCGTCCAATTTTTTGGATGGGTCTTCCTCGGGATGCAATCGCAACTCTTCTCAAGCGCAGTGATCAGCTCCGCTCGAGAAAGCCAACCGCACCACGACTATTACCCCTCTGGATAGGTTTTTAAGGTAGGGAAACCAAGACCGCACCAGGACTTTACCCCACAGGATCTCACCTGAAACACTCCAATGCTACATGCCTTTCGTGCGAATCGATTTCGTCTAACTTCCACAGGCGATTCTCATGCCGAACTATCATGCATAGTTTTCTTTTCCGTTTTTTTTTTGCATTTGGAGTGTATTCATAGAAGGATCCCCATATCCTGCAGATGCCTGGATGTTGGTCTAACGTGATCGCGGTCGACACCAGGCTCCAATTAGCACACCTACCCGATCACGTGAGGCATTGTGCGAAGCGCTGGCTCACGACCATGGTCAGAACCTCCGCCGAGGGAACTCCATTACACGAACCTGACCACCAAGGTTTCGCTTAACATGCTGAGTACTCGACTTGGTACCGGTCAAATTCCTGCCTTGCCCGGATCTTCCTTATACATCAGCTCTCGACCGGTAAGCCATGGCTAGGACAGTCCGGACTCGCGGCATATGTTAGTTGAGCGTGCAACAGGATAGTAGACAGGACAGTAAGGCTTAGAGAGAGAAAATCATACCATTCAATTTTTAATGTCCGATAGTATAGAGCATGCAAGCGGAGAGGTTGTCACAGTAGAAAAGCGTGAATTCAAGTTGTCAAACAACACTGACCAACTGACACCCTTGACGACATCAAGATGCCCATCAAATTTCACATCCAATTCCCTGGATTTGCCAGTAACAACCACAATCGGTTACAAACCGTCTTCTACTGTGACAGGAAGAACGAAGAAAATAGCGTCTCCCAGGCTCTCGTACCGCGCGCCCTGGCCAGGAGTCGCCGGTGAGACATGCCGGGTACCTAGCTAACCAGAAGGCGTCTCCCAGGCTCTCGTCCCGCGCACTCTGGCCAAGAGGCGACGGGGAGACATCCGGGTCCATAGCAAACCAGAGGGTGGTCGCCGTTGCCCCCAACTGGGCAACACCAACACCTCTGTTATCCAAGACGTATCTGCCTACAGGCCCGATAATTGCGGCGCACTGTTACAGTCTCGTCCAAAGGAAATCCAGCGTCCTCGATGGTAAGACCATGGTGACCCATTTCCGAAGGCCGTCAACAGGGATGACGCTCCTTTGACCGTTCGCTGTCCACAGCGCACGCAGGTCTTCGACCTCGTACCGATCATTCGGCAGGACAGCAGCAATTTTGAACGGCCCCTTGAACTCGGCCATCAACTTCCTGCTCTGCCCTGTTGCGACAGGATTCGTGGCCACCATAATGACGTCTCCGTCTGAATACCGCGGGGCTTGGACCTCCGCGAATCGAACGCCGTCTTCTGGCGCTGTTGTCCTTCATCTGTCGAACGCTTCCATCCGCAGTTCCTTGAAATCGATTCAATCGAGAATCGACTAGATCCGACTTCTTCCAGAAGTCCTCCCACGTATCCTCTGGCGCCTCGGCACCCATGGCTGGAAGGGAGCTCAAGTACAGTGCGATTCATGCGCTCACATTGACGTGCCGTCGCCGTCACATTGAGGACATGTTTGATCCCATACTCCTTGCAGAACGCAGCGAAACAATGCGAGGTGAAACAGCTTCCCCTGTCGCTCACAATCAGCATTCGGACCCCAAACAACGCAAATAACTGGTCGTGAGCGTTGATGACCCGTTTCGTTTTTGTGTCTCGTACGGGTTCGAGTACGCAGAACTTCGTGAACCCGTCTACTATCGTCAGTATACGCGTGTTTTTACGTTTGCTCCGTACAAACTGACCCACGTGGTCCGGATGCAATGTATGAAATGGGATAGAGACCCCTTCAATGAGGTGTAGTAGACCCGGTTTACGACCAGATGAGGATTTATAATATAGGCAGTAAAGGCAAGCATATACGTATTTAGTTATGAATTTACGCATCCCTGCAAACCAATCATTATCTCGGACTTTCGCAAGGGTTCCTTCCACAGAAAAACTTCCCTGGTCGTCATGACACATCTTTACGTGTGAAATGTGACGCACGTGGCACCAGCCACTTATTACCCACTTCGGTTCTCTGAAACACTACGCCACCCTTGAGATCGTACTTTTCGAAGTATTGTTTCGTGTCAGGCTGAACGTCTCCGGATTCTAAAATTTTATGGATTACGTCTCCGTTTGGGTCCTGTATTCGAGCAACCTTTATCCATTCAACGTCCGTTATGTCTACGAGCAGACACTCCACGGGGTCTCGACTCAAGTAGTCGACATGTGCGACTTGTGCCGCGGCCTATACACGATTTCGAAGTCAAAGTTCTGCATGTACACCCACCACCTAGCTACGCGTGGTTGTATATACTTTTTTTTTTTGTGGGGCAGTCGCTCTTACCGCGCTGCAGTCCATCGCCACGGTGAACTTGATGCCTGCCTAATAAATATACCCAAAAGGTCTTAAGAGCATCGACTATGGCTAACGTCTCTAACTCGTACGAATGGAACTTTTGTTCTTCGGCTAAAGTCTCACGGCTATAGTACACTGCCACCCTTTTTCTGTGCCTGTTTTTTTCTTATAAGCATTGCCCCGAATCCTATTGGGCTGGTATCTGTATGCAATTCTGTCGTTAGGCTAGGGTCGTAAATGGCTAAGACGGGCCTGTTGGAAAGTATGTGTTTTATGGTATCCACATTTTTAGACTGTTTTGCGCCCCGCCATCACGGGGCGTATTTACATAGAAAATTCGTAAGAGGTACATTACCTTACTAACGTAACCTTCACAAATCTATAGGAATAAACAGCAAGTTTCGGGAATTACTGCACCTTTAAAAGTATATATATATATATATATTTCTGGGATAAGGAACTTCCCATGTCGTATATACTTCGGGCGACCTGGATTGAACCCCTACTCCTCAATCTCACTGCTGAGATATTGAGTCTTCGGCTGTAGAAATTTATCTTTGAAGAGGTTAAATGTGGAAGTGCCTTTTTTCCATCTCTAAAACTAATCTTAGGGCTTTGAGCTCGCCTTCTACGGCCAATATAAGAATAAAAATATCGCTCATGTAGAGCAGAGCTTGAACGAATCATTCATCACCTGTATCTTTGTTCATAACTCTCCGAGGCACGGATGGTAAAATTGTAAGTTCGAAAGACGTACATAATAATTTTCATAATTCTCATCAGGCGTAACGAACGCGCTTTTATCTACAGATTCTGGAATTGAAATTTGGGAAAACCCAACGTTAGATCGAACGAATTAAACGACCTGTCCACTCAGTTGATCAATCTAATCTGCGATCGATGGTAAAGGATATTTATCCTGCTTTATGATTTTTTTATTCGATACTTGGAAATCTATGCACATACGCAACTTGCCATTCTTTTTCTTTTCCGGCTAAAACGACCTGGCTTGCATGAGGCGGTCGGTCTTGCGGATGCCATTAACTATTGGCTCCTAAATCTACTACGATCCTTTTCACTCTTTCGCGCTCTCGAAATTACATGTGGTAGGGTCGACAATACCCCCGCTCTTCATTCTACAGTTCGATTTTCATTTCTACGTCATTAGCCCTCGCGAGGCCTCGGGCTAGCGGCAGTTTTCTCCCTCGCGACCCCTCTTACCGCAAGAGTAGCAACGGCCTTTCGCCCCCCGTTGTCTTTTCCTAGCTGACCTTCGTTGGCGACAGCATGCCCCCCTTTGTTCTAGACGTTGTCGGAGAAAGAACTCCCAAATGATGATTAAATTCGGCAATTGTTTTGTATCCAGATGCTAGAACTGTTTGGCGGACATTCTCGTCGTGTATTCCCCAAACTACGAAATCGACAATCTATTCTTCTTGGAGTCCTAATTTGAGACGGTTCAGTTTGCCCATTTTAACGAAACAATACGACTGCAAGTCGTTACTGGGTTTGCTAGAATATTCTACTGCTTCCTTTAGCAAGTAACCGACACTTTTTTCCTCTGTAAATTGTCTCACGAGAGCACGCTTGAACGCCTCCCACGGCAAATGCGCGTCTTGCAAATCTTCCAAATCTTTGCGTTTCCCCGTAATCTACACACCGCCAAATAGAGTTTGGTCTTATCGTCCCAATCATACAATATGCTACACGTGTTGACATTTTCTAGCCACTCGGCGGCAGTTAAAGTTTTTTTTCTGATGGGTCGAACTCGGGTAAGACCTTCCCATTTACGAAATGATTCTACGGCCGCGAACTGGATTTTACGATACCTGCGAGGATGTCGGTGAGTTTGGCAAAGTCCAAATCACGGCGCTTACTTGTGGAGCTCCTGTGCGGACTGATGCTGTGGGCGCGCAGTGGGCTAAGGCTTAATCGCGAGTCGGATCGTCGACGCTCCGTTGATGTATCGGAGTCGCTAAACACTTCGCGGTGGCGCTTTCGCGATCTTTGGTCCTTATCGTTTCCGTGTCCTTCAATTTGCTTTGCCCACTGTCCCGACGACATCTTGCTTTTCAACGTTTGTCCACACTTGTCCACACACAATTTTTGTTTCTCACTGACTCACTTAGTTTATCCACGACACACGCAAGGTATGCATTAGAGTCTACGATACGGCAGTCAGTGTTATCCTTAATAAGGGATGAGCTGAGTGTATCCCACTTCTGATATGTAGGAAAATATTTGGTTGACGAATTGTAGGATTTAACAGAGACGGTTTTAATTAATATAATCCTCCCGGTTGGTCGGAATACTGTTGTACATTGATCGATTAATCGGCTTAACAAATATAGCAAAGTCTTTGGGATGATTGTCGCGACTGGTCACTTCGAGGTCTGGAGACAGAATGCCCCTCCGTTGTCCATTCTTAGGCGCCTCGCCTAGGACCCTTGGGCCTTTGTCCCTTGGCTTCTCCCTTAGCTCCGGAATAAACAGCCCTCGCGTTTATGACCCACTCAAGAGTCTCGTAACCCGATCTCCGACCGAGTCCCGTCGACGCAAAAGGAAGAGGAACGAAAAACTTTTCCCACAGTGCCTTACCAATCGGACAACTTTCCGATGACGCTCAAAAAGCTAGGAACAAGGACATTCGTCGGTACCGAAAAAATTTTGCTCGAAAATGTACGCGAGAGAAGACAATGTCTGATGTTTTTCGTCGGCTTCTTGCATCCTCGGACCCACTCATTGCAAATTTTCGGACCGATAAAGTGATTATTTTTCAAAATGTCCGCCATTTTGAATTTCATAATTTTAATATCAAAATCGTAATCAGCGACCTCAAAAAACCTAATAGTGGAGATTTTTGAATTATTATTCTCACTTTTCGACTTTTGGCCAGGGATTAGGCCGTTCTGAACCACTGTGCGCCGTGACGGGAGGCCACGTCGAAATTTACCAGCGTGTGACGCATCGCCTTAAATAAAATCTGCTAAAATAAATTTCACGAAGGTTCTCCGTGTCGCAAATTAGAACCTCAAAAAGTTCTTCGATCATGTGAAACAAACGGCCTTTGTCAGAGTAAAAAATAACTATGACGGAGGTTTTTCGTGTTGTAAATTCAACCTCAAAAAATTCTTCGAAATCGTTTAAGAGGAAGGGAAGCAGAACATTGTAAAAGGGAAGCAGAACAAAGGCCTAAAATATTAAATTCTCTTGGATCGAACACAGGTAAGAAGAAAAATATATTTTCACGTACTGAAAAGTCAGAAATCTGAACTTTTAATTGCTCAGAGACGACGAAAAATGAATCCCCCTAAGTATCGAAAGGCTGAAAATATCAATTAGCTTCGCATCAAGCACAACAAATAAAAATGTCTAAGCATTGCTAAGCCAAATCTATGGATTTGCTTGCTCGATCGCGGACAACATCAATTCTAACCTCCAGGAATCGAGAGACTGACAATATGATTTGTTTTGCTCGAACATAGGCAATAGAAAATTCTTATATTAAGAGCGGCATGGCAAACAAAATTAATTTATTCTGAATTTATTTTGAAAATATGCGTTTCGTTACTGCGAAAAAAAATTGTTGCCCAGCAATCAACTAACATAATATTTTACATTAAACAGAAAGGAAATAAAAAAAATACGGAACTTTCTGGTATCGAGCTCAGGTAAAGAGAATTACATCAGCTCAGGTTCTGAATACCCAGAAATATGAATTTTTCATACATTGCTCGACGGTATATCGACAAGTATTGAGGAGCCAAAAATATGGATTTTCCTCGCGCCAACCGACTGAAAAATATCTGTAGGTGTTAAGTCAAACATATGGATTTGTTAGCTTGATCACTGACAACAAGAAATGAATACCTTTAGCTATCGCGAGGCCATAAATATGTATTTATCTCGCATCGCGCCGGCGCCTTGAAGAAACTCTAAGGACTCCGGCTATCGAAAGGCCAATGATGTGTATGGTTCGTAAATCACGCAGATAAAAAATATACATCTTCAGTTACTGAAATTCTTTTAAAGAAAATCAAATAATACTTTGCGCTAAACAGAACAGAAAGCCAAAAATGTCGTATTCTTTTGCATCGCAGTGAAGCCAGGTAATGAAAAGTCAGAAATATAAACTTACCATCGATCGAAGGCAACAAAAATGTATACCCGTACGTATCGGGGACTTGAAAATATGGATTTGTTTCGCATCAAGCGCAATGAAATGAAAAATGTCATTCCGCATCGCGGATCCAAATCTGTGGATTTGTTATCCTGATCCCGAACAACGCGAGACCACAAGTATACATTTTTCTTGCATCGAACTTAGGCAATTAAAAATTCTGAGAGCTTTAGGTATCGAAAAGGCAAAAATCTGAATTTGTCTTGAATCAATCAGACAAAAAATACACCTCATTGGGTACTGTGAACCCGAAATTCGGTCGAATACAATCAAAAAGTGATATCTTCTTCAGCGGTTCTAAGTGAGATCAACAAAGCGCACCATCCATGGAAATTCAGTGTATGAGCATCTAAAAAATACATATTGCACTGACTGGAGTTCATGGTTATATAAAGAATCAATATTAAATTATTATAAAAATAATACAAATTCAAAAAACTATTTATGATACCAGTATCTTACTTATGTTGTGAATTCTATTTCCTAGGTTTCGACAAGTTCAAACATCTTGAAACACTTTTCCCTATTAAATTTGAATTTGAAACTATACACGTACAGTTTCGTCAAACATATTTGAAATTAACTTCTCGTTGGATTGAAGCTGAAGGAAAACAGGATTTATTCTCTATAACAAAGGAAATGAAATCACTTTGAAAATCTTTAAAAAAGTTAAAGAAGTACGCCAATCAATTTAAAAAATCCCCTCGTAAATATTATTGTTAGTTTCACCGTATAACAATTTATGGTTTATCTTAAGAGTAATTATCTTTTGTTGTTCAAACAATGGTTTTATTATTTTTTTTTCATTGAACAATTGTACAAAAAAAATGAAACGATATACAAAATAGCCTAGTACAGTGTACGTATTATGCGATTGAACAAGAAAAGTTCTACACAAAATTGTTACACTTTAGAAATAAACTTATAAAAATGTTTTATTGTTACTAAGAAAATCTCATTACTATAACAAAAAATTTATATCACCATTATAGAAAAATAGAATGCATGAACCAATCGAGTACACTGGAAATGCTGTGCCAGGTCTCGACGTGCATGTTTAAGAAAAAAAAGGGTGAAGGATTTTGACTTTCCAATTACTCCACCTTCAGGCTTAAAACAATGAAATTTCTCAGTCAGATGGTAGCTATCGGAAGTAGTATTTTTCATATCATTGCCAGTATGCTCGTTCTGAAAAGTGAATTTTGCATAATTGTATTTCGAAAAAGTAACATTATTTCCCGATTTCTTTACATAACCACATCAAACACTTAGTTACCCGGAATTCGTAATGCGAATGGTACTTAAATGAATAATCCCGTAAAGTACAGATCAGATCAGAGCTGTGCCCTGTAGTCCCTTGACTAAGCAAACTTTAGCAAAGTAGACGTATTATTTGATTTAAATAATTTAAAATAGCCGATAGATAAAACATGCATTTCTTACTTTATCACACTTCTATTACAGATTACATTAAATATATTTTGGCCGCTGACTGGCAATTGATGCGATGTTGAAATGTAAAAAAATTCCGAATGGTTGGCAAAGGGGTGGTGGTGGTGGGTGGGGGTAAATCGCTTCGTTTAGCGTTATCTCCCGTCGCAACCGAATTATTTATACAGCGTGTTTTATCGATGCTTTCATTGCGACGAAGCTCTATTCAGTGGGCCCACTGTGCGCTATGAATGATGCGGAAATTTATCGCTATCTTTTCCCTCACTATCATTCACCCTCTGCCTCACTCTTTCCTTCGGCGAACAGAGTGCAACGAGCTTTGTGCGGTTATTGCGTCCATTTTACTCGGCGATTTCCGGACGTACCATTGATTTTGGCTGTTTGTTATTCTCTTTATTTTTTACGCTTTTCGCCGTGACTAACGTGCACGCATGCGTGCGTGCGCCTCGATCGATACACAGTGATAATCGAAGCAACCGGCCATTAGGGCAAAGTCCATTTCGCTCGAGCTGCTCTCCTCGTACTTTTGTTCTCCTCCCGCGTTCAGTTATCACCGTCACCGGAACGATGACGGAGAATGCCAACGATCAAAGTGCACAATTGGTTGAACTTATTCCGGAGTTTGTTTGATTTTTCAGAATTTAATTTGGAAAATGTTTGGGATTGTTTAGGTTTGCTTGGAGTTATTTAGGTTTGTTTGGTTATTTGGAATTTGTTTGGGTTGGTTTCGTTATTCGGAACTCGTTTCATAATTTGTTTGGAGTTGTTTGGATTTTGTTAGAGTTGTTTGGGTTTGTTTGGTTATTCGGAACTTATTGAGGAATTTGTTTGGTTATTTGGTACTTATTGAGGAATTCGTTTGGATCGGTTTGGTTATTTGGGACTCGTTTTGGAATTTGTTTGGGGTTCTTTAGGTTCGTTTGGAGTTTGTTTGGGTTCGTGTGATTATTCGGAGTACTCATTTCGGAATTTGTTCGGGGTTGTTGAGGTTTGTTCGACGTTGTTGGGTTTGTTTGATTATTCGGCACTTATTTCGGAATTTGCGTAGGGTTGTTTGGGTTTATTTGGTTCTTTTGGATTTTCCATATACATGATTTTGAATGCGGCGGAAAAAACCCTGTCAAGACAAAGTGGGATTATGTAGTCCTTTTCGATTACGCAATCATTTAAAGCGTTAATGTTTAACCAATGCGTAGTTATTGTTATTGTGTGTGTTGAGCCACTATTATTAATCGCGTACTAAGAACGATTTCGTTCAACGGGTCTGCATAAGCTTGGGTCCAAAAAAGATCGAGTTTCAATCTTTTTTTCCGATCAGAGTATTAGATCAGCGAGGTCGGGATTTTACAAACTATCAAAACATCGTCTTGCCAAGTTTGAATTATTATTTTTTTTTTACTAATATTCATAAACAATCAAGTTATTATTTAAAGAAAGTAGGGCCGTTCTGCATGCCCAATTTGTGTAGGTAGGTAGTGCTAGCGACTAGGGTGATCGGGAATGAAACATGAAACAAATATTTTTTGTATTAGGTGTACAACTTAGTTTGGTCCGTTTTCAAAAGATGGCTCTAGGTGCTTTAAATGGTTGACGGCAACAGCTTATTTTTACGGTATCGTGAAGTATCAACATCTATTAACCAAATATCGTTTACAGACCTTTGAGTTTTGCGCATCAAGTCTAACTTTTACTGCGGTGAAAATGTCGAATTTCGTCCAAAATAAGCACCATTTGCGGGAAGTGTTGATTTTCTGTTTCAATTGGAAGAAAAGTGCAGCTGAAGCCCACCGAATGCTGGTCAAACCATCACGGGAGACTTCTACGGGCAACAATTGATCCGTTTAAAGCAAGCTATAGCCAAAAAAACGTCCAGAATATGCGTCCAGACACGAGTCCATAATCTTTCAACATGACAACGCTCGGCTTCACGTTGCTATTGTGGTTGAAAACTATTTGAAAAATAGCGGGTAGGAAATTCTGGCTCACCCGCCTTATAGCCCAGACCTTGCCCCTTCCAACTACCATTTGTTTCGATCGATGCAGAACGCTTTGACTGGAATACGCTTCAGGTCACAACAGGGTATCACAGATTGGCTCGATTCATTCTTGGCTTCAAAAGAAGAACGCTTCTTCCGCGACGGAATTCATAAATTACCAGAAAGATGGGGAAAAGTAGTGGCTAGTGACGGACAATATTTTGATCAATGTATTAATTCATTTTATCATTCAAATAAGTGCGTATTTTAAGCAAAAAAACGGACCGAATTAAGTTGTACACCCAATATTATAATAAAACTTTCGTATCACCACATAGTTTTTTGAAATTTCGAACATTAACAAATGGCAAGCTGTAGAAAAAAAGTACCGACCTCCGGATAAAAATAAATTAGCATTGTTTACGAAGGAAAAAGAACGATCAGTTTGGGACTCGATTATCTTTCCAAATATATAAGTTGCGACGATAATAGCCTTTTCACTGTCGGGTCTATTCGTCCTCTTAAGGTAAAAACGAAGCACCCGGTGGTACAAACGGGTACATCGGAGTCGAATCCCATTCGCAAATTTCGATCATCAATCTATATATATACTCTTATATATACGTATATTCACTCCTTAAGCCTAGTAGGCCATCATTAATTTTAGTACGTTCATCCGCTACACATTGGTCTGGCATACCGTCGACGTTCATCGCTCGATAACTTTTGAACAAATGCGTCTATTGAGGTTTAGATGTGGTGAAATCCAAACGCCAGACTCCGACCCACATGACTAAATAAACGATAAACCCAAAAAGTAATTTGTTCAAAAGTTTCAACGATTGAAAACAAAATTGGTCAAAGAAACAGGTGCAAATGCACTGTTTGGCGAAAATAATTCACAATTATTTTCCTTTAAAAAGAAATCATAATTTTCCACGTCTTCACAGAGTACTTGGGACTACTAGAAGAAAAAAAATATGTTGGCTACATTTGGTTGAAAAAGTTGAATTTCTTGACCAAGTGGAATTCATAAAATTCAAGAAAGAAAGGAGAGTGAATAAAGTCGGTGTTGAATGTGCATGCTGTAATATTTTTGTACAATAAAGGTTTTCCACGTCAAGTATAGTAAAATCAACATGTTTACGTTTCAGAAACATGCTCAACAATTATATTACCCAGACGGGAATAGATACTAGAGAATATGAGAGAATAAGAGCGTAAATTGAGATGCAATGCTTATATTCCTTTTAATTTAATTTTTCCCCTAACTAATTTACACAATATAATGAAACAAAAAATGCAATAATCAACACAAACAAAACGTCCATGAAATTTAAATATTCATAACTATAACATATTTATATAAATTTTAAAAACACGAAAACGGAAAAGACCGAGATATTTATTTTATTCAATGGGCGCGCAGACGCAAAATAACTTTGACGAGGGCTCAGAGCACATTGCCTTCCCGCAACTCAAGCATCGGTATTGCGTTGTTCGGCTCATCTTCGTTGGGACCATGGCACCATTTTTTGGCTCCATCTTGTGGGAAAATAATAAATTTCGGACACTGGCCCAGTCGATCCAATAATGCCTACTATACACGAGCGTAATGGCGTTCGCAAAGTTGACATTGTTGGTCTTTGTTCACGTAGCAGTTTTGTAAGGTCCATTGCCATTTTCAGAGAAAACAGACACTTCATAAATAAATAAAAATGTACTTATCATTTCAAAGAAAATTGTACGCCTTCGCCAGAGTCGGGTCTGATAGGCAAAAATGCCTAGGACAAAAGGAAGACACTACTACTAATACGGCTTTGAAGGCTATGCCACCCGCACGAGGGCGCCTCTATAGTTTTTTTTTTCGATATAGTTCGAAGTGTCCTATTGTATCGTCGCGAAAACTACAAAACCTGCTTTTGGTCTTCCAGACCAGTGTGGCTTGCTAGGATTAAAGATACAAAGGAAATACGTGGCGGTACAAACGGGTACAAATGATCAGGAAGCGACTCCCATTCGCAGATTTCGGTTATGACCCTTAATTAGCAGATTTTGAGTTTAATAGACTTTTGATCGACGTGTCTAGTCATGCCCTTAAGGTACAAACGGTATGAGCGGCACTAGAAGCGGGTACAAACAATCGGATATCGAGTCCCGTTCTCAGACTTCGTTTATCACTTGAAATGACGGGACTACGATAGAAACTGACTTTCGATTGACGTTCCAAGTCTTCCCTTTAAGGTTGTTATAGGGTTAAGTCAACATGTTACCACCGAGCTGAAATGTTTTCTGGACCTTTATAACCTCTTCGCTGATCATTCTGTGCAGTTTGAATACGACCTACAGTACCGTTTTTTCAAAAAAAAAAATCGGCAATTCGACGTATTTCGTGGGCTAATTACATTACGCTTATGGAAAACTCCCCATCATTTTTCAGTACATTATTAATATCTACTAAGCGAATGTTACGACGGAGCTGAAGAAATAGGTACGGTTCGACTAATTATCGGACTAACCCTTGGTACCGTGAAAATGAGGATTCACAGTACCTTTATAACATTATTATTGTTTTTGACAGCGAATTTGTGTGAAAATCAAGCATACAGAATATTAGACTGTGCAATCATGGCAACGCCGTATACGGCACAAATGACACCTATCTTATCGGTATTCGCTAACTATGCCCGGGAACCTCAATCTACTCGATTAGGGTAATTAACAACGAATATTATTGGTACTTATTCTCTTAATTAGTAACAATTATTTAATATTAATTTGATAACTATGTTCAGAAATTATATTCATTACTAGACATTTCTAGGCAAAGACCAAATAACGTGGATTTTTTTTTCATACATACGTATTTTTTTTTTAGAATATCGGAACATTATTGAAGTTTTTTATGTCTTAAAGATTATAGACAGCTTTAGTACACAGTTTTTCTTTCCAGCGGATTTGTTTTTACTCGGGCCGATATTCATTTTTGGCAACCCCTTGAGCCGATATTGAGGTTACGAACGAGGCGCATATGTTTTAACTTCGCGACACTTCTGCCAACCTGGGCATTATGACATACATTATGATTGTTGCCAATTCGCTTCGCGATAATTGAGCGAGGAAAAGTTATAGAAAATATAATTACACAAAGTAATGATGAGCCTGAAGTTTGCATCGTTGGATTTTAACGAAAACCTTTGAATTTTTTAAATTTTTAATCGATTTTTTCGGGTACATTCCCAGATAGACAGATGTACCTCATATTGGCATCATATGTACATCATCACTGCAGCATAGAAAGTCTCACAGCTGTGTATCCCGTATGAGTGCTCCCGTTGAAGTCATATTTGCATCACATGATGATTCACAATAATACATCCAAATGAAGCAAAGTTGTTCTCACGCGAATATGCATGCAGTGAATTCATCAGACTAGCAAATTTGGCTCACGAATATCTAACAATAAGTGAGTGCGTATGGGGCTCATATGGGTGTCACGGCGTGAAGAAACTGTAGTGCTCATACGGAGCTCATATTAGCGGCATGGCGTGACGTAAATATGCTGCACTCATACGGCGCTCATATTAGCGGCATGGCGTGACGTAAATATGCTGTACTCATACGGAGGTCATATTAGCGGCATGGCGTGACGTAATTATGCTGTGCTCATATGGAGCTCATTTGAGTGTCATAGCGTGAAAAATTAAAAAAATCCAAAATATTGATAAAAAAAATCTGGTAGAATTTTTATTATTCCCATACGCTTTATTGATGTTCCTGCCTATATGATAAATGGATTAAAAACGTATTCTGCCTAGTTAAATTTTGTACCTACCTACGGTTTGAGCCACGTCGTCTAAATCGAGAGCCGAGCGCGCTACCTACCTAGCCATTCTAACATTTGTACAAATTTTCTTTGTGTCTGCTTATTTGTATCATTCTGGATTTGGATGAATATCGCCATCATATTGCGTTTATGGGATGTGTCACTGATGAATATACATATCGCCGTCTTATTGCGCTCGTCGAATGTATCACTTACAAGGAGACGGCAGAACCTGGATGTCGCGAATCGGGTTCTCCTTTCGCCTCGTGAAAGTTCAAGACCTCCGAATTAACGTCGTTTTTTATTTTTGTTCCAATAGGCCTTAGTTGCTGAGATATCGCGATTTGAAAATTTGGGAGTTTCGGCTCGCGCGTAGAGTACGTTGAGCGTTGACACTTGAGACAAGAGCCACCGTAGCTAATACGGTAAGACGACGGACTGGTACTCTGAAAGTTCACGGTTCGCGTCCCCATGCTTTTTTTTGAATTTTATTTTTATTTTTATTTTTATAATCTCTCATAAGACTTTGCATGTGCAGGTAAAGAAGTCAATTCGAAAATATGTATTACTAGTTTAATTCATCTATTATATTAAAATAACTAATCCAATAATGAAGCCACAATTACATAGCAAAATAATATTGTATAACAAATAATTAATCTAATAATCAAGTCACAATTACAAAGCAAAATAATATTGTATAACAAATAATTAATCTATTAATCACGTCACAATGAGAAAGCAAAATAATGTGGTATAAAAAATAAATAATTAATCTAATTCACACTTGCAAATTTCGCGGCAGGTAATTATTCTGAATCTTCTTCTATCAGATCAGTATGTTGACAAATTGGAGGGTGGAAACCATCGTAGTACAAAGGCTTACGACACCACGAACATAAAATGAACATAATACCACCGCAACCATATTGAACCTTATAAATTCTATCTGGAAAGCATATTTGAAGATATAGATCTTCAAATATGGTTTCCTGTGAATTAGATTAATTATTTATTTTTTATACCATATTATTTTGCTTTGTAATTGTGACTTCATTATTGGATTAATTATTTTAATATAATAGGCAAATAAAACTAATAAAACATATTTTCGAATTTTCTTATTTACCTGCACATGTAAAGTCTTATGAGAGATTATAAAATTAAAAAAAAATTGAATAAAAAAAAGCATAGGGTCGCGAACCGTGAACTTTCAGAGTGCCGGTCTATCGTCTTACCGTATTAGCTACGGCCGCTCTTGTCTCAAGTGTCAACGCTCAACGTACTCTAGGCACGAGACGAAACTCCCAAATTTTCAAATCGCGATATCTCAGTAACTAAGGCTTATTGGAACAAAAATCAAAAGCGACGTTAATTCGGAGGTCTTCAACTTTCACCACGCGAAAGGCGAACCCGATTTGCGACATCCAGGCTCTGCCTTCTCCTTGTTAGAAATATGCATATCACCGTCATAGGATGTATCACAGAAACACGCATATCGCCGTCATATTGCGCTCATGGGATGTATCACTGAGAAATATGCATATCGCAGTCATATTGCGCTCACCGAATGTATCACTGAAAACATGCATATTGCCGTCATGGAATGTAATACTGAGAAACATGCATATCGCCATCATATTGTGCTCCTGGGATGTATCACTGACAAAATATACATATCGCCGTCATATTGCGCTCAACGAATGTATCACTTAGAAACATGCATATCACCGTCATAGGATGTATCACTGAGAAACATGCATATCGCCGTCATGTTGCGCCCATCGAATGTATCACTGAAAAACATGCATATCGCCGTCATATTGCTTGCATGGCATGTCTATACTACCAGTGCTAACCCAGTGAATTCATCAACACAGTCATTGGATAACTTCCATATGACGTAAAATTTGCAGATATTAATTGTGGACACTTGAGCACAGCGATATGAGTTCAACGTGCTTCAAACGTACGATGCATTTGTAAACGACATATTGAGATCAAAATGCTTTGTACATTCACTATACTAAATGAGTTCACGGCTTTGCATCATGACATGTAGTCAATATGCTGTAAAATTTGCTTCATCAATTGTATGCACGGCGTGATGATCACGACTGTCTATCTGGGTTATGACTCCAGAATATCTGAACAGGCTATACAAAACGTTCAAAAAAATTTGGTGGCCCAGAATCCACCCTTATTGAGGGGTTAAAAGTGAAAAAAAATAATATCTCGGGTGATAATGACATTCCCAGTTTTTTTATTTGCGGCATCAATTTTGGGCGTCTGCGAAAAACCACAAAAAAATTAGCAACGATTTCCAACTTCCGGAATTCACCCTTAGGGAGGAGTGAAAGTCGAATGAAAATCGTATTTCCGCTAGTAAAGGATTTCTCAGTTTTTTATTTGGGCCGATTGTTCCTAAAACCTAACGAAAGCCACAAAAAAATTGGCAACGATTTCCAACCTCCGGAACCCGCCCTTATCGGGAGTGGGAGAAGGGGTGAAATTCGAATAAAACTGTATTTCCGGCGATAAAGAGATTCCTAGTTTTTTCATTTGCACCGATTGTTTCGGGTATCTAAGGAAAACCACCAAAACATTGGGAACGATTTTCAACTTCCGGAGCCCACGCTTGTGAGGGAGTGAAAGTCGAATGAAAATCGTATTTCCGGCGGTAAAGGGATTCCCAGTTTTTTTTAATTTTCGCTGTTTGTTTCTAGTACCTAAGAACAGCCACAAAAAAATTGTCAACGATTTCCAACTTCCGGAACCCACCCCTATGTGCGCATCATGCCGAATCGATAACCGTGCGAGACTTTATCATTATCGAGCTACCCATTCGAGAAAATTGCTCGGCTTTTTTTCACAGTGAAATTCGCAAATAATTGTCCACAAAGAAACATGCGCTTTTCCAGAACCCCACCTTATTAGAGTATAAAAACATGAGACGATTTCCCTCTCGCCCACGTCTTTTCCTAAGAAGATTGAAACTACCATCGTTACAGTGCGATGTGAATTAGTTTTTGGGGATGCTCAAGGTTTTCCTGGAAAACTCTGCCTACAAGAATCGTTTACTCACTTTTCAAGATGCTCATTTAGAGATCTATCATTTCAAAATTCAAAAAAAAATTGATCAGTGAAAATAAGTCATAAAAATATAAACTAAATCATTCTTCACGTTCGAGCAATCCAAACAAACTCCAACACAATCTTTTCTTTACGCGGGTCAATGGATAGTAAAAAATCTCGTTAACGAGACGCGGCTTGGAAAAGAGTAGTGGGGGTAGCTTCGGCTAGACAGGCTGGTTTGTAGTAGTGAAACATGCATAGCGTCAAATTATCGGACTCGCTGTATCGCACGTTATGCACGCACGAGAATGAGTAAAGGCGGTGTTCCGTTTTTTTTTCGGTCCCACTAGAGCTGATGAAGGTACCCGAACCAAACCGACGGCACTCCAGCAATAACCGAACGAGCAGACGACCAGGCGAGAGGAGAAGGGATGGCCTTACCAAGCATAGCATCACGCGCGGGTGCGAGTGAAAACTGAACATCGTCCGTAGCACGGGGGAAGGCCCAAGCGAGAAAGCACCATAATCCCAAATATAGTAGGGCGCGCTTCGTATGTTTATGCTATTTAATGAGTACGGCGCAACGGTTTACTGCAAGGTCTACAATTCATAACGCAGAAAATATTATATAATTGTCGCCGGAGACACGAATTTTGCATCCTTTGTACCCCCCGATCCGTACGTGAGCAGAAGCGCAATGCGGAATACGATTATTACGAACCTCCATCATATGACTGTACTAATGAAATTAGATTTTTATGACAATAAAACTGAGGAAATAGAATATAAAAAAAACTTTCTTTACAATCCAACGACCCAAACTTCAACACCATCCTTCCTATGCGTATATTAAAAGTGCGACTTTCGGTACACCCGAACGCTTAAGTATTCTTAAAATTGTACTACTCTCTCACTATCGATCAAGCATTTGCCCATATTTGTTGTTCCCCGCTCCTCCCCCCCCCCCCAACTCACCATGTACGTTCAAGCGCGAGTCTGACGAATACGTACGCAAGCGATTATCCCTTCGTTGACAAATTTATATTTTGCCCCGATTTTGATACTGTAGGACAATTTGACCCTGATAGTACTTCATCCACCTGCCATTAACAACCCTACAGTCGGTGTTTATTTTTAAAAATCAGGGATATACTTTCAACATTTCTTAATATGCCTGCATAACTAAAATTTGGAAAGTATAAAATTGAATTATTGTAAAAAATGATTTAAAAAATCCAATTTTGGGTAACAACCCAAACCTCTTTCTATAATGACAAAAAGAAAAGAAACAAAAAATGAAAGAAAAAAATCGTTTCATACCAACGATGGAAACTCCAATGTTATGAAAAAGGTCCTTTCCTACAGAATATCCTTTACCAACGTTTTCGAATAATTTTAACATATAAAAAATGTGGAATCATTAACGCATAAGTGATCAATAAGAGGCTCTTTCCTGTAAAGAAGTCATTTTATTCGTTTTGAAAAAATTAGACGCCGCTAAATATATTCCCAACTTAGATGGAAGGTTTGCGGGATAAAAGTGGTGAGGTTAGGCCCGACGTAATGCGCCGGCCAGTAATAGTGGGATACCCATAGTCGAACATGAAGGAACTCGGTGAATCGCATGCATATACTTTCGCACGGTCGCAATTGTCGAAGGTAGCCGAAGACACCCGAAGACACTCCAGCACTGCTTTGATACAGAAACGAATGAACAGAAAATGTAAACATACACGCACGCGAGAGGAGAATAGTCGCCCTACAAAACGTAGCGCAGCGCGCGGGTGCGAGTGAGTACGCACCATCGGCCGTACATGGGAAGAGACCCGAGTATTACAGTAGACCCAAGTATAATAATACGCGCTTTCTATACTATGCGATTTGAAGCGGAGTATCGTACCGACCAAGAGGCAATGCGTGCGGCAAAGGCCGATTTGTACATATTCAATCTTCTCTGAGTCGTATCGGTTGATATTTCGGTGACGCCTCGAAAAACTTTTGAGGGGATCCTTCGGGAGAGACCTCACTTGAAGTTCGCAATGCTATTAGATTCACGGAACCCACCGTTGTTCAGAACCGAGAATTACGGAAAAAATCATTGTAGAGCTAAGTCCATCTGACTCCTGTTGATAATGTGTTTGGCTAAACATACGAAAAGCAGAAACCGAATTTCGTTCTGAAATTTGGCATACACCTTCCTTTTAATATTTAAAGAGATCCCCTAAAAGGATTTTTGGCGACGCGCCAAAGTTTTCGAGATATCAATTTTTGAAAGTTGTTTTTTTTTACCGCGCTCCTATTATGTCTATATTACTATCTAAAGGGTAGAAACCCTTTTTCCATCGCTGCAGCGCCCGGTTACCAAGCATCATAATTATGTACCACGTAAAATATAATTTAAAAAAATTGAAAACTACAAAATCTAAAAAATGTTAAAAACCATGCAAAATCCCAAAAATTAGAAACAGGCAAAAACAAAGGAAAATCGGCCACAAGAGAAGCAAAAAAATATATAAAATCCCAAAACGATTTGAATTTAATAAATGAACCCCAAAAATCTATTACACCTGCAAAAAAATGATCTGTGGCATAACAAACAAAAAATGAATCTACGACGCTCTGTGTCTATCTCAATATTGCACGTAAATCCGCGGTGATCCGCGCCTACACTAGTGTTTCACGCACCCTACCATTCCACACGCACATCCGAGGTGCCCATACCAGTGTTCCACGGACTCTACACCATTCGCACAAAACGGAGCGCGCGAAAGCATATATAGGTATAGACAGAGCTTAGCCCGCCAGCTAGATATCGTTGGAGCGCGTTAAGAAAAGTGACGTTCAAAAATCGACATCTCGATAACTATGGCGCCTCGCCACCAATCCTTTTAGGGGATCTCTTAAAGTATTAAAAGGAAGGTGTAGGCCAAATTTCAGATCGTAATTCGGATTCCGCTTCTCGGAAGTTTATCCCGGAAATTATTCACTCGGCGGGACTTATCCCGGGACTTATGTCTGTTGGCTGAGAGCGGTGGGGGAAGGCTTCGCACGCAGCGCAAACTCGTCGAAGCGAGGCATATTTACTCGCACACAAAGAAATACGTTCCCTTCCCGTAGACGCACCGTGCCCGTGCCGTCGGGGATGCCAAAAATCAAGCGTGGCACTGTAGCTAGATGAGAGCGGATTTGAAACGTAGGCAGACGCTCAAGCGGGAGCGAGAAAGTAGTACAACGTCAAGAACAGTGAAGCGCGCGGGTGTGAAAAAAACGCTTCATTGACCCGCCTATAGAAAGGATGGTGTTGGAGTTTGTTCGGATTGCTCGAACGTAAAGAATGATTTACTTTAAATTTGTATTGCGTCATTTTTACTATGATCAATTTTTTTTTCATTTTCAAATTGTAGATTTTTAAATGAGCATCTTGAAAAATGAGTAAACGATTCTCGTAGGCAAAATTTTCCACAAAAACCATAAGCCAACCAAAAAATTAATTCGCATCGCACTCTAACGATGGAAGTTTCACTCTTCTTAAGAAAAGACGTGGGCGAGAGGGAAATTGCCCCATCTTTTTATACTCCACTAAGGCGCGGTTCTGGATGTACATGAAGTTTGTATCGTTGCTATTCAACGATTTCATTTTTTTTTTTCGATTTTTTAATTTCTTATTTTTTCTTGGTCGGTTCGGTTTTAGTTGCTAAAAAAATATGGTAAAATGAACTAAAAATATTTACGGCCACCGGGACCAACCCTTAAAGGGGGGTGAATCTTGAAAAAAAAAATTCTATGTCCTGCGCGTCTGATATAATCGTTTTTTTTTATTGGCGTTGCGTGGAAAGTGGACCAAAAGGCGCCTCCCGAAAAAATTCCGACCCTCTAAATGTTTCGGAAGACACCCTTATCGGAGGGTGAATCTTGAAAAAAACTTTAAAAAAATTCTGTCCTGCGCGTTTGATATAATCGTTTTTTTTTATTGGCATTACGTAGAAAATGGCCCAAAAGACGCCTCCCAAAAATATGCCAACCCTCCAAATGTTCCGGAAGACACCCTTATCGGGGGGTGAATCTAAAAAAAAACAACAAAAAAAATTCTGTCCTGCGCGTTTGGTATAATCGTTTTTTTTTATTGGCGTTGCGTAGAAAGTGGCCCAAAAAGCACCTCCCAAGAAAATGCTGACCCTTCAAATGTTCCGGAAAACACGCTTATCGGGGGGTGAATCTTGAAAGAAACAAAAAAAATTCTATGTCCTGCGCATTTGAAATGATCGTTTTTTTTATTGGCGTTGCGTGGAAAGTGGCCCAAAAAGCGCCTCCCAAAAAAATTCCGACCCTCTAAATGTTCCGGAAGACACCCTTATCGGCGGGTGAATCTTGAAAAAAAAAACAAAAAAAAATGCAATGTCCTGCGCGTTTCATATAATCGTTTTGTTTATTCGCGTTGCATGGAAAGTGGCCCAAAAGGCATCTCCCGAAAAAAATGCCGACCCTTTAAATGTTCCGAAAGACACCCTTACCGGGGGGTGAAATTTGAAAAAAAAAACAAAAAAAAACAAAAAACAAAAAATGCTATGTCCTGCGCCTTTGATATAATCGTGTTTTTATTGGCGTTGCATGGAAAGTGTCCCAGAAGACGGCTCCAAAAAAAATGCCGACTCGCTAAATGTTCCGGAAGACACCCTTATCGGGAGGTGAATCTTGAAAAAAAAAACAGAAAAAAATGCTATGTCCTGCGCGTTTGATATAATCTTTTTTTTTATTGGCTTTGCGTGGAAAGTGGCCCAAAAGGCGCCTCCCAAAAAAAATGCCGACTCTCTAAACGTTCCGGGAGACACCCTTATCGGGGGGTGAATCTTGGAAAAAACAGAAAAAAAATGCTTTGTCCTGCGCGTTTGATATAATCGTTTTTTATTGGCGTTGCGTGCAAAGTGGCCAAAAAGGCGCCTCCCAAAATAAATGCCGACCCTCTAAATGTTCCGGGAGACACTCTTATCGGGGGGTAAATCTTGAAAAAAAAAACAAAAAAAAATTCTATGTCCTGCGCGTCTGATATAATCGTTTTTTTTTATTGGCGTTGCGTGGAAAGTGGCCCAAAAGGCGCCTCCCGAAAAAATTCCGACCCTCTAAATGTTCCGGAAGACACCCTTATCGGCGGTGAATCGTGAAAAAAAAAACAAAAAAAAATCAATGTCCTGCGCGTTTCATATAATCGTTTTGTTTATTCGCGTTGCATGGAAAGTGGCCCAAAAGGCATCTCCCGAAAAAAATGCCGACCCTTTAAATGTTCCGGAAGACACCCTTACCGGGGGGTGAAATTTGAAAAAAAAAAAAAAAAAAAACAAAAAAACAAAAAACAAAAAAAATGCTATGTCCTGCGCCTTTGATATAATCGTTTTTTTATTGGCGTTGCATGGAAAGTGGCCCAAAAGGCACCTCCCGAAAAAATGCCGACCCTCTAAATGTTCCGGAAGGCACCCTTATGGAAGGGACGGGGGGAGGGGAGTTGAAACTTGAAAAAAAAGATGTCCGCGCGTTTGATATAATCCCTTTTATTATTGGCGTTGTATGTAAAGTGGCCCGAAAGAACCCTGAATAAAAAATACATGTCTGTTTTATTTTCCGTAACCCACCCTTACTGGGTATAATAGTACAAAAATCCTATCTTCCGTGGATCGACAATAATCATTTTTTCGGCGTTGTATGTAGCGCGCTCCGAAAGAAGGCTCCGAAGAAATTTTCAACGATATTAATTCTCCGAATCCTAACCATATCCAAGGGTGAAAAGAGAAGAAAAAATCGATTCTGCAACGGTATAACCATTGCCGTTTTTTAATTAGCATTTTGGGCGCACCGACCCTTAAGAAGCGTCCACAAAAAATTGAACGACTTTGACATTCTGGAACGCCCCTTAATGGGAGCCTGAACATTATGAAAAATGGTATCTTTGGTGGTGTAGAGATTGTCATCTTTTTATTGATATTGTGAAAAGTCCAACCCCAAAGCAGCCTCCAAAAATAATTTCTCTAACTTGAATTTTCTGGAACCTACCTTACCGGCAGGTGAAAAGTGAAAAAAGTTTTCTGGCCCACCGTTTGGAGATTGCCATCGCTTTTCATTTGTGTCACCGGCCGACGGTACAATTTTAACAATTTTCAAAAAAATTCGGATAAAGTTCCGAATAGCGGAAACCGAATTTCGATCTGCAATTTGGCATACACCTTCGGGGCCGGGTTGAAATTCCGAACGGTGAATGAACAGAACGCTCAAAACACCGAAAGATCAAAACTCAGAATGAATTTTACCCGAAAGACAAAAACTCCGAAAATCTGAACGGGGCCGGGTTGAAATTCCGAACTTTGAATTATCAGAATGCTCAAAATTCCGAAAGAATACTACCCCAGAAGATCAAAACTCTGAATGAAGTTTACACGAAAGACCAAAACTCCGATAATCTGAACACCGTCAAAATAATTCGGCTACGGAAGTTTTTAAATGTTCAAAATTATCAGTAAATCGACGAATTATTTTTAAAAAAATTTTCTATTCAGAAGTGATTTTACGTCAATTTGAAATTTGTCTAGACAATGTTATACGTTCTACATCATTTACAGTCAACTGTGTAGACTTTCGCTGGCATGATCTTGAAGAACCTTGTAATTGCGTAACATTAAAATTAGGAATTTTAAACCGTCGGCGTATTCAAAGTTCGGAATTTCAACCCGGCCTCCATGTCAAGATCATGCCAGCGAAAGTCTACACAGTTGACTGTAAATGATGTAGAACGTATAACATTGTCTAGACAAATTTAAAAATTGACGCAGATTTAATCGCACTTCTCAATTTAAAAAAATCTTGAAATAATTCGACGATTTATTGAAAATTAATTTTTTTTTATTTCCATATCCAAATTAATTTTACGGTATTCAGATTTTCGTAGTTTCGGTCTTCCTGTAAAATTCTTTGGGAGTTTTGATCTTGCGGGGTAGTATTCCTTCGGAGTTTTGAGCGTTTTGATCATTCAAAGTTCGGAATTTCGACTCGGCCCCATCTTGAATTTTGGAACATTAAAATACAGAATTCTAAACCATCGGAGCATTCAAATTTCTACATTTCAACCCGGACCTCATGTCAAAATCATGCCAGCGAAAGTCTATACCGTTGACTGTAAATGATGTAGAACGTATAACACTGTCTAGACAAATTTCAAAATTGACGCAAAATCACTTCTTAATAAATAAAAATTCTTGAAATAATTCGTCGATTTATTGAAAATTTTGAAACTTTTATATCTTCCATAGCCGAATTATTTTGACGGTGTTAAGATTTTCGGAGTTTTGGTCTTTCGTGTAAAATTCGTTCGGAGTTTTGATCTTTCGGGGTACTATTCTTTCGGAGTTTTGAGCGGTCTGACCATTAAAAGTTCGGAATTTCAACCCGGCTCTATCTTGAATTTCGGAACATTAAAATTCGTAACTTTAAACCGTCGGATAATTCAAAGTTGGGAATTTCAACCCGGCCCCGAAATTCTCCGTATTATTCGAGGATACATCTCGGATAATGCGGAGGACGCAGATGCGTTAGGTGACTCGGATAATGCGGAACGTCGGTTAATCGAAGGTCGGATGAACGAGGTTCTATTGCGTTATATATTTCTTTTAATAGAGAAATTATACTTTTTTTCGTGACCCACACCAACCCACGTAACCCGTTAAGGCGATGTGCCACATGCCTCCGACCGCTTCGAAATTTTGACAAAAGAATTCTCCCAAACGGAACAACCGATTGGAATGAAATTTGTTGTGTGCATGCAGGACACTTGCTCCGAGGGGATGATGACCTCCGTTATCAAAAATTTCCAAAAAAAATTTACAGTTTGTGGTTACCCTGCGAAAAATGGTGAATTATTAACCATTGCATCGCATTTTCGGTAATTTTCCGAGCGTCATCCTCTGGATCATGAAAAAGCACACATTTTAAGCTTTGTTTCGCCTGTTTTCATGAACAAATGGCGGAGAAAAAGCATTTTGAAATTTTTACATAAATGTAGCAAAAATGTATCGACTAAGCTCAAAATATCAGGTACCGGAGCGAGCGTTCAGTTCATCCGTTTTCTCACTAGCGGCGCGCAGCTCGCTTCGTTTTTTTTTACCGACCGCGCTCGCCTCCTTCCGGAACAATTTATTTTTGACAGGTCGAAAGCCTGAGCTCTAACCTCGCACATTTGTTTGAAATATATTTCAAACGATGTGTAAAGTAGTGTGTGATAGAGTGGAGTTTATGTTCGTCGCGTTTTGGTGAGTGTTTATTTGCCGTGAAAAAAGAAACGAGCCCGGTGGTCGAGGGCGACGCCTCAGGACGCCGGCACACCATCGACGAGAAATCCCGACAACGAAGCCCGACAAGGAAATAATCGACGAGAAAACTGCTGCGGACTATTGCACGAAGAAGAAGATCGAGGTACATCGTGACAGCGAGAAGCCGAAGGAAAAAGCACCCGAAGTCAAGGTACGTACATGCTATCGTACTTTGGGTACTCAACGGCTTCGGACGAATTGCCAAGGAAGCATCCTTGATGAGGAATCTCTCCGCTTGGTATATTCCAAACGGATTCAAACGTGAAAGCGACAAGAATTTCATATTCGAATCAGATTAGAATATACCGAGCAGAGAGATTTATCGCCAAGGATGCTTCCTTGGCAATTTGTGCTTCGACACAAATTGGTTCATGCCGAAGCTAGATTCCAATTCGATTTGTGCTTCGGTACAAAGAAAATGGAAAAATTAGCTCGAATTGGAATTTAGCTTTGGCACGAGTCGATTCGTGACGCAGCACAAATTGCCAAGGAAGCACCCTTGGTGAGGAACATCTCCGCTCATTATATTTCACATGGATTGAAACTTGAAATCGACGAGGATTTCACAGTCGAATCAGATTAGTATATAATATATTCTAATCTGATTCGACTGTGAAATCCTCGTCGATTTCACGTTTCAATCCATGTGAAATATAATGAGCGGAGATGTTCCTCACCAAGGGTGCTTCCTTGGCAATTTGTGCTGCGTCACGAATCGACTCGTGCCAAAGCTAAATTCCAATTCGAGCTAATTTTTCCATTTTCTTTGTACCGAAGCACAAATCGAATTGGAATCTAGCTTCGGCATGAACCAATTTGTGTCGAAGCACAAATTGCCAAGGAAGCATCCGAGCGAAGGGATGTATCGCCAAGGATGATTCCTTGGCAATTTGTGCTTCGACATAAATTGGTTCATGCCGAAGCTAGATTTCAATTTGATTCGTGCTTCGGTATAAAGCAAATGGAAAATTTGCTCCAATTAGAATTTAGCTTTGGCACGAGTCGATTTGTGACACAGCAAGAATTGCCAAGGAAGCACCCTTGGTGAGGAATATCTCCGCTCAGTATATTTCACACGGATTCAAACGTGAAATCGACGAGGATTTGACATTCGAATCAGATTAGAATATACCGAGCAGAGAGATTGATCGCCAAGGATGTTTCCTTGGCAATTTGTGCTTCGACACAAATTGGTTCATGCCGACGCTAGATTCCAATTCGATTCGTGCTTTGGTAAAAAGCAAATGGAAAATTAGCTCGAATTGGAATTTAGCTTTGGCACGAGTCGATTCGTGACGCAGCACGAATTGCCAAGGAAGCACCCTTGGTGAGGAATATCTCCGCTCGGTATATTTCACACGGATTCAAACGTAAAATCGGTGAGGATTTCACGTTCGAATCAGATTAGAATATACCGAGCGAAGGGATGTATCGCCAAGGATGCTTCCTTGGCAATTCGTCCTTCGACACAAATTGGTTCATGCCGAAGGTAAATTTCAATTCGATTCGTGCTTCGGCACGAAACGAAAAAATAAATTAAAGGAGTTCACAAATATTAATTTTCGTTGCGTTCCAACGATCCAAACTTCAACCTCATAGCCTCTCCGCAGAATGCAGAGAACTATTGTAAATTTAATCCTGAAACTAAGTGTGCAATATTTTGGCTAATTATGTTAGTTTTAGATGTCAAGTACGGGGGGGAATTTCATTACAATTTTGAAAAAAATAGAAAAGAGTTTGAACAAAAGTTCGTATTTTCGACCATAATTTTTATATATTACTCCGAAAAATAAAAAGAACAGAACATTTCTTCATTTTTTTAAGTGTTTTTTGGAGCGCTGTATCTATGTGAAAAATGGTCGTACCGAGATGAAAAAAAGACTTTGAAGCTTCAAGTTTCTAGTTTCGAGATCTTTTGGCAAAATTTATTTGTGAGCTACGGTTATCGCACAATCATAAAAAATAGCTGAGGAAAAAAATTTCCAAATTTATGTTTTTTTCTCAAGGGTTCACGGGCTAGGTCATTTTTTTCCACAAAATTCAATGTATAGGTCAGTTAGCTTGTTGATTCAGCTTTAATTTGGTTGTTTTGTCTCTCTACATCAATTTTTTGCTGAGATATCTGACTCTAAATAAAAAAGATCCTGTTGTCTCTGATCATCGATACCTCAGCAACCAATGATCGGAACGGGAATTAAACGGCAGCTTTGAAAACTTGAATAAGTTTCCTATCTGCCCCTTTCGTTCATCTTTGAGAAAAACATTTTTTCACCCTTATCATTAATTTGAAAAAAGGACAAAAAGTGACTTTTTATAGTTTGTCAGTAAATCTACTACTACTTTACAAATATTGATGGAAAAACTAATGTTGCCGCGTTTTTTTTCAGCGTAATGTAGCCCCAACAGCCCTGTTAATTTTCAAATTGACCCATCGAACCGTTTTTCCGGACTGATGTTTTACAGAACAATTAAAGGCACAAGTGTATTTTTCCTGAACATCGTGTAATCATCTTCAAAATAGAAAGACAAATTATCTTCGACTTTTTTCACAACTTTGCACCAGTTTCTTGTTTAATTTAAGAAAAAAAATTCGAAACATTTCATTTTATTTTAATTCCCTTTAACTTTGTAAAACATTTCAGGAAACAATACTGACTCATTTTTTACACGATTCGGCCTTTGCGTACTATAATTAACGCACTCATCTTTAATTGCATGAATTAAAAGTTGATAACCAAGCTGTATTCAATAGTCGATCTGAGAACATTTACGCGATTAACTCTTGAAATTTTCGACGAAGGTTATTAGGGTTCCAGAAAACAGTTTTTTTTTTAACTAGGCATGAAGAAATATTGATAAAAGTTAAAGTTTACAAAAACTTTAGATTCATTTTTTTTTACCAAAATGTAGAAAAAAGTTACCAATAATAAGATTAGTTTCCAAAAAATTTTAATTGTTTTTTTCTTCCAAAAAAAGATTAGTTTTCAAAGAAACTGTTTTTTTGTAACCCTAATAACCTTCCCAGAAAATATCGAGAATTAATCTCATTTAAGTTCTCAGGTCGACTAGTGAATACAGCTTGGGGGTTTTTAATTAACTTTTAATTAACGCAATTAAAGATCAGTGAAATTATGTTGCGCAAAGGTCGAATTGTGTAAAAAATGAGTTTGTATTGTTTCCTGAAATGTTTTACAAATATGAAAAAAAAAAAATTGAAATTTTTCGAATTTTTTTTTCTTGAATTTAACAAGCAACTAGTACAAAGTTGTGAAAAAAGTCGAAGAAAATTGGTTTTTTCATTCTGATGTTTACACGATGTTTAGGAACAATACATTTCTTCCTCTGTTTTGTAAAATTTTAATAAATTGGTCCGGAAAAACAATTCGATGGATAAAATTGAAAGTTTACAGGGCTCTTGGAGGTACAACAAGCAGAAAAACAACCGGGCAACATTAGTCTTTATCAATATTCACAAAGTAGTAGTACATTTACTGAAAAACCATAAAAACTCATTTTTTGTCCTTTTTCAAATTAATATTAATCGTGACAAAAATGTTTTTTTTCTACAAAATCAATAAAAGGATCTTGTAGGAAATTTTTTTAAGTTTTCAAGGCTGCCC
This sequence comes from Ophion slaviceki, assembly GCA_944452715.1. Taxonomy (NCBI): domain Eukaryota; kingdom Metazoa; phylum Arthropoda; class Insecta; order Hymenoptera; family Ichneumonidae; genus Ophion; species Ophion slaviceki. The sequence goes on along the minus strand of OX101784.1, from coordinate 17,689,356 downwards.
GTGCGATCATTGGTTGCTGAGATATCGATGATCGAAGACAAAAGGATCTTTTTCATTCAGTCGGATATCTCAACAAAAAATTGACGTAGAGGGACAAAAAACCAAATTGAAGCTGAATAAACAAGCTAACTGGATACATGGATTTAACTGAAATAACATTCTCGAGAGCGTTGACCCTTGAAACAAAAACAAAAAAATTTAGAAACAAATTTTCTCTCGCTATTTTTTATCGTTGCGCGATAACAGTAGCTCACCAATTTGTTTTGCCGGCAGATCTCGAAACTAGAAACTTGGAGCTTCATGATGCTTTTTTCATCTCGATGCGACCATTTTTCACGCACTTGAAAAAACACTTTGAAAAATTGAAGAAATTTTTGTTCCTTTAATTCTTTAGAGTAGTCTGTAAAAAGTGATATATTTGTTCAAGGGCAGTTGTTCAATTGGCAAGGATGGTCGATAACGTCACAATTTTTGTTGTTTGCAGCAACTCGGAAGCGAGGGACTCAACGGGGTCGGCACGAAAATATCATCGGAAGGCGTGAGATTGTTCTCGATTGTGTCGGTGACAAGGAATGCAAGACAGAATGTGCTCTGCCTCTGCTCTGCCTGTAAGGCTCATGAGAAAATATGTTCTCTATTGCTCGAGCTCTGTCGTGACCGACGAGACAGTGTTTTTTCTCTGTTGCTCGATACCGGTGAACGATGAACAAAATTTCGCCGATCAAGCTTTTGGATAAATCTCCGCCGTCGGATGCAGCAGCACGGTGCGCACCCCTTCGTGAGGCAAGCGGTGAACAAGGTGTATGAAATGTGGAACAACGGAAAGATAAAGCCGAGGGTCGACTCTACATGGGTGTTACTAAACTCTAATCGACTCTATGTGGTAAAGTATTTCAAGTCCAAATTTGTTAGCGGGGAGATTCATGCCAAGGGTAAGGCCAAAATTCGAATTCGATTTGTGCTTTGGCATAAATGTTTTGTGTCGAAGCACGAATTGCTGAGGAAGGAAAAGAACAAAATGTGATTAGTGTCAGGAATGTCATGTTAAAAAATTAAGCGGTTTCTCCCCTTGGTTCATTAATAATACTCAAACAAAACTCAACTTGAACCTTCAAAATCTCCGAAATTATGTGGTAAAGGGATTAATTTTTGGATGGTTAATGCACCCTAAATTAATCTTGGTGATATGAATTTCAATTGGGTACAAGCATTTCGATTTTGGTGTAGAAACTTCTTAAACGTAGAGAAACAAGTAAAGGTATCTCATACGAAAATAACAATAGTTAAAAATATTTTAATCTTTTTTACTCTCATATAGAAAGACTGGTATTACTTGAGTCCAATATGCGACTGTCCGGACTGAATCTCCGTCGTCTGCTGCATCAGCACCGTACCCATGTCTTTGTGAGGCGAGCGGTGGACAAAGTGCATATGAAGCGTGGTCGAGGTATTTGTTAAAATTTATTAAAACGGATGGCAAGATGTCACCACCTTTCCACAGGGCAAGTCTTCAACAACTCGGAAGTTAAATTGTAAAAAATGTATGAAAACTTCCAATTTTGGGAAAGTCACCATTTTCTTTCAAATTCGTTCGGGTGAAAATCACGCAAGGAAGGAGGACACTACCGTCACTGCCCATTTTCGACCGTTTTCTTTATTAAAAAAAAAATACAGCAATAAAATATATAATCAAAATAACTTTAAGGCTTCATTAGGTATATATTGAAGTATGTAAAACGAGTTTATTTGAAAAGAATAGAAAATCACGGTGCTCGGGTTGCTATAGCACTACTGGTTTTCAGTCAACCCCCTCCATGCTGTTGAAGTTTGCATCCTAGGAACGCAGCGAAAGCTCTTGCTCACATTTTATTTTTTATATTTTTATTGTTATAGAAGATGTTTTTTTTTAAAGATTTATATTGTAGATCGCTAAATAAACATCTTTAAAAATGGTTAGAAGATTTTTGTAAGCAAAGTTTGCTAAAATAAATTTAAGGAATTCACAAACATTAATTTTCGTTGCGTTCCAAAGATACAAACTTCAACCTCATATTCTCTCCGCGAACGCCGTAGAACTATCGTAAATTTAATCCTGGTACTAAGAGTGAAATATTTTCGTTAAATATTTATTTTTAGAAGTCAAGTACGGGGAGAATTTTCAAAATAATTTTTAAAAAAATAGTAACGTGTTTCAAAAACAGTTCGTGTTTTCGACCATCATTTTTATGTACTACTCCGAAAAATTAAAGGAACAGAAAATTTGTTCATTTTGTTCGTGTTTTTTGAAGCGCTGTATCTATATGAAAAATGGTCGCATCGAGATTTAAAAAAAGCCTTTGAAGCTTCAAGTTTCTAGTTTCGCGATCTTCTGGCAAACATTTTTTGTTAGCTGCGGTTATCGCGCAATCATAAGAATAGATGAGGAAAAAATTGCGAAATTTATGTTTTTTTTTCAAGGGTTCACGGGCTAGGTAATTTTTTTTCACGAAACTCAATGTATAGGTCTGCTAGCTTGTTGATTGAGCTTTAATTTGCTTTTTTTGTCTCTACGTCAATTTTTTGCTGAGCTATCCGACTTTAAATGAAAGAAGATCCTTTTATCTTCGATCATCGATATCTCAGCAACCAATGATCGCGATTAAAGGGCAGCTTTGAGAAGTTGAATAAATTTCCTACCAGTCCCTTTCGTTGATCTTTCAGAAAAACATTTTTTCACTGTTAACATTAATTTGAAAAAAAAGGACAAGAAGTGATTTTTTATAGTTTGTCAGTAAATCTGCTACTACTTTACAAATATTGATGCAAACACTAATGTTGCCGCGTTTTTTACAAGCGTAATGTAGCCCCAATAGCCCTGTTAATTTTCAAATTGATCCATCGAACCGTTTTTCCGGACTGATTGATCAATGTTTTAGAGAACAATGAAAGGCACAAGAGTATTGTTTCTAAACATCGTTTAATCATCATCAAAATGGAAAGACCAATTTTCTTCGAATCTTTTCACAACTTTGCACTAGTTTCTTGTTAAATTTAAGAAAAAAAAATCTAAAAATTTCAATTAAAAAAAAATATTTCTTTTAACTTTGTAAAACATTTCAGGAAATAATACTGACTCATTTTTTACCCGATTCGGCCTTTGCGCACTATAATTTCACTAATGTTTAATTGCGTTAATTAAAAGTTGATAACCCCAAGCTGTATTCAATAGTCAATCTGAGAACATTTATGCGATGAACTTTTGATATTTTCTACGAAGGTTATGAGGGTTCGAGAAAATAGTTTTTTTTTTCAAACTAGGCATGAAAAAAAATTGAAAAAAGTTAAAGTTAACAAAAACTTTACATTAATTTTTTTTACCAAAACGTAGAAAAAAATTAATTTACCAAATTATTTTTTTTACCAAAGTATTTTTTTACCAAAAACGTAGAAAAAGATTAGTTGGAAAAAAATGTTAAGTGGTTTTTTTTTTCAAAAAGGGATTAGTTTTAAAAGAAAGTGTTTTTTGTAACCCTAATAACCTACGCAGAAAATATCGAGAATTAATCTCATACAAGTTCTCAGATCGACTAGTGAATACAGCTTGGGAGTATCAACTTTTAATTAACGCAATTAAAGGTAAGTGAAATTATGGTGCGCAAAGGTCGAATCGTGTAAAAAAAGAGTCAGTATTGTTTCCTGAAATATTTGACAAATTTAGTAAAAAAAAAGAAATGGAGATTTTCGATTTTTTTTTCTTGACTTTAATAAGCAACTAGTCGTGAAAAGTTGTGCAAAGAGTCGAAGAAAATTGTTTTTTTTTCATTCTGATGATGATTACACGATGTTTAGGAACAATACACTTCTTCCTTTGTTTTGTACAACTTTGAAGAATCGGTCCGGAAAAACGGTTCGATAGATCAAATTGAAAATTTACAGGGCTACTGGGGCTACATTAAGCAGAAAAACAACCAGGCAACATTAATCTTTCCATTAATATTTAAAGTGTTGTACATTTACTATAATATATAAAGTAGTAGTACATCTACTGAAACACCATTAAAAGTATTTTTTTGTCATTTTTCAAATTAATATAAATGGTGAAAAAAATGTATTTTTTTTGTAAAAAATCAACGAAAGGGTCGTGTAGGCAATTTGTTTAAGTTTTTAAAGCCGCCCTTACAATCATTGGTTGCTCAGATATCGATGATCGAAGGCAAAAGGATCTTTCTACATTCAAAGTCGGATATGTCAGCATAAAATTCACGTAGAGAAACAAAAAACCAAATTGAAGCTGAACAAACAAGCTAACTGAGCTATACATGTATTTAACTCAAATAACATTCTCGAGCGTGTGGACTTGAAAAAAAAACTCAAAAAATTTGGAAACAAATTTTCTCTCGCTATTTTTTATTATTGCGCGATAACAGTAGCTCACAAATTCATTTTGCCGACAGATCTCGAAAGTAGACATTTGAAGCTTCATAATGCGTTTTTTCATCTCGATGCGACCATTTCTTACATTCATACAGCGCTTCAAAAAACACTAGATTAACACTATGTTAGACGAGAGAGCTGGAGAAGTTTTGTTTCCATAATCTAATGCGGCCTTTTGGTCGAAAATAAAACTATTTTTAGTCGGTGAATTTGTCCCCATAGATAATAGGTTTACAAGAGTTGAGAATTGCGACTGCCGGCATGGCATCGCCAAAGATGCTTTTCAGCGCCGGAAACTTAAAAAAATAGCTCGAAAACCGCTTTAAAACTGTTTTTTGCTATAAACGAATATTCATCATATTTTTGGAGGTTATAAGAATGTTTTAAAAGTGTTTCCAAAATATGATTTTTCGAACATTTTCCACCGGCGCCCTCCTTTAAACATATCGCGATCGTAAAATTTCACCGCTCTTCTGTAGAGCGAGACTCCTGCGATCGCCATTGCTGGACAATTCGATCCTTGGAGGAACCTGCCGAAGATGAATCCCGGCAGAGAGAAAAAAATGCTAAACGTATTTATTTTCGCAATAATTATAAGATTTCACCACTTTTTCGCAAAGTGAGACTCGGTCGATCTCGTTCGCTCGCGAATTTGGTCGGCCGCAGACAACCTGCCGAAAAAAAGTCATGGCAGAGAGAAAAATTCCGAACGCATTTGTTTAAACAATGAGCATTCTAAAATTTTGCAACTCGTTTGTAGAGTAAGTCTCGAGCGATCTCGCCCGCTCGAGATTTTGGCAGAGATCGAACTTGTCGACGATAAGCAGCATCGAGATTCAAAATAGTCCTCGAGCGTATTTGTTTAAATCAATTAAAAAGGGATGGGAAAATGTCAGCACCCTTCCACAATACGAGTCTCTAGCAAACACGCCGTTTGCTAGAAAATTCAACCGTTATGGAATTTACTCCGATGACCGTCGTCGACAAAAGAAATTGATTTGAGGCAATTTTTTTAAACAATTGGCGATCGAACAATTTCACCGCTCTTCCGTAGAGCGAGGCTAGCAATCTTTATTGCGCGATAAGTTGACTGAAAACTAGCACTGCTAGTTTTCAGTCAACCCTCTCCTTGCTGTTGAAGTTTGCATCGTTGGACCGCAACGAATGCTCGTGCTCACATTTTATTTTTTATATTTTTATTGTTATAGAAAATCTTTTTTTTAAGATTTATATTGTAGATCGCTAAATAAACATCTTAAAAAATAGTTAGAAGATTTTTGGCTAAAATCGAATATTCATCATATTTTTGGAGGTTATAAGGATTTTTTAAAAGTTTTTCCAAAATATGATTTTTTGAAAATTTTCCACCGGCGTCCTCCTTTAAACATATCGCGATCGTAAAATTTCACCGCTCTTCTGTAGAGCGAGACTCCTGCGATCGCCATTGCTGGACAATTCGATCCTTGGAGGAACCTGCCGAAGATGAATCCCGGCAGAGAGAAAAAAATGCTAAACGTATTTATTTTCGCAATAATTATAAGATTTCACCACTTTTTCGCAAAGTGAGACTCGGTCGATCTCGTTCGCTCGCGAATTTGGTCGGCCGCAGACAACCTGCCGAAAAAAAGTCATGGCAGAGAGAAAAATTCCGAACGCATTTGTTTAAACAATGAGCATTCTAAAATTTTGCAACTCGTTTGTAGAGTAAGTCTCGAGCGATCTCGCCCGCTCGAGATTTTGGCAGAGATCGAACTTGTCGACGATAAGCAGCATCGAGATTCAAAATAGTCCTCGAGCGTATTTGTTTAAATCAATTAAAAAGGGATGGGAAAATGTCAGCACCCTTCCACAATACGAGTCTCTAGCAAACACGCCGTTTGCTAGAAAATTCAACCGTTATGGAATTTACTCCGATGACCGTCGTCGACAAAAGAAATTGATTTGAGGCAATTTTTTTAAACAATTGGCGATCGAACAATTTCACCGCTCTTCCGTAGAGCGGGGCTAGCAATCTTTATTGCGCGATAAGTTGACTGAAAACTAGCACTGCTATTTTTCAGTCAACCCTCTCCTTGCTGTTGAAGTTTGCATCGTTGGACCGCAACGAATGCTCTTGCTCACATTTTATTTTTTATATTTTTATTGTTATAGAAAATCTTTTTTTTAAGATTTATATTGTAGATCGCTAAATAAACATCTTAAAAAATGGTTAGAAGATTTTTGGCTATAAACGAATATTCATCATATTTTTGGAGGTTATAAGGATTTTTTTAAAGTTTTTCCAAAATATGATTTTTCGAAAATTTTCCACCGGCGTCCTCCTTTAAACATATCGCGATCGTAAAATTTCACCGCTCTTCTGTAGAGCGAGACTCCTGCGATCGCCATTGCTGGACAATTCGATCCTTGGAGGAACCTGCCGAAGATGAATCCCGGCAGAGAGAAAAAAATGCTAAACGTATTTATTTTCGCAATAATTATAAGATTTCACCACTTTTTCGCAAAGTGAGACTCGGTCGATCTCGTTCGCTCGCGAATTTGGTCGGCCGCAGACAACCTCCTGAAAAAAATCATGGCAGAGACAAAAGTTCCGAACGCATTTGTTTAAACAATGAGCATTCTAAAATTTTGCAACGCGTTTGTAGAGTAAGTCTCGAGCAATCTCGCTCGCTCGCTCGAGATTTTGGCAGAGATCGAACTTGTCGACGATAAGCAGCATCGAGATTCAAAATAGTCCTCGAGCGTATTTGTTTAAATTAATTAAAAAGGGATGGGAAAATGTCAGCACCCTTCCACAATACGAGTCTCTAGCAAACACCCCATTTGCTAGAAAGTTCAACCGTTATGGAATTTACTCCGATGACCGTCGTCGACAAAATAAATCGATTTAAGGCCATTTGTTTAAACAATTGGCGATCGAAAAATTTCACCGCTCTTCCGTAGAGCGAGGCTAGCGATATTTATTGCTCGAAAATTAGACCCTTCGAGAACCTGCCGAAGATGAACCCTGGCAGAGATAAAAATGCCGAACGCATTAATTTAAACATTGAGCATTGTAAAATTTTACCACTCTCTTGTAGAGTGAGTTTCGGGCAATCTCATTCACTCGAGATTTTGGCAAAGATAGAATTCGTCGACGGTAAACGGCATCGGGATTACAAATAGGGCTCGAGCTTATTTGTTTTAATTTAAAAACATGTGTAAATGCCAGCATCCTTCCACAAAACGAGTCTCTAGCGAACCCCGTTTGCCAGAAAGCTCAAGCGAATAAAATTTTCACCGATGACCGTCGTCAAAAAAATTAATCGATCCAAGGCAGTTTGCATATATAATGTAAACTGTTACAATGTTTCACCGCTCTCCTGCCGAGCGAGCGTATGCTTCCAAGCGTACCATGGTCGCTAAGCGTGTGTGTGCATACGCGCTTCGCGATCCTCGCCTTTGCTCTCTGCGCGTGGTCGGCGTAGCGCAGATAACACTCACACACACGACCGCGCTTAGCGATCGTCGCCTTCTTTCCAAACACAGCCGGCGTATGGAACATACACACTCACACACACACGTGCGCGCTTAGCGATCGTCGACTACGCGGCCTCGACACTTCGTCCCAGTGCGAAGTATCGGGGCCAAATTCGCGAGCGTTGCGCCATCCGTCGGTAGTAACTCGTAGCTAAAAACTGCGAGATCTGCGCTACCGACGTAACGAGAGGCCGCGTCGAAATTTTCCGACGTGTGGCACATGGCCTTAAGGTTGCTGTGAGGCCAGATCGAAATACTACCACGGGGCTGACATTTTTTTTAAGTATATGTTCTCTTTGGCGATTATTCTGTGCCGATTGGGTATGACCTACAGTATCGTTTTTTCGATACAAATGGGGAAACTCGACGTATTTCATGGGTTCATTATATTACGCTTGTGGAAAACTCCCGATCATTTTTCAGTAGATTATTAATGTTTGCCAGCAGAATGACGGAGCCGAAAAAATAGGTACGGTTCGACTAATTATTGGACTACTCCTCGGTACCGTGAAAATGAAGATTCACAGTACCGTTATAATATTATTAATGTTTTTAATCGCGAACTTATGCGCAAATCAAGCACACACAATGTAGGGGTGCGCAATCATGGTAACGTCGTGAACAGCACAAATGCTCCCTTTTTTCTACATATTTGGTAATTATGCCCGGGAACCTCAAACTACTTTGTCAGGATAATTAACAATGAAAATAATTTGTTCTTATTCTCTCAATTAGTAATAGTTTCTTAAAATTGTTTTGATATCTATTTTCAGAAATTGTAATTTTAGACATTTCTAGGCAAAGACAAAATATATCCGAATTAATTTCATACATACTTTTTAACGCGAGACGAATTAACATCGTGGTACATCGTGACATATATTGATGCCAAGGTTGGCAAAAGTGTCGCGAAATTAGAGACATATGCGCCCTGCTTACAACCTTAAAATCGGCGCAAGGAGCTGTGAACAATAGATATCAGCTCGGGCATGAAAAATAATTCGTTGGGAAGAAAAAGTGTGTACTAGAGCTGTCTATAATCGAAAAGAAATCAAACAGTATAATGAATTTTCGTTGTTCTAAAAGAAAAATTTATTTATGAAATAATCTGGGATCGATTTTGTCTTTGCCCAGAAATTTCTAGAAAATTATCATTTCTGAACATAGATATCAAAACAGTATTAAGGGGTAAACCATTAATCACGTGAGGTTTTTTAGGCCACTTTTTGAATCCCTCCTCCCCCATGGTGATATGTGGTGAGGTTTCTAGCCCCCCCCCCCCCCCCCACCACATCACGTGTATTTTTTTTGTTGAGAAACGTCTGACTCTAGCGATTGAGAGTGCGGGATTTTATGATGAACAACGAAATAATATATAAGTATTGTCAGCATATTTAAATGGCATTGTCCGTGCAGTTACAAAAAAAATACACGTGATATGTCACAACACCCCCCGCCCCCCCAGTGTGATCAATCGTGATGTTATCCAACCCCCCCCCCCCCTATTTGAGCCTCAGGTGATTAATGGACGACCCCTAAGAAACTATTACTAATTAAAAGAATAATAACAAATGATATTCATTGTTAATTATCCTGGTGAAGTAGTTTGAGGTTCTCGGGCATAATTACCGTATATGTAGAAAGAAGGGAGCATTTGTGCCGTCTACGACGTTACCGTGAATGCGCAGCCCCACTTTTTATGTGGTTGATCTGCGCATAAGTTCGTGATTAAAAACATTAATAATTTTATAACGGTACTGTGAATCTTCATTTTCACGGTACCAAAGGGTAGTCCAATAATTAGTCGAACCGTACCTATTTTTTCAGCTCCGTCATTCTCTTGGCAAATATTAATAATCTACTAGAAAATGATCGGGAGTTTTCCACAAGTATAATATAATGAGTCCATGAAATACGTGGAGTTTCCGCATTTTTATAGAAAAAATGGTACTGCTGGCCATACCCAAACGGCACAGGATGATCGACAAAGAGATTATATACTTAAAAAAAAAATTCAGCCCCGTGGTACCATTTCGACCTGGCCCCATAGCTACCTTAAGGGGTTACGGGGGTTTCGAAACCAAAAAGTATAATTACTCTATTAAAAAAAAATCTATAACACAGTAGAACCTCGTTCATCCGACCTTCGATTAACCGACGTTCCGCATTATCCGAGTTACCTAACTCATCCGAGTCCTCCGCATTATCCGAGATTTATCCTCGGATAATGCGGAGAATCTCGGATAAAACGGAAGAATCTGCTATGCGTGGAGTAGACCTATATTGCTACTGTTTTCCGTATTTTCCGAGATTTCACTTATCCGAGGTACATAAATTATTAATGTATATACATTTTTTTATTCAAAATGTTTAGTACAGAAAAAATCTTTCAACAATATTTTTTTTAATTTCATCAAAAAATTCGGGAACTTCGGCCGGTAGGACCTGGTTTGCGGAGACCCGTAAAAAAACGGTGGACACGATTTCTCCAAAACTAATGCACCGATCTTATTGAAATTTTGCACACTGCAGAGAAGCATTGACTAGTAATTGAACGACGGTTTTTTTTCGACAACTAATATTACACGGCTATAGGTAGTGTAAATTGTACAAACAATTAAACTATTTTGAATGGAACTCTGTCAAAAAATTAAATTTCAATTTTTTTTTTTAATTTCCTCGTTCAATCACTAGTCAATGCTATTTTGAAGTGTGCAAAATTCCAATAATATCGGTGCAATAGTTTTTGAAAAATCGTGTCCAACGATTTTTTTTGAGGATTCTCTGGAGACCAGGTCCCGCCGGCTGAATTTCCCAAATTTTTGGATGAAAATTGTTGAAATGTTGCTCTTTCATGTGCTTGACATTAAACACAAAAACATGTATATATTATATTTTTTTTTAAGTGTGGATATATGCTTTTTTTGGCTTCGAAATCCACATAACCACTCAACGCCGCATCGAACGTCGAGTAATATTGGAGCCAGTCCTTCCGGAGCTCACTGCGCTGCGATTGTGTTTGGAGAGTGGGGAGAGGGGATCACCAACGCCCGGTCTTCGAAGCGAAGCAGCTAGCTAAACGAAAGGCCCTGGTCGTTTTTCGTTCGCGCGAGAGTAGGAGATAGCCGACAATTGCCGACGGCGCACGAGCGAGCAGCGCTCCAATGAAATCGTAAAAGACGCCTGAGCGAGAGTGAGAACGCAGCATGTCCTCACGGGCGGTCACGGTCTTACATACAGGTCTTGCAACGAAGCTCAATCGTGGTAGGGGTAGGCACGCTTATCGGCTTCACTTTTCGATTCACTAGGCGCCGCTACGCGTCGCTACTAGCAAGGGGAAGTAGTTTCCCCCTTACCTCTTACCGGCGAATGGGCCCAAGGTGTTTACGTATATTTTGGTGGCGCGATTGTCGAAATAACCTTTATTTGTGACCATATACCAGAAGGTTCTACGCGATTTACCGTGATACATTTTTTATCGTGTTTTTACGCATAAGTGTGAATTTTTTTTGATAGTGTTTGCGAAAACATGCGAAATGGCTAAAGGTTGCGCGGTTCGCAATTGTAAAACGGGGTTCAAAAATTGTAAGCAGAAATGCTCCGTGTTTCGCGTGCCCAGAACCGTCGAACGATACAAAAAATGGCGCGATGCTATTCCGGGACTGAAAGAGTCTCAGTACGTGTGCGAAAAACATTTCGAAGAACGATGTATTGTGAAACATTGGAGAAAAAGGATGTAAATGGTCGTAGTATGTGCTGGTATAAGTTAATGTATTCAAAAAGTTTTCAGTTTATTTTAGATGAAAGTAGTCATCTTTTTTTCAATCAACACATTATTTTTTATTGGTTTCGTATATTATGCAGTTTACACGACAGTACGGTAAATTAAGTTGTTACATCCTAGCGAATATGCCTTCTCTCGGTTATTCCCAATATCCTCATTTGCCGCCATAAGCGTATTAAATGTATAAATCTAAGAATAAGACGCGTAACAACATTAAACCGAACTTGCGTACGTTCCGCGAGCATATTTTTCGTTTATTTTATTCAGTCGGTCCGCCTCGTGTTGTAACCTCGCATTTCTTCAAGGCGTAAATATCGAACTCCCAGAAAGAAATACGAGGCACCACTCGAACGAGACGAGAAGACTTTGCCTCTAGCTTAAATAAGTCCCGGTCGATAATTATTTAGCATGGTGCCGACAGGAAACGAGAACTCACCGACGCTCGATCTCTTCGCGCAGCCGATATAATCTTTAGCATAACACAGATCATGCGAATGCTTAGGTCTCAGATATCGAACTCTATATCCCATGCGCTTTTTCGCCGAAACACAGGACAAAGGTCCCCTGCCTTCGATACGTGCAATTCTATATAATGAATGATCGCGATCCATTCCGCGAATCATGAATATCGCGACCAATCACGCTAAACCTTAAAGTTCCTTCTCCCACAAGTTATCCCCACTTAATTTTCTCGTCAAGAAAGACTTCCTTCCTGAAGTCAGTCTTCCAACAATTTCCATCTCGTTCAGATCAAGTCTCAATCGTAGTCTTCCAACAGTTTCCATCGCGTACAGATCTCAGTCTTGCAAAATCTTCTATCAAATCAACTTCGCTTCTTAATCTTGTTCTGACAGAATTCGAAGTGTAGTACCGATATCATAGAGTTTTGAATTTTATACATCTTCGGGTTTTGACCGAAGTGTCGTATAAACGTTTAGTCGACTCTCGCGGCCTCGAGTCTATAAAATAGTTCAAGTGCTGTTTACTACGCGTATATACATAAATACTGTCAGCGCCCCAAGAGTCTGGTGCTGGTGACCGCTTTCCGAACGCTAAGCGTGGCGTCCGTCAACGAGACCCTTATCTGCGAACGACAACCGATACTCTTGCGAGCGAGCGAACCTACACACCGATATACTCACAAACAGCGACCAATGTAAGCAACAAATTTCATTTTATGTTAATCCGATTGTTCCCCCGACTTCATAGTCATTTTCATTGTCAATTTTTCTGTATAAGTAACCTTATTCATCCGATCACTTATTTGTAATAAACCTTTAGTTAAGTTTGTACAAATTCGTTGGATTATTTCTCGATACCAAATCACTGCATGAATTCCTAATTTCAACTCATTCCAAGCACTACCCCTTTTTACCCTCATCCCGTGCTATTGCGCTTGTCGTAGGCAAAAAAGGAGGGAATCAAAAAATATATGCCCACGTCCCTTCAGGACGTGACAAAGTTAGGGCAAACGGCGCATGCGTTGCGTTCAGGAGGGTAAACGACAGAAGAGCTATTTCTCTCTTCGTCGCACCACTACTTCCCTTAGCCGCCACGCACCAAGCGGCAGAAATCGGAATAAAAAACCGAACCGCTACGGGTGCCTACCCCGACTACCGCCATTGTCAGACCTGTATGTAAGACCGTGCGGGCGGTACTGTGGCGTTCAACACAACCCCATGTACGTATTGCAAACTAGCTTGGTATTGGCACTGTACTGATGCCAGAGCTGCCAATACTGGCAAGCTACCAAGGGCCAAGCCTTGCCCAAGTCGAAATCAGTATTGAGACAACGTGGGTTTGTTAACACCTGTCCAACT